>OZ023262.1:181351828-181951828 GCA_964006375.1 Tillus elongatus | reverse complement strand
CTACAAGATAAAAAGCTTTCAGTATAGAAAAAAGAGTGCACAATGTTTCCATGTTATATGCAATAAAATCATCTGAGGTTACAGATTTTATGTTAAAAAAAGTCTAAAAACGTATTACAAAAAACCTACCTTATTGTTGCCATAGAACTATGTGATTTAGAATGTTGTACGTTACAGAAACTTGCAATACTGGCCGTTTTATAATTTTTTGGACTGGGAAACAAGCTGGATGAATTTACACAATTACCAGTCTTATAATTTTCCCATAACGAAAGACGACTCTTCAACTGTAATCAAGTTAAGTTTAAATAAAATAAAATGAAGAAAGAGAACAAAATTTAACAGCATTAAATAAAACTACAGTATACTCTCGATTATCCGGGCTAATAGGCAACACGGATAACTGAAAAACATTAATAGTTATATATATATATATATATATATATATATATATATATATATATATATATATATATATATATATATATATATATATATATATATATATATATGTATATATATATATATATATATATATATATATATATATATATATATATATATATATATTCTGTGCCTATAAAGTAACGCATAATTTCAATGGAATTTAAAGTGACCTTCAGAGGGTAGCTACCCTTTCGAAATTTTGAAATTGGATTATGGGTAGTGTGATACATCTTTTTAAAGCTAATCCAATTCTCTATTCAGCAGCACCATTTTTTTGTGGGAATTAAATAAAGTGATTAATAACATTTTTATTATCAGTAACACCTTAACATCTAACACATGTGAAGCCCTTAAAGAATTACATAACTCAGTCTTATCTAATCAAATGTTTGAAATGTCCGCCTTCTTGTGCCTGACAATATCCCAAACGGTCAACAAATTATTGTTGGACTCTATTTATAATCTCTGGAGAAATTTTAGTACATTCAGTTCTAATTCCTGTTTTTAATTCGTTGATAGTATCTGGTTTACTTTTGAATACCACATTCTTCAAATGACCCCCACAGAAAAAATCTAAAGGAGTTAGGTCAGTGATCTTGCTGGCCACTCGATTGTACCACAGCTGTCAATCCATCTGTTGGGCAATTCTTGATCCAGATACTGTCAAACATTAACGTCATAATGCACGGGGACACCATCTTGTTGAGGCCACAAGTTATGATTTACCATATTGTATTTATTGAATAAATTCAATAACGTCGGAATGAGATATTGCTGTAAAAATTGTAGATATACTGGTCTATTTAAAGCTCCATCAAAAAAGTAGGAACCAATAATCCCACTCCTAATAATTTCCGCTCAAATATTTACCTTTTGTGGATATTGTGTGTGATTCTATCGCTTCCATCTTGGATTTTTGCTTGCCCAATATCTGCAGTTTTGACAGTTAACTTCTCAATGTAGTGTAAAAGTAGATTTGTCCAAAAACAAAATATGTTGTACTTGCAAAGAGTTATCATTATATTTATCCATTAATGTTGCACAAAACTGCATCCTTCGGTCTGGATTGTCATCGGATACCTCCTGCAAAAACTGTATTTTATAGGGATGAACCTTTTCAAGTTCCATTACTTCGGCCAATTTGCCGAACACTCCTGTGGGGATTTTCTTCCACTGTCAATAAGACGTTTAATTTTACTTCTTCACTTATAGACCGGCGACCTGTTTTTGGCAAATCTTCCACGTTAGACATCTCACAATTTTTTAAATTTATTGGACTCACTGTTAACTGATTGATAAACATATCCGGATATTTAGTATTAAACAGCATACACACATCTGCCTGAGTTCAGATCCTGTCATCATCATTAGAACTTCAATTATTTGAGCTATTGATAAACGCATTTTACCAACAATTTAATAATTAATTTGAAAAAGCAAAAGTTAAAAATTATACGTATTCACTTTGCACGACAACCAAAACGTACATTTTCTATTATTAACTGTAGATTGTATCGCAAAGAATTATCAAACTTATGCTTGAATAGTTTTTATGACACATGTCACACAGCAGATAATTGTTATCATCAGTCGATTGTTACAGGTACGACATAGTATACAACAGAATCTCTAGAGCTCTTTTCATACAAGAAGCCCAAGATTTTGAACATTGTTTACAGACTTTGATTTTGAAGTACCATATCATAAGACTGGACTATGTAATACTTTAGAGGCTTCACTTGTGTTAGGTATTACTAATAATAAAAATTTTATTACTCACTTTATTTTATTCCTAAAAAAATTCGTGTTGTATGTATCACACTTCCCACCAACCAATTTCAAAATTTCGTAGGGGTAGCTACCCTTTGAAGGGGTATGATGATAGGGATGAAATTTTTATATCAAAAAGTTAAGTTTTGACAATAATTGAGAATATACTGTATTACAAAGAAAGTTGATTACAACTAGAAGATAAAACGTTTATACTTTCAAGTACCTATGTAATGTACACTAATCAACAAAATTTAGGGAAACACGTTTTTTATCCATGCAGCATTTTGAAACTAAAAGACAAACACACTGTCAAGTTGGGTATACTGTTCTTTCAACATTACTTAACAATATGCAACCATCAACTATGCCCTACTTTAATGATTCTCTTAAGCCACACAAAACAATTTAGAAGATGGCATCATCGAGGCATATTGAGCATAAGATGACTTGATATGCCTCGTGTATACAGCATGTGCAGCCCAAAGTTCTACCCATATGGGTTTTTGTTTATTCCTGGACACTACAATTTTTCTACTGTAGAAATCTTCTGCATGCTTTAAATTAAATTGCTGCCTACAAATTCCCAAACAAGTCGTAATGATGTACAGAGAAAATAAAAATTGATACAAGAAAAGCAAATACAGATGTGAAGCCAGAGAAATAGTCTGTATTTAGTATGGAACAGTTTCACCAAGTAAGGGCAACCACAATTAATGAATTAGACAAAAAAAAGTAGTTTAATAAATTAAGTTACATAGAATAATGATAATAATAATAATAATAATAATAAATTTTTATACAGTATGTCCCAAAAAGTTCTACTAATATGGGATTTTTTTTGAGTTGTTGTACAATTTTTTCTGTATAAATTTTACTCATGCCATTAAAATAAATTTTAATAATAAATGCTGATCATCTACAAGAAGCAAATAATTCAAAGCATGAGAGAAATTTACCCAAGAACAATTAAAAATATTATTACTCATTTTTACAGAAGAACTCTAAACTGTATTGAAAAACGAGATCACGTTCAGATGCAGTTTTACATTAAGTAATTGAGTTATTATTTCAAATTAACTTTTTTAATATCAAACATTTTCGGTTTTACTTGTAGCCTTTTTTAAGTAGAGTACAAAAATAAAAGTGATTCCTAACTTACTTACATTTTTATTATAATTTTCTTCTTACTTTGAAAAATATTGGTACTTTATTCAAATGACTTAACTTCACCCCCACCCCCACCCCCACTGAATAACTCTTAAACAAAACAAAAATTCCTAAATTGTCAATATTAAATATTCTATGTGTAATATAAAGAATAGCTTAGAATTGCTTTCACATCGTCTTAAAATGTGTGGATGTACGGTAACAGGAGTGGACAATTAAAAACTTTTTTTGAAGCTTAAACATCATAAAAACCTTCAAACCATGTAAAACACCTGTTTGCAGAGGAAAAAAATGTGTGTCTCTAGGTCAGGTCAGGTCAGGTTACTTCCCGCAATAACTTTTAAAGGGTTCAGATTGTTTTTAAGTGAAATCGCTCCAGAAGGGTGAGATATAGAGGGTTGATTGATTAAAATTTATGCTTTCACATTGATATAGAGTAATATGCTAATATCCCATTTCCTGAGCTTTTTTTAAAAAGGAAATATAAATTTATTTTTAATTCAGCCATCGACATCAAATTTGGTATACAGGGAGCTGTTTCCAAGTGGATTGTTTGTGGGTAAAATTTAGAAGAAAATGAAGAAATGGGGGGTGATTTAGGAAAATTGACACTTTTCCATAAAAAAGAAAATGACTAACACGTGGTTTCAGAAGTTTATAGATACAGAAATATGAATATTCTAAACATCTGACATTTTCTCATGAAATTTAATTCTGGGTTGATTATGGAGGGGTTACAAATTAATTTTCTTCTTAATCAAGTCATCAGCTCTAAATTTATTCAATGAAAAAGTGTTTCTGATGAGAGTAGATTATCACAGCAATGTGAAAGCTGTGATTCAACTTGCAGCACTATTTAAAGTAGTATTTGAAACTGCAGTAATATAATATGATGTTCAATTTAAAACAACAAGGTTGAGAGCAACTTCCAGCATACCTGGAAGTGGTTGCTAACAACGGTACCTAATATGCCACAAGGATATTTGGGGGTTTCAAACAACTCATGCTGTGACCCTGGCTATTTTAGAAAAAAAACCGTGCAACTTAGGTCTAATGAGTACAACTTACCTTGCTAGAAGAACTTGCATTTGAAGTATACACACTGTCTAATTTTTCAAAAAATTCAACCCTTTCCTCATACTTCATCTTTCGTATCCTATAAACACTGTGCTGTCTAGTATTTGAATCATATATCATACAAATACTAGGATCTTCATTTGTATACACGATTTCAAGGTAAATATTATTTACCAATGCAGGTAAAGAGCTGGTACACATCGCCACTGGACATATATCATCCAAGGGATAAGCCAAAGAATATAGTGTGGCTCTATTTTCATGATAACCCTCCTTAATTTCATCTGAAATTATGATTTAATTAACAATTAATATACACACACACAAATATATATATATATATATATATATATATATATATATATATATATATATATATATATATATATATATATATATACAGGGTCGCTGATAAGTCTGGAAACGGTCGATTATCCGGGAAAATATACAAGGTGTCGAAAAAAGTTTTATACAAAAGTTTTTGGGTTCTTCAATGTCTACTAGGCGGTGATAATTTCATTTATACAGGGTTGGTCATACAGGCGTGGCACACCAATATTAATTTTTTTTAATGGAACACCCTATATATTATTCGATATTTCAATCCTTCTCTTAATTTTGAGCAACATTTATCAGAAGCATGATGTACATAAACTCAATCGTTTCCGGGTAAAAAAATAAATAAAAATAAACGCTATTGTTTTTAAAATCTATTGGATGAAGAACAAAAATAAATGAAAAGTAGAATATCTCTTGAAAACAATCTGTGAGTGTGAAAAGAACCGGTTGCGATGTTTTTAACATTGTTTGAAATCCTATTTTATAAGATGTTCAAAGTGTTCTCCATTGACCTCCTGACAATAATGAATTCGCTTAACAAAACATTGCACTGCATTTACAAGAGCGTTTTGAGGAATGTTATTAATTTCATGCACAATCCTTGCTTGCAACTCTTCAATATTCTGCGGTCTATTTTGGTAAATTAAATTTTTTACATGACCCCACAAAAAAAAGTCAAGCGGCGTCATGTCGGGAGACCTAGCTGGCCATTCAATAGTTCCCCTCGCCCTATCCATCTGCCAGGAAAGGTTTGATTCAGATATTCCCGTACCTCAATTCCAAAATGAGGGGGTGCCCCATCCTGCTGAAACCATATTTCTTCCGCTGGTAGATTTGGGTCGTTATTGTTCGGAAATAATCGACTAACGTCTGGAACAATTGATTCTTGCAAAAGTGTCAAATATCGAGCAGAGTTCAAATTACCGTGTATAAAATAAGGTCCTATGATATGTCCACCAATAATAGCACACCAAACATTTACTTTTTGCGGTCTTTGGGTGTGAATTTGTTCCATCCAATGTGGGTTTTCGTCTGACCAGTACCTACAGTTGTGTCGGTTGACTTGTCCATTCAAACAAAATGTAGATTCGTCGGAAAACAAAATGTGGTTGGCAAAGTTAAAATTTTGGCGTAACTTCTCCATAATAAGTTCACAGAACTCGATTCTGCGATCAAAATCGTCTTCACTCAGTTCTTGCAATAAATGAATTTTATATGGACGGAACTTTTCCCGCTTCGTAATCTTTTGAATTGAATATCGACTCATATTGTGATTTAAAGCCAATTGCTGTGCCGAAGTTTTCGGATTTTCCACCACATCCAATATTACATTCAAAGAATTTTCTTCATTTGTAACGGTTACTGGCCTTCCAGTTCTAGGTTTATCCTTGATACCGCCAGTTTCGTGAAAACGATGCAAAGTTTTCGAAACTGTGGATTTGGAGATCGATTCCCGCTCAGGATGCAACTCATTGAACATAATCACCACTTGAGCAAAACTTCGTGTTCTATCACCGTACCCTATCATCATTAAAATTTCGATACGTTCGGTTTCACTTAAACTTGCCATTTTGCACAAAAACTGTTGACACTAAATTACTAATGTTTCAAAACTGTTGACACTGAATGAATGTTTGACATTCGTTGTCCTGGAAACATTTTAAAACAAAAGAATAATACTGCGTTTCTTATGGGCATCTTATCTTATCTTGGGATTCCAAACAATGTTAAAAACATCGCAACCGGTTCTTTTCACACACAGATTGTTTTCAAGAGATATTCTACTTTTCATTTACTTTTGTTCTTCATCCAATAGATTTTAAAAACAGTAGCGTTTATTTTTATTTATTTTTTTACCCGGAAACGATTGAGTTTAGGTACATCATGCTTCTCATAAATGTTGCTCAAAATTAAGAGAAGGATTGAAATATCGAATAATATATAGGGTGTTCCATTAAAAAAAAATTAATATTGGTGTGCCACGCCTGTATGACCAACCCTGTATAAATGAAATTATCACCGCCGAGTAGACATTGAAGAACCCAAAAACTTTTGTATAAAACTTTTTTCGACACCTTGTATATTTTCCCGGATAATCGACCGTTTCCAGACTTATCAGCGACCCTGTATATATATATATATATATATATATATATATATATATATATATATATATATATATATATATATATATATATATATATATATATATATATATATATATATATATATATATATATATATATATATATATATATATATATATATATATATATATATAGGCTGATTCAAGTAAACTTCCCAGGCCACATATCTTGGTAACGAGTAGGAATTTTTCAGCTTTGTAAAACACAAATTACTGTGGCGATCAGTGGGTACGTTTAGCAGTCTAACGTAGATATGTCATATGCAGATTATAGGTGGGGCCGACGCGAATGAAAGTATTCGGTTTCAGGAACTTTAAAAAGTATTTTTTCTACACCCACTGTCATTTATAAGCAATTTGTGTTCTATCAAAAATTTTCAAAAAGTTGACAGATTTTGAGATAATGGAGGTACTATTATAAAACTTTGGGAGATCACAATTTGAGGACGAAAAATCATTTCTGTCATCCGTGAAAACTTAACGACTTAGGTCAACGACGACTTTTGTTTAAAAGCTTAAGCAAAATGCATTAAACGTAATTATAGCTGGCGCTGATGTAGAATAATTTTTTCTGATCGCAAGAACCTTCAGAAATTGTACGTCTGTGTGACTTCTGATTTCAAGCTAATTTTAAAATTATATTATGATAAAAGAAGAAAAAAACAATAACTCACAAAACACAGTCCGCTTATTGAATAAAAAGAGCCTCAGTTGTTTAGTTGTAAAAACGTGTGCCTCTAAACCAAAGGGTACTGGGTGCGATTCCCAGAGTTCCCCTTCCACATTTTCAGTACATACTGTAAAATTAACATCAACCGAGGTCGTGGCATTGTGTTTGAGCAGGTTGAATGCCTGCACGTTCTGCTCTTCGGAAGGGGCATAGGGCCGTCGGTCCCGTGTCCCTGCGATGTTGGGCATGTTAAAAATCTCTACCCTCCTCACAGAGAGGCGGGAGTTCGGCAAAACTGCCAGGATGGTGAGGTGAAACTGCTCCCTGGCGTTAGTGATTGACCATACACGGAGGAGGTAGTCACTGACGGCTCTATAACCTGGGCGGTGAACGAGTTTGCTCCATTCAAGGCTGCCACGGGATTTTCCCGTCCCTCCTCCAGAAGGGCCTAGAAATATTGCTTGGTTTTCCGGGCCGGCTTGGCATGGGGCTATGTCACAAAACGCTGGCGCCGGGTCAGGGGTGTCTTCATTCCTAAGCCGGGAAAGGAAGACTACACAGTGGCCAAGGTGTACAGGCTAATTAGCCTTACATCCTTTCTGCTAAGGACATTAGAAATAGTTAATGGATAGGTTTGCGCTTGGAGAGATCAGGGATCACCCGTTCCACAAAAACCACCACGTGTACCAGCAGGGGAAATTGATGGAAACGGTGCTCCACGCTGTGACGCGAAAGGTGGTAAGGTCCCTATACACTATGGAGAGAGCACATTAGCTGTTATTTATGTTGAGGGGGCCTTTAATAGAGCAAGGACGAATACGGTCTGTGCCGCCTTACAGGAGAGGGGATCGCCTAGACACCTTATAAGTTGGGTGGCGAGCATTCTAGAAGACAGGCGAGCAGGGGCGGCTCCTCAATAAGTGCGCCCGTGCGCGCGCACTTCCGCCTGCCGTGGAAAAAATATATTTTTGCTATGCTGTTTTAATAAATTTTTATTTGCTTTTTTACCTCCTGAATTCCTGCATTCAACAAACAAAATAAGTATATCGATGATCGAGGATCGCAGAGTCGGCAGCCATTAATACAGCATCAGAATAAGTATAGTGTTAATGGTTGGTTGCAGACGTTATTGTTATATACATCCATATCCAAATATCCATATATACATCAGTCGCCGGCGGTGTGTATTTTTCGGCACTCTTGAGGAAATGCGATACTTCAATGCGAAATGATCGAGTATCATCGTCGAAAACGACCGAATAATCAATCTGGTGTGCGCTCTCAAAGTCCACACTTGCAGTGGAATTTTGGCAGAGTGTGTCTGTGTCTAGCATGTGATTAGTAATTTTCATGTAGTGCTGCACGTCGGATTGATTTTTATTAGATCATTTAGTTGTTGTTTACATGTTCTAACAAGACAATTATTATTATTATGATGGCTACTACTTCGGGTTGCTTAATAAAGGGACAAAATAATTGTGATACTGTGATTAATTCAGGGGATACTATTTTAAATTTAAAGGTTAACTTTTTAAGGGACTAGAGGAAAACTTGGTAAGTATAGTTAATAATTATTAAGTTTAGTTAGTTTAGTAAGTAGGTTTTTTATAATACATTTTCGGGGAAAAAATAGGCGAGCCCTTCATTTTTAGTGAATTTTTATTAAAAGTAATTCACTAATAGAAGATATTGATGAAGAGACTTTGCAAACATTTTTTCAAATGAGCGCGAACTAGGACCCCTAGAACCCATATCCGGGGTCAGTTTCAATTTTTATATATATATATATATATATATATATATATATATATATATATATATATATATATATATATATATATATATATATATATATATATATATATATATATATATATATATATATATATATATATATATATATATATATATATATGTATGTATGTATGTATCCAACCGATAACTCAAAAAATAAGCAACTGATTTTGATGAAACTCGGCAAGTGCCTTTCTTTTATTAATGGCTTGGATGAGTTCGTTAGTCAGGAAAATCGGATAAGGTTTTCCGGGAAAATTTTGCATGTTGTTTCAAAAAAATATTTTTTTCTCCGAAAATTACAAAGCTATTTTAAAGAAATTTGGTGGATATGTTGCCTTGTAAAAGACTTACTACACACTAAAAGTCAACTTTCTACATTTTTAGAAAATTGAGTTATACAAATTTTTAGTTTTCTTTTGAACAAAATTTTTTTCTCCCAAAATTACAACGTTATTTTGATGAAATTTGGTGGATATGTTGCCCTGTGTAAGACCCTACTATATACCAAAATTCAACTTTCTAAGTTCGTAGAAACTTGAGTTATTCAAATTTGAAGCATTTAATAAAAATTCACTACCATAACGCACTTGCAGCATCCCGAACTTTTTTTTTCTTGCGCACCCCCAATGCATTAAGGCACGAGCCGCTACTGGGCGCAAGACAATACTATTTTCCTGTCAAAGGCTTCATAGCAGCGCAAAAAAAACAGTCTGGACGTTGCATGTGCGTTATGGAAGTGAATTTTCATTAAAATGATTTTAATAGCAAATATGTATTTTTTTTATTGAAAGCAGGCATCAAATTTGATTACCAGTATAACACATATTAGATACAATAATGTAACATACTTCATCAAAATAACTGTTTTGTTTGAAAATGTACACAAATTTTTCAAAAATAAACTTAAACTGTTCCGGAAAAACTGGTTTTCTAACCAGCGACCCCTAGGTTAATAGCAAATTGAGTTATTGAAATCTGAAGCATTTTATAAAAATTCGCTACCAAAACGCACTTACTGCGTCCACAATGTGTTTTTCTTACAAACATGCAATTTCGATGTATTTCGATGAAAAATGCAAGAATACAAGGGATGTTCGATAAAAAAGAAAAAGGAAATTTGTATCACCAACGACCTATGGGCCAGGCTGTGGTGGTAAAAATAATTTTATAAGATGCAACTCAAGACACCCTATAATTAACATATACAAATGTTCCTCGTATCTTGTATAATAACTGATATATTGAGCTTTACCATAGAAATGCGTCTTTCTGTATATATCTAAACAGATAAAAACCGAAACTAGCCCAGCATATGGGTTCTAGAGAGCCTAGTTTGCGCTCATTTGAAAAAATCTTTTCAAAATTCAAAAGTCGCGATCTCCTCAATAGGGACTTCTTTCTACGAAAATTGTCTAAAAAGTATAGAGTATTAAACCATAAACTCTAACTAAAACTACTGCCAAAGCATCAGAGAAAGGGTACTTTTACGTTTTAAGAAAAACTATAAAATTTTCAAAGTAATTTTACTTATGCTGCTTGACCTTTTTGAGCCAAAAAGTTTAATTTTTGTCTGTAATATACAATATTTAATTTAATTTAATTTAATTTATAAGGTGAAACCCCACTAAGCGCTACAATACAAGTAAAAGTACAAAACAAATAAAATATGCACACATAAATCTACAAAGAATCACAGCAGAACTGCCAGACAAAAGATACATAGTCAGTTCAGCAGTCCACTGCAACAACAGACACAATCATATGCCTTCTGAAAGCAGACAGTGAAACACAAAAGATGTCTAAATTCTCCACCTCAGTGATCTCATTCATAATATGTAGATATCTATCGATAGGTGAATTAAGTCAATAATTAGTGCGGTGGAATGGGACAAAAAACAAGTGATGTGACCTTAACATTCTGTTAGGTACATTCAGGCCGATTCTGCCAAGAATCTCATTGGAGTCCACAAAACCATTCACAATTTTGAATATAAAACAGAGTCC
The DNA here is from genome assembly GCA_964006375.1 of Tillus elongatus. Classification (NCBI taxonomy): domain Eukaryota; kingdom Metazoa; phylum Arthropoda; class Insecta; order Coleoptera; family Cleridae; genus Tillus; species Tillus elongatus. The sequence goes on along the minus strand of OZ023262.1, from coordinate 181,940,408 downwards.
GGCCACTGTTCTGCGGGCTTCAAGAGAGCTCAGCGTTAACAAACTTTGTATCCCCCCATAGTCATGATCAGGTATGCAATAACCAAGTCTATAAGAGCAGTGCCGCAGAAAGGCATGCTGCACACTTTGCACAGCCCGTGTGGCTGGCATAATAAGGGGACCACAGTACTCATGCATACTCGAGTACGCTTCTAACAATAGAACAGTAAACACATCTGATGGTATACAATGAAGAAAGTCTACAGTTTCTCACAACAAAGCCCAAAAGTTTAGAGGCTTTCATGGTAATATTCTTTATGTGTCATCTGTTCATCCACTGTAACACCAAGATCCTTGATCTGGTTAACATAAGCAAAAGCTCACTGTTTACCGAATATGAAGTCCCGAACTTCCTCCCTCCTCTGAAAAAGCTGATATGAGAGCATTTGCTGATGTTAAGATTTAATTTGTTGTCAAAGCACCATAAAGAGAGACGCTCCAAATCATCCTGCAACTCCTGCACGTCCTGGAGGCTAGTTATCACCTTAAACAGCTTCATATCATCGGCAAACAGCAGACACTCACTACCAGCAAAGATATGGACCACATCGTTAATAAAAAGATTGAATAAAAGTGGTGAACAGTGACCTTCCTGCGGGACACCAGATGTCATGTGAGCAATATCTTAATAAAATCCAGCAACTTTGACTCTCTGAGTTCTACCAGTCAGAAAACTCTCAAACCAGGCCACCAAACAATCATTGAAGCCAATCCCGTGTAATTTAGATAGCAGGTGTGAATGATCGACTGTATCAAAGGCCCTGCTGAAGTCAGTATACATGGCATCAGCCTGCTTACCAGACTCCAAGGCATCCACTACCGTTGACTGAAGAATGATCAGGTTAGTAACTGTGGACCTGTTAGCACAAAAACCATGCTGCTGTGGCACTAAAAGACCCTTACATGACCACAACAGCTGATCATAAACCAGGGCATCGAACACTTTTGGAATTGATGATTGGACAGATGCCTCTGTAATTTTTTATCTCATCCCTGTCACCACTCTTATACACAGGCACTGAGAAACTCTCCTTCCAGACAACAGGAAAGATTGAAGACCGCAAAGATGAATTGAAGAGAATATATAGACACCCTCAATGTACAGGCACAACGTTTTGGAACAATATCTGGTACACCATCTGGACTGGCAACAACTCCATCACGAAGAGCAGAAATCCTTGCATAAATGTCACAAATAGATATTTCTGAACATCTCACATACATACTGGAGCGATTATTACTGCCAGAAGCCAGTGGTGAAGCCGTCGCAGCTTTAACAGCGTTCGTATACACAGAGGAGAAGAAACTACCAAATAAATTCGCAATCTCCTGTGCAGTGTCACCAACCAAATCACCACAGTGCATTGTGGAAGGAATGCCAAAAGATGATCGTTTTTCATTGATAAATCTCCAGAAGGACTTGGGATCATTCCTAAATTCAGAGTCTTTATCTCGGATGTACTGTGATAAACACACATTTGATAGAGCCTTGCACCGAGATCGAAGTCCTGCAAACTCTAAATAGCTAGTATCAGTTCTATCTTGCATATATTTTTCATGAGTTTCTGTACAATTGTTAGATGTCGCAATTAAGTTGTAAACCATTTAGGAAAGCTAGATTTTTGGATCTTTTCACTGGCACGAACTGACTAATGCCGGTTTTTACAACTTCATAGAATCTGCCAGTTGCAGCATTCACGTCCAATCCCGAGAATAAGAGTTCCCAGTTAACTGAGGCAAGATAGTAGTTCAGACCATCGTAATCGGCACCACCAAAGTCATAATAGTACTCCTCACTGTGAAGGGTGTCAAACGATATGTTCTGCAATTGTATGGAGCATTCATAGCTCATGTGATGGGTGCAGTCTCCAAAAATAGGATCAGCCGCCAGGTCCACCAATGAATTCGCTGAACTAGCAAACATCAAATCCAAGAAAACATCTCCACCATTTGGCAACTGGTTGATCTGGAACAATTTAAGGCAACCAAATGACACTGCAACATAAACGGCTGCAGATGAGACAGGACAGTCAACCAGTACGCCATGCTCATCATTACACCAAAGAGCTTCAGGTAAATTGTAATCTCCAAAAAGGTACACTTCATGTTGTGGATATCTCTGCATAACACATTCACAACATATATTTTGTTATCCACACCAAATATTTTGTTTTTGTGCATTTCTCTTGTGATCTGTGGCACCCAATTTTTTTTAAATGCAGGTAACTCTTTTTTCCTTTAACCTAGAGATCTACATTTTGGTACATAGTATACCTTTCATTATATAAACCCACCTACCAAATTTTGCTGCCATGGTTTTTAGTGAATTTTTATTTTTTAAATAAAAATTCACTAATAGAGAAGTATCCATGGTGAGACTTTGCAAATGAGCGCGAACTAGGACCCCTAGAACCCATATCCGTGGTCAGTTACAATTTTTATGCCCTTAACCTTTCTTCTTGTATAGTATACAGAAATGCCGTGTTAAAAATCATGTTATAAAAACTCTGGACGCAGCAAGTGCGTTATGGTAGTGAATTTTCATTAAAATGTTTTTATTGCAAATATGTATGTTTTCTTTTTAAGAAAGCAGGCATCAATTTTGGTTACCAGTATAACCTATATTGTAAAAACAATGTGCCATGTTTCATAAAAATAACTTTATTGTGTGAAAATGTACAAAAATTTCCAAAAGTAAACTTAAAGTGTTCCTGGAAAAACTCTTTTCTTGGTCAACCTTATAGGTTAATAGCAAATTGGGCTATTCAGATATGAAGCATTTGATCAAAATTCCCTACCATAACACACTTGCTGCATCCAGAATTTATTTTCTTACAAACATGCATTATATTTCGATGGAAAATGCAAAAATGCAATAACATAAGGCATGTTCGACTAAACAAAATATTTGCATTACCAATGACTTATGGGCCACCTTGTGATTGTAGAAATATTTTTTAAGATGTAGCTCAAGACACCCTATAATTAATATATACATTTCTTTTTCATATCTTGTATAATAACGGATATATTGAGCTTTATTGATTTTTTACGAAAATTCGATAAAAATTATATACCATTAAACGATAAACTCTATAGCTAAGACTACTGCCAAGCATCAGAGAAAGGGTCTATTTGAAATGAATTTTCTGGAAACATTTTAGTAAAATGAAGGACAATGACGGTTGAAACTAAGACGTCAGGGTTTGCAAAACATTCTTCCTGAGACATTTGATTTCCATAGCCCGTATTAGATTCAAGTTATTTGCCTAAAGTTTGCCGATTTTGACGTTTTAAATCGCAACTTTGACGTTTTGAGGAAACCCCCAATTTATTTTTCTTTAAAAGCCTATAACTTTTTGTCTTTTGACCTACGTAGCTAAATTTTGGTAGGTAACTTACCTATAAGGATATAAACCCGCGTATCAAATTTGGTTGCCCTTACTGTGTTAATTCCGGAGATCTAATTTTTTTTGGAAAAAAAAACACAAAATTTTCCGGGAAAACCTGGGCATATTTTCCTGGCTAACGAACTTATCCAAGCCATTTGCAAAAGGAATTTATTCACCAAATTTAATTAAAATCGGCCCATTATTTTTTGAGTTATCGGTGTGATACATATATGTATATATATATATATATATATATATATATATATATATATATATATATATATATATATATATATATATATATATATATATATATATATAAACATATAAAAATTGAAACTGACCCCGGATATGTGTTCTAGGGGGTCTAATTAGCGCTCATTTGAAGACTTTTTTTTTAATTCAAAAGTCGGGATCTCCTCATTAGTGAATTTTTTTTAAGAAAATTCACTAATAGTATATATATATATATATATATATATATATATATATATATATATATATATATATATATATATATGTATGTATGTATGTATGTATGTATGTATGTATCCACCAATAACTCAAAAAATAATTAACCAATTTGGATGAAACATGGCAAGTACCTTTCTTTGATTAATGGCTTGGACTTGGATGAGTTCGTTGGCCAGGAAAATCGGACAAGGTTTTCCGCGAAAATTTTGAGTTTTCTTTCGAAATTTTTTTTTTGTTGAATTTGTACTCATTTTTTAATATTTTCTATTATTTTTCCAATTTTATCACATTACACCTATTCAGCTGTTCTTACAGAATATGTATGTGTTATGTAAGCTCCTTTTTTAATTAAATTATTCAATATATATTCAGGTTTTATAGTTCGCTTTTCTGATATTGCGTTAATGTCTCTGTTTGGATTATTTCGATTTTAAAAATTATCAATATATATTCTAAAGCTCAATTATACTTTGTATACTTCATGTAACAATACAATATATATATATATATATATATATATATATATATATATATATATATATATATATATATATATATATATATATATATATATATATATAAACACAGATATCCTCAGTAGCGACTTTATTTTTACAAAACAGATTTTTGAATAGCATTTAGGCTGTTTTAGTTAAATATTCGTTAATTATTAAGATACATTATTTAGCTAGATTTTATTGACAATCAAGGCTAAGGTGTTTTAAGCCTAGACAGTCAGATTAACACCAAACTAAAAACCCTAGTAGCTTCATCAGATTTAATTTAGCTTTATTGAAAATTACACAAGAATTTTTCTTTTCCACTTTAGTCTATATAGAGCACAAATCATGGCCAAAAATTAAATTTTGTGTGTTCATTTCCTATAGACGAATGCTTAATAACTCTGTAATAGATTGAGATAGAAACACATATTGGCAAAAATTATTTTAACATACTACTTATGTTTCAAAAACGATTTGTACGTACTATAGACTAGATTAACTTGATACAATTCATTTAGCTTACCATCATTATTCTTTTCGAGAAAAACACCAAACTTAGTATTCCACACCCTCTTTATATGAAATGGAATTGCTACACCAAAGTCTTCTCCTTTTGGGGTATAGAATTTTATATCATGTGAATCAATTATACAGACAGCAGGTATAGTAACCCCTTCTGGATCCTCTTTCTTAGTTTGATTTTCCAATAAATCACTATCAAAAACTGGTCTTTGCTTGTGAAATTCACACCAAATAGAATGTTTAATGGGGTAAGGTGAGGTATAACAACAGATTATTTTTCTTCCATTATCAAGATTATCCACATTATTTACCAGTCCTCTTGACCAAACAACTGTGTGTCCATTTATATACAATTCATCTTCCAAATAGCCCAATTCGGGTTTAGTATTCAAGTTCGTTATTCTACCTAAATAAACAAAGAATTAAATGAACTTACTTATTTATTAGGGCCTTACTTCTTAGAGCTATCATATAACATTATTGTTATCTTCCTTGTCTCTCATATTTGGAAAAATTAAATTAAGTGCTAATGTGTATTATTTTCTTATCTATTATTTTAAGAGGGTAACCATTATTGAATGCTATGTTTCATTGACTTACTTTGCAAACATTTTAGAAAGCAGTTCAAAAAATGTAAGTGCTAGTACAAATACAAGGATAGCTTTCAAATATTACAACATGACATAGTAAAATTAACATCAGCAGAGGTTGTGGCATTGTATATGAGCAACTTAAATGTCTGCACGTTCCGCCCTTCAGAGGGGGCATAAAGTCGTCGGTCCCGTGTCAATGTGATGTTGGGCACGTTAAAGATCCCTACCATCCTTACAGAAAAGCAGGGGGTCGGGAAAATTTCAAGGGTAGTATGGCGAAACTGCTCCCTGGCGTCAGTGATTGGCCATGGTAGCGGAAATAGACAAATATTAAAATACAAAAAAAAAATTTACTATACTATTTTTTAACAAAATCTGGAATTTATAAATTAACTTGAGCACATAGTAATGCAGTCTACATCCGCCAATCTTCTAAATGTTTTAATACCCGATACAAGAACATATTTCTGCACTTGGAAATAACCACACTGACAGATCTACATTTACAAAACATATTACAGACGTTCAACATAGGCGCACAGTACATAACCAGATAGTCACTACATTGTGGTAATGACAAGCACAAACTTCACTTTTCTGAAGCTTTAGAGATGAAAAATCACGTACACGACAACTACCTTGTTTTAGATAAGCCAACTGATTTGATGGTTTCCCCTTCTGGAAAACAATTCTTTTTAGGTAAATATATCAAGCAGAATATGTCTAACTGTATTAAAAATAGTTGTAATGATGTAATAAGTTGATGCATGTTGATATTTCCGTTATATATATATATATATATATATATATATATATATATATATATATATATATATATATATATATATATATATATATATATATATATATATATATAGTCACCATGTATATATACAGGTGCAGGATTTTGACCCTCAACATCATTGGAAAGTGCGAAACTGCAAAAGATAAGAACTTGGTAAAATTAAACAAAAGTTGCACAATTACAAGGTCAACTCGAAAGTACTTAGAGATTTAAAAAGAGTTCCATAGCTTCCTAGATATAAGCAAAATACCAAAAACTGTAATTTTTTTCTCTCTTCAATACTTCCAAAACTATGTCGTCTATAAACTTGAATTTTTGTACAGGGACATAATTCGTTATCGTGGCTGCCATGGTGACCTTCAAATTTTTTTAATTCATTACTTTTTGAATCGCGCTAACCAAATTATTTTTCTTTAGTGCACGCGATATTGAATTTTTCTACCAAAATATTTGTTTTTTTTTCTGGTCACAAAGATGTATGTATTTTGCCCGCATTTCTGTCAAAAATAATATATTTTTGTCTTTTACTAACAAGACGGTGCACTAACTCATAATACACGAACCGTGTTTAACTTTTTTAATGGTGTTTTTAACAGCAACTAAATTGAAACTAGTGGACCTGTACAGTGGCCCCAGAGGTGACCAGACTATACATGTCTACTTTTTGGGGGGTTACTTACCTAAAAAACGAAGTTCACAAGAAGCCAGTCCACACTATATACAAGATCTGAAGTCAAGAATTAAGGAAATTTGTCATAATGTCAACAAAGACTTATGCTGTGAGCAACAAATAATATAAAACGCACACGTCTATGCATCCAAGAAAATGGCTTACATTTTGAATGATTACTTTGATTTTTCATTTGCTAATATAATTGTGTGTTTACTTGGTTGATGTGTTACTCTATTTTCACGTTTTGTTAATGTTTTTTCATTAAATTTTTGTTCAAAAAGCGTAATATTATTTATTGCTTCTGTGATAATTCTACAGTGTTAGTGATAATACATATATTTTTGTATTAATAACATTTGCCACCAGTTTCTCAAACGATAGTTTATTTGTTCCTGGATCAACTACCATGGCAATACACAACTGAACACCTAGTCTAGCCCTAAATTATCTGATCATACATTCACTGTGGCAACACTGCTTAATTTTGACCGTCGGTTCGGCAGAGACCATCTATATTATGTCGAAGGAGTGTAAAACATTTTTGTTTATTATAACCTCAAAGCCCGGGCAAACAAGGGGATCATCTATCTTGTCAGATAATATGGCATTTATTTCATGCATAGTTGCTGTGTTGCCAGATTGTAAACTGGATGCATTCGCATTTTTTCAGTTACCATGGTAGTTGATTCGATATCAAAGTTTAGCGTAGACTAACTTTGATCTATGTTTGTAAAACCAGCGAAGAGCGTCTTTTCGCCCTGACACCTAGGAGGCCACTGCACAGGTCCGCTAGTACCAACCCAGTTGTTGTCAAAAACACTATTAAGAACGTTGGTCATGATTCGTGTATTATGATCTGGTGCACTGTCTTGTTGGACAAAACAAGAATTGATTCTTTTTGACAAAAATGCAGGCAAAACACCATCTGGTGATACATTATTGTAACCAGAAAAAAAATACTTTGGTGGAAGAATTCAATATGGCGTACTTAAAAGAAAAAAAAGTTGACTATCGCGACCCGGAAAGTATTGAATTTAAACACATTTGAAGCTATGGAACTTATTTCGAATCTATAAGTACCTTTGAGTTGCACCTGTACTTGTGCAACTTCTGTCTAATTTAACCAACCTTGTACCTCTTACAGTTTCCAAGCTCCAAATGATGTCGGGTGTCAAAATCCCGCACCTGTATATATATATATATATATATATATATATATATATATATATATATATATATATATATATATATATATATATATATATATATATATATATATATATATATATATAGGACGACTCAGGGTCGATGGGAGGTTAGACGTTTCAGAATATTTTTGTATGATACTTCCCTATACATATATTCAGTGGTTTTCGAGAAATGAATAATTGTTCTCCTTATTTTTTGTGCAAAACATAGCTTTAAGTAAATGTTTACTACTGCCATGTTTGGACTACTTTTATATCGGAAACCTGACTATTTAGGTATAGACACATGATTCATCTTTCAGGATATTTAGATATTTAATAATATTTAGGTGTTCCATTAAAAAAAAAACTTTTCACCAGTTTTGTACCTATCAGTAAAATCACAAATTTTGAACGACCCTGTACAATGGGGAACAAACTCCCTTAGACATAACTAATACACAGGACATTGGTAAACTAAACCCAAAATTTCCGCTTTCTGAGAATCCAAATACTGCAGTAATAAACAATTAATTGAAGCTATGTTTTGCACCAAAAAAAATTATTAAGGAAATCAATTAAGTTCTCGAAAACTGTTGGAGATAGGTAGACAATTTATGTAAGAAACTCAATGGGGCCTTTTAGGTAATTATTAATCTTAAAAACAGCCTTAACACCACAAACCTATTAAATATATATTATGCAATGGTGTATTCTCGTCTGTCCTACAACATAGTGGTCTGGGACCAGGCAACAGAGATAAATAGAGTCTTCGTTATTCAGAAGCGGATTTTGAGAGTAATATTTAATCTGCCATACGGCCAGTCATGTTGTGATATTTTTAAAAAGAATGGCATTCTGACTGTGGCATCTATATATTTGCTACGTTTACTAACGTATATACATACAAACAGAGACTCGTATATAAAAATTATAATGTGCATCACTATCACACTAGGAGAGAAGGGACGTTTCACTTAAAACTTCCTAGGCATGAGTTTTACAAGAACTCACCTGTTTACTCTGGCTGTTATCTTTATAACAGATTATATGAACTGATACTTTTTAAATTCGATTTTAGAGTGTTTTAGGTTTATGAAGAGATTGTTGTTAGATGATTGGAAATTTTGCACATTTTAAGATTACGGTTTTTACTTTTGTAGAGGAAGATGTCTGTTGCCTGTGATATCTGTATTTGTTTTTCTTATTTTCTGGTATTTTTATCTAATCCTGACATGTCTTATCTACTGGATTTTGTAGCAAAAAGACCAATAAAGATTATTATTATTATCACAAAAATAATCTGAAAATAATAGTGAAGCGAAGAATGCAATAATATACAGGGTGTCTCTTTAAAATATCAAGTAATGGCAAATTACAATATAAGAATTCTGAAAATTCAAGAGCAAGGATTTCACAAAGCAGTTTTCTCATTTAAAATATTTTTACTGAGACTGGTTTCTGCTTATAGTGCATCACCAGCAACTTGTTCATTTTGTAACACACACCTATATATATATATATATATATATATATATATATATATATATATATATATATATATATATATATATATATATATATATATATATATATATTACTGCATTTTTCGTGACTGAAAGATTGTCAAAATTGTCAACCATCTAGGGTATATTCAACTGTTTCATAAAATTAATAACAACACATTATTTAAAACCTTTAAAAGAAGCTGCAGGATAAGCATATTTCACTTTCTTACTTTCTCCATTACCCTCTTTACAAAATGTCAGTACACGTTACACATAGTGTTACATATGCGGGGACCAAAGTGAATACTTAAAGGACAACTACTTAAGCTGTAGTGTATATTAAACTATCAATGTCAGGATAGACATTTTTCTAACTGTTCTAAAATATTTCATATAACATTTAACTGCATGATAATTTTACTACTCTAGAACCATTTATTGGCCACCTTCATCAACTACTGTCATTATTGGTGGATTGTGGTTGCTACAAGTGCCTCTACGTTTTAAAATTGCCACATTAATTATTTTGGTAATTCTTTACTTGAGCCCGTCCAAACTGCAAAGTCTCCGCACGCTAAAATTTCGTTATGCGCTGTTGCCACATCATATAATTTAGCAGGTAAAACGGAAATTTTTTAAATATACCTATATTGACATGCAGCAAGTGTGTTAGGGTAATGGATACGAATACAATCAATACATGTGCGTCATGGTACGGAGTATGATATAATTTAGCAAGTGAAATGGAAAATTAAAAAATATACCTATATTGAAGCAGCAAATGCGTTACGGTAATGAATACGAATACAATTAATACATGTGCGTTATGGTAGGGAGTATGACATAATGTAGCAAGTAAAACGGAAAATTTTAAAATATACCTATATTGACGCAGCAAGTGTTACTGTTATGGTTGAGAGTATCGCATCTTTTATCAAGCAAAACACGAAAGATTAAGAAAGAAGTTTTGTAAGGACTTTTTCGGTATATTTTTATATCTTACTAATAATGTAATTTCTAAAATTAGAATTCATTATCTAATATTTTAACGCTTTTGTGTAAGTAATATTTCTATTGTTCATGGGATTTGTCACGTTTGTGTTTGATCTAGAGTAAGTTTGTTTATTTGGTAAAGTAGTACTTATTAATAAGTTATTTGAAAACATTTACCCACTATGTTTAATACCGAACAAGCACATCTTGAGCATGATAATTATAATTGAACACACTATATTTTACTGAGTATACATACATTTGCTTGCAAAAATAAGAGTATAGGGAACCACAAAATAAATATGCATTAATAAACGACACTTGTTTTTCACCCTTTCATTAAATAATAGGTTATGAAATACTTGGAAAACCTTGAAGAAGAAATTAGCTATAAAAGCTGACATAATCAGTTGCAATGTACAAATGCTTTGCTTGCAAAAATAAGAGTATAGGGAACAACAAAATGAATATGCATTAATAAACGACACTTGTTTTTCACCCTTTCATTAAATAATAAGTTATGAAATACTTGGAAAACCTTGAAGAAGAAATTAGCTATGAAAGCTGACATAATCAGTTGCAATGTACAAACGCTTTATGTTACAATGTAGCCTCTGCCTTTGTAAATAATCCGAATAATGAAAAAACAAATAGATATATAAACTTATGTATAGAAAACTATTATTATTATTAGTGAATTTGTATTGAAAGAGAATTCACTAATAGAGAGGTATCGACGGTGAGACTTTGCAAACATGTGTTCAAATGAGCGCGAACTAGGACCCCTAGAACCCATATCCAGGGTCAGTTTCAATTATATATATATATATATATATATATATATATATATATATATATATATATATATATATATATATATATATATATATATATATATATATGTATCCAACCAATAAATCAGAAAGTAATTAACCGATTTTAATGAAACTTGACAAGTACCTTTTTTTCTATTAATGGCTTGGATGAGTTTGTTAGCCCAGAAAATTGCCTTGGGAAAGACCTTAACATATACCACAATTCAACTTTCTAGGTTTATAGAAAATTGAGTTATTCAAATTTGAAGCATTTAATGAAAATTCACTACCATAACGCACTTGCTGCGTCCAGCCTTTTTTTAATACATGCGAAAAATTTAATAAAATTTGGATGGTATCTATTGTATTAGACTAATTTGATTAGGTGGAATGAACTTTACGAAAACATAGTTTTGGCGCAAATTTCTTTCCATTTCTTTTCCACCAACATATATCATTTTCTAAGTGGATTTCCCATGTTGATGTATGTCTGCTGAAATTCAAGTTTCTAGACTAGTGGATGAGAGACTGATATTTTTTGCAATCGGTTTCGCCTCTTACGGCATCTTGAGGCGTGATAATTAATCTCACATGTTAATATGACACAAGAAACACAACCGGTTGCTGCATTTTTCAAAGTGGCACTATTTAAGTAACAGGAAAAACCATTAATGTATACACTACATACAATGTTAAGTGGGTAAATATATCAACACGTTTACTTACTCATCTTTCCTTTGTCTTTCATTCTGAAAGATATTATTCGCCGTCAAAATAAACTTAATTTCTGTATTTCATCTGACCAAATACTTCATGAAAGGTACAGCCTATGTGACTATCTGCGAAAGACGTGCCGAACTTTTGATAAAAGTTGATGATTACAGCCCAACCTTTCTCCTGTGGTCGAGATAAGCGAGATTATGACAGAGGAATATCCTATAAGGCGGCCTGCTCGATTCTGAATAGAATCTAGGAGGAACGTTGATTTTGAGGCGGCATACCAGACATGAGAACAATATTCAAACTGCGGTCGTACCTGTGCTAAGAGAAACCCAATCTTACTCGCTGTTGCTTGAGCAATATTGGAAACAGTTAAATGTCAGCAAAGATTCTCTGTAACAGTTATACCCAATGTAGAGGTCGTTGTATTTAGGAAACTCGTTTCGGGTCACATGAGGGTCTGAAAAAATACGCTTTTAAAAAACATGCGATAGTCTTTTTATTGACGCAACGATATTAATAGTTCTCGTTTTAGTGAATTTTCTTAAGAAAAATTCACTAGTGGGGATATCCCGCCCTTCGAATTTTGAAAAATGTTTCTCAAATTAACGCTAACAGGACCCCGAGAACCCATATCCAGGGTCACTTTCAATTATTATATGTTAATATATATATATATATATATATATATATATATATATATATATATATATATATATATATATATATATATATATATATATATATATATATATATATATATATATATATATATATATATATATATATATATATATATATATATATATATATATATATATATATATATATATATATATATATATATATATATATATATATATATATATTAGAGGTGTGCGAACCCATGTTTTGTTCGAACCGAACTATGAACGAACCCAAGCAAATATGTTGCCTCGAACTTCGAACCTCTGAAATATTATGTCTAAGGTTCACAGTCGAACTTCGAACTTCTTACAAATTCAAAATCGAACATCGAACTACCCAAAATTCTTCAGTGTTCATATATCATTTCCTAAAATAAAAAATTTTGGAATATTGTAACATACAATATTTGATATGTAAAAGATTCCCACTCTTTTTACAAAAAGGGAGGATTCGACAAATTTGCAAGTTGATTGGGTGAAAATGCCTGCCGGTTCTGATTGTTGTGGAGATGGGTCAACGTTAAATCAAAAACACAAAATATTTGAAACTCATATTATAAATATGTTGTTGTTTGGTATTGGCTAGGCAGTTTTTTAGCAAACAGATTGAGAGGGTTCAAAGTGAGCATGACAGGTATAAAATAACCACTTACAAGTTTGAACTGTCTCCTGATTGTGAATATTTAACTGTTTTGGCTCACTATGTAATAAAGCATGTTGAAACCAGTGTTTTCCAAAGGCAATCTGTAATTATCCTCAAATTCTGAACATTTACGTTACCGATCGCCTTTGAACATCATCATAATGTTGTTACTAAAATAGGTATTGGGAGGCTAGGATATACAAGAAAAATAATTCTGTGACTGCTAAATGACTCCGTCGTGTCTCAAGGTGTCCCATACTGTCAAAAATATGCATGAGTCAAATCTCCTGAACCTACGCTATCGACTCAATGAGTTTAAAGCGCCGCTACCGAGTTGAAGGGGCCGCAACTTCGCTACTTTTGGCAACATTCAATGCCTGTAAAGTTAAATTTCGAAGTATTTTTGAGCAACGAACTTCGAACAATTTTGAAAAATTACATATTTCGAACTATTTCAACATCGCTAGTGCGAACATATTTTCGAACCGAAGGTTCGGTTCGAGTTCGGGTTCGGTTCGGAATTTCGAAGCTTCGCACAGCTCTAATATATATATATATATATATATATATATATATATATATATATATATATATATATATATATATATATATATATATATATATATATATATATATATATATATATATATATATATATATATATATATATATATATATATATATATATATATATATATATATATATATATATATATATATATATATATATATATATATATATATATATATATATATATATATATATATATATATATATATATATATATATATATATATATATATATATATATATATATATATATATATATATATATATATATATATATATATATATATATATATATATATATATATATATATATATATATGTATATGTGTGTGTGTGTGTGTGTGTGTGTGTGTGTGTGTGTATCACACCGATAACTCAAAAAATAACGGTCCGATGTTGATGAAATTTTCCTTTTGTAAATGACTTGGATAGGTTCGTAAGCCAGGAAAATCGAACCAGGTTTTTCGGAAAAATTTTGGATTTTCTTTCGGGGAAAATTTTTCTCAAAATTTAGAAAAGCTATGGTAACCAACAGAACGTAGTTGCTGCGTCCAGGTTTTTATTTGATAAATTATACCAAACACTCAACCATAACAGTAACGCACTTGCTGCGTCAATATAGGTATATTTAAAAAATTTCCGTTTAACTTGCTACATTATACGATACTGCCTACCATAACGCACATGTATTGATTGCATTCCCATTTATTACAGTAACGCACTTGTTGCGTCAATATAGGTATATTTTTTTTATTTTCCGTTTCACTTGCTAAATTATATCATACTCCCTACCATAACGCACAAGTATTGATTGTATTCATAACCATTACCGTAAGGCACTTACTGCGATTCAATATATAGGTATATTTTTTAATTTTCCATTGCACTTGCTAAATTATACCAGACTCCCTATTACCGTAACACACTTGCTGCGTCAATATAGGTATATTTAAAAAATTTCCGTTTTACTTGCTACATTATGTCATACTCCCTACCATAAGGCACATGTATTAATTGTAATCGTATTCATTACCGTAACACACTTGCTGCGTCAATATAGGTATATTTTTTATTTTCCCTTTCACTTGCTAAATTATATCATACTCCCTACCATAACGCAAATGTATTGATTGTATTCGTATCCATTACCGTAACGCACTTGCTACGAGTCAATATATAGGTATATTTTTTTATTTTCCGTTATACTTGCTGAATTATACCAGACTCCCTACCATAACACACATGTCTTAATTGTATTCTCATTCATTGCTGTAACACACTTGCTGCGTCAATATGGGTATATTTTAAAATTTTCCGTGTAACTTGCTACATTATATCATACTCCCTACCATAACGCACATGTATTAATTGTATTCTCATTTATTACCGTACCACACTTGCTGCGTCAATATAGGTATATTTTAAAATTTTCCGTTTTACTTGCTACATTATGTCATACTCCCTACCATAACGCACATGTATAAATTGTATTTGTATTCATTACCATAACACACTTGCTGCGTCAATATAGGTATATTTTTTAATTTTCCGTTTCACTTGCTAAATTATATCCTACTACCTACTATAACACACGTCTTAATTGTATTCGTATTCATTACCATAACGCACTTGCTGTGTCAATATACGAATATTTTTTAATTTTCCGATTCACTTGCTGAATTATACCAGACTTCCTACCATAACACACATGTCTTAATTGTTTTCTCATTCATTACCGTAATGCACTTGCTACGTCAATATAGGTAATGTCAATAACATACCTGATGTGTGCATATTTTTTTTTTCATGAATTCTTCGATCTTTTATATTGTTTCTACTATGAGAAGGATGTGGCAACAGTGTGTGAATTCTAGCAAAGAAATTCTAGAGTGCCAGGACTTTACAGTTTGGATGGGCTCAAGTAAAGAATTACCTGCCTCCATTTAATATTTTTACATCCTGCCATAACAATTTTTATTATGCATCTAATATCAATGTGTTAATCACCAGGAGTTACTCCTTCATTTTTTTAAATTATAAGTTACCTTACTATTTACATTAAATATATATATATATATATATATATATATATATATATATATATATATATATATATATATATATATATATATATATATATATATATATATATATATATATATATATATGGAAATAAAAAAGTGTAGCACCTTGTTGAGACTTCAAATCATTTTTTGTGTTATCTGTATCACTTGACACTCTCTTCTTTGATATTTTTGGAGTAAAATTTTCTGAAATTCGTTTACCAGAGACTTTATGTGACACATTGCAATCTGCACTTTTAAAACTCAATGAGTTTTCTGTAGAATCACCATTGTTCAACAGGATATGACTTTTATCACAATCGGTGCCCTCGGACAAGGCATCCACTATAATGAAATTATTTGGTGCTTTACGAAGCAGCCACCTTTCACCTTCTTTTGAATCTGTGATAGAAACTTTTTCAAATTTATTTGAAAGAAATTCATCTTTTAATAGAGATGTGTCTCTCTGTGAAAATTGTAATGGTCCAGGATGATTAACTACCTGCTGCCGTCCACTGGGAACGTACTCCTGGAAAAATATTCAGTACTTATTTAAGTGAGTATATTATTATACTTGCAAACAGTTAACATTACCTGTGGGTCTGAGGCAGCAATCATTATCTCGATTTTTTCATCCAGATTTGCTGAGTGAAAATATTACAAGTGTCTTGCAAAAGTCGACTATCTAGTCAAATGTTATTCAGTACTAATCTATAGTAACAAGGCTACCAGTTTCAAATAATAAATAATCATCAATTCATAAATGTTTAACTAATGAAAAATTGAACAAAAATTAAACAAAATACAAAATTATAACCTAAACATTTATTATTTATTTGTGTTATATTTATGTTTTAATGTTTTAACTTAGCGGATAGATTTGAATGAATTTTCTGTTATTCTGTTGAGTCAACAGTGTTGACAGTTGACAAAAATGGAAATTGACTTTGACATTAAATTGACATATGGTATTTTAGAGCGGGGATTTATCTTGATAAATCCACTTGCGGTCTTGAATACTCCACTCCATTGGCAGCTCTTGGTTTTGATTAATCTGCTTACGATCTTGATCAAACTGTTTACGGTTTTGACCCCAAGGTTTATGAATTAGATAGCTTGTCTGATTATTCTATGTGGGCAGCGAGGCGAGAGGAGGGCAACACGTCATGTGTGTTCTAGACGCGGATAACTCTTAAAGTTTCACATTGCGTTGGGGTTTTAAATAACATTTATTATACATTTGCGTAACTTTTAATAAGTTTGCTAAAAATGTTTCGAGCACGATTAGTTGCAGATTTATATTAATGTTTATTTCGTACGAAACAGCAGCTAAATTGAAACTATTGTCTTAAAGACAATATTTTATTTTGTGCGGTATTGCGTGTAAACATAAACTGCACACTGAATTAACGGTATTACGAATTTGACGTTATTTATTTAAGATTATTTTTATATTTAACATAATTACATCGGTGAATCGTTATAAAAATAAATTGTGTTTAATGTAAAAAATAGTTTGAAGGTATATACTTGAAACAAGAACTCAATAGATAACTTAACCTAAGTATCTGTTTAGATGCCTGGTGGAGTTGTTTGTAGTGGAATAATGTGAAAAAATAATTCTAAAAAGGCAGTGGAAAATGCAAATAAACTTTTCTTTTTTTTCCAAAAGAAGTGAAACCGAAGTATTAGGTAAATTTGGAGATAAGCTTAAGGAGGGCTTTTAGAAAAAAAATCAGAAAGATGCTTAGAACTCCCCTTGTATGTATAAACCAGAAGAAAAGTTTCGTGCAAACAACACCCATGAACCTATATATTTGCTGGCCCAATAAGTAAATTAATATAATATAATAATAATTGGTAAATTTTCAGATGAGCTCACGGAGGCCTTTTGGCATTGTTTTAGAAACGTGCTTAGAACCCACCTTGGATTCATAAACCACAAAAAATGTCTTGCAAACAACCCCCAAAAAAACTATTGGACCAGGATTGAGTAGGGGTGGTGGACGGGTAAGAAGAAACGAAAAATTAAGCTGCCTTTATTCCATTTTGCAGCTACACCTAAAAATCATATTTACCCCGCACAAAACCCCTATCCGCTTCTGGTCCAGTAACTTTCTTGGGGGTTGTTTTCAAGAAAATTTATGCATTGAGGGTGGTTGTATTAATGCAGTTGTTTCTTCCCTTACTGCATTGCTTACAACCACCCTCATTGCATAAACCACAAAAAAAATTTCTTGGGAGTAGCCACCAAGAATGTTACGGCAGTTGATCTGTACGGGATAAGCAAGATTTTAAGTAGGTGTGGCTGCAAAATGGGATAAAGGCAGCCTGTATAAAAACGGCTAAAAAATGATTTCGCATTTTTCGTTTATACTACTTTTTTAACTTCTTCCCCGCCAAGCACCCCTATTCACTCCTGGTACTTGGGGGTTATTTGCACGAAACTTTTCTTGTGATTTATCCAGCCAAGGGGGTTCTAAGCATATTTCTGATTTTTTAAAAATAAAACCCCTCTGTGAGCTTATTTGCAAACTTACCTAATACTTTTATTTTTACTCCTTTTGGGAAAGAAAAGAAGGAAAATTTATCTCTACTTTTCTTTGCTTTTTAAAATTACTTTTGCACATTAATACACTACAAACAACTCCACCAGCCATTTAAACAGATAATAAGGTTAAGTTATTTATTGAGTTCTTGTTTTAAGTGTATAACCTATTATTTTTTTCATTGAACACATATCTACATTTATGACGATTCAATTGTTGAATATAAAAATAAGCTTGAATAAATAACGTCCAATTTGTAATACCGTTGATTTACTGAGCAATTATGTTTACAACATATCATCTCAAAAAATAAAATATTGTCTTTGCGACAATAGATCGATTTAACTGCCATTTCGTACAAAATAAAAATTAAAATAAATCCGTAACTAATTGTTTTCGAAATGGTTTGAGCAAAGTTACACAAATTTCTAATAAACGTTATTTAAAACACCAAAACGGAATATAAAACTATAGGTGTTATCCGCTTTTGGAATACACATGACGTTTACGCTCCTTTTGCGTCATTCCTCCCTCAGAGTTACCACACAACATGTTTAATCTATGAACCTTGAACATTCGTCGACATTTTTTTGACATAACAATGCAACTGCTGACAGCTGCTGGCGCCTACTGTACTCACCCATTGATAAATGAGGACGTAGCTACTTGCGCCTTTGCTGGCTTATTGTGTAAGCTTTAAAAAACATGATAATTTTTGTACCATTTGGCTGAGTTAACCAGGCGCCACAGCTGAGTTTAGGCGCACATCTACTGACTACCGCGATACATTTTAGTGGTTGAAGACTGAGAGCACTGTTGACTTCAAGCACTATTTTGTGAAGTTTGTCATTCCGCTTTTTACAATTTGGCAACAGTTGAGTTACAGCACAAATTCAGCGAGACCGATTAACGCATATGTTGACACAAGTATTCAACTACTGGCAACCGTTGGCGCCTGGTGAATTCCACTAGTCATATGTATTACGCATGTTATTTAGAATGACCCACGACGTCAGCACTCTTGAACCTGTTCGACCTTAGACCGCCATGTCGAGAAGGTTCGTTAATGAGTCTGCGTATGTACAGCCGAGACCATCTAATATCAGTGGCTGTGGTAAAGCCTTGGAGAACGATCTGGACTGCCCTTGACGAGATGGATTCTATTTTATTGTCTGTTTTGTTTGGCCTAAGAGGTAAGTCCATTGAGCCATTAACACGTAATCTAATCTAGTGACGGTTGTCGATTGTCGGACTTTATATTGGCATCAATTAACTGTACTCATATTTTCTGTATTATTTCTAATACGTGTTTCGCGTAGGTGCGGCAGATTGTAATGGTAGTAGACTTTTTACTAAATCCTAATGTTTATTAATCTAAAAAATTAATGTATTATGTTAATTGTAGATAGACCCATGATATAATAGCCGAGTTCACCAGTCACCAGCAGCTGCTAACAGTTAAAGAGTTGTGTCAGCGATTGCGTTAACCTGCGCCGCTGAGTTTCCAAAGGAACTCAACTGTTGACAATTTGTCAAAGCGGAATGACAGACAAACGTAACAAAATAGTGCTTGACGTCTTCAAACCGTTCATCAGTTTTGAACCGCTGAAATGTAACGATAGTCAGCGGATAAGCGCTTCAACTAAGCTGTTGGTCTAGTGCATCAGGCGCCAGCGCTGACAGCAGCTCCATTGTTGTGTCAAAAAATATGGCAAAATATTGACGTTTGTCAACATTTTTTGACATAACAATGGAGCTGTTGGCAGATACTGGTGCCTGGTGAACTTGCCCAATAACGCCTGGTGAACTCGCCCACTGACTTAGTTATTGTGTCATGGACAATCGACCTACGGCGCAATTTAATTTTATCTACCAGTTTTTTGTCTGTAATCTACCGCTTTATAGATTATTTTACCATAATATCTAGAAATGTTACAAAGGCTAACTTTTAATTATTATGAGTTTTAGCAAAGTTGAACCAAACACTATATAATGACTTAATTTTTTAAATAAATAAATCTGTTGCGATAATAGTACTATATAAAATTAGTGGCTGCCTACTCTTACTACAACATTATTTAAATTCATATTAGCAATATTGCGCGCGGTTAATGAATCTTACCGCCATCTACCGCTCTTTCAGCTTAAGTGCTACCACTAAGAAATTTCATCTGGCAAAATTGCACAGAATAAGATGTCCTTTTTTGCCTCCCTCAGGGCTTGTCCGTGGCCTTGCCGCCCCGACGCGTCGATGCTAAGCACTGCTTCAGTTTCAGTTCACAGTTCACAGAACAGCCTCAATAGGAGGGAAGCCGCAATACATTATGATTCTGAATTACACAGTGCCGCTATTTATACAGGCTGATTCATAAGTGGTGACCA
Source organism: Tillus elongatus (assembly GCA_964006375.1). NCBI lineage: Eukaryota > Metazoa > Arthropoda > Insecta > Coleoptera > Cleridae > Tillus > Tillus elongatus. The sequence goes on along the minus strand of OZ023262.1, from coordinate 181,919,290 downwards.
AAAATGAAACCCCATGTTCTTTTGAACAATTTTAGAGAGGGTATGTCCTATAAAAAATTTTCCTATAATGCTTCATTAAAAAGTTACAGGGTGTTGAAGTTGAATTTCAAAAAATAAAATTTCCCAATTTTTTAAAAAGTAGTACATATATTTTGCTGAAACTTCGCATGTGTAGGCTGTTATGGAAGGCGCGTATATTCTACCATAACAATTGAATCAGCTAATCCTGCAGTCGCGCGCGTACCCACATGTAATTGGTTATCCCTCAAGAAACAAATGGGTACGCCAATGATATTTTTTCTTATTTTTTATTTTTTAAATCTTACTTTCATTCGTGAACAAAATGACTCTCTTGATAATTTTCTGTACGACGCTTATTTTACGAGTAAGCAATGAATGAGGTAAGTGTTTTAGAGCACAGTTCATGATTTTTAACCAGTCGTTGTTTGGTAGAAAATCGCAATGATACACTTTTATGCCTCCATTGGCCTGAATACACACACGACATCTTTTTGATATGGAAAATTTAATGTCTTGATAATTTTTTGTAGGACGATTATCTTTGTTGTATTTTAGTCAGTAGTAGTCTGCCAAAGTTGTCATTAAGTATCACTTGACGTTTAGGTTAACAAGTTATTATTTTGAATAGGTGTAAGTGGTAAACTTTATAAAATTGCAAAATTTTCTACTCTTTTACTTCTTATAATGGAGCACACTTCGGAAGAGTATGCAGATATAATTTTTATCTACGGATATGCTGATGGAAATGCTCTAGCTGCTTGTCGGGAATATCAACGTAGGTTTCCCACTTGCTGTCAACCTACACCAAAGGTTTTTTCTCGATCGTTTTTAAGACTTCGGCAGTGCGGTATTGGACAACGTCCTGACGCTAGAGCTAATGGTAGAAGACAACATCAACTTGAAGACGAAGAGAGAGTGGTGGATGCAGTGATGGATCCACCTTCTACAAGTACTCGGAGGATTGCCATGCAGTTACAATATTCTCAAAGCTTTGTTTGGAGAACTTTACATCGAGAAGCCTTACATCCATATCATCGACAGAATGTTCATTGCCTTCTACCTGGAGATAATGTGCATCGACGAGTCTTTTGTGAATGGATGTTGGAAATGAACAATCAAAATATCTTATTCCCTAATCTAATCATCTGGTCTGACGAATCAACATTTACAAGAAATGGTTTTTATCATTCTCATAATGAGCATGTCTGGTCATTGGAAAATCCACATGCAACAAGGACTCGCACATTTCAACATAGATTTTCCATTAATTTATGGTGTGGTATTTTTAATGGCTCGCTGTTCATGGAAGTCCTGCCACAACGTTTAGCGCATCATAGTCGAAACGTTGTTACATGGCTACATGAACATTATAATGAAAGATGGATTGGCAGAACTGGACCAATACATTGGCCTGCAAGATCACCGGACATAAACCCACTTTACTTCTATCTTTGGGGTAATTTTAAGCAACTGGTCTACAGTGAACAAATAAATACACCAGAGCAGCTACAACAACTGATAAATAATGCTTTTCGTCATATTCAAGCAACAATGAATCCTCAAGACATTAAATTTTCCATATTAAAAAGATGTCGTGCGTGTATTCAGGCCAATGGAGGCATTTCTGAACATTTATTGTAATAAATAAATTACTATAAGCCTGATAACAGTGTATCATTGCGATTTTCTACCAAACAACAACTGGTTAAAAATCATGAACTGTGCTCTAAAACACTTACCTGATTCATTGCTTACTCGTAAAATAAGCGTCATACAGAAAATTATCAAGATAGTCATTTTGTTCACAAATGAAAGTAAGATTCAAAAAATAAAAAATAAGAAAAAATATCATTGGCGTACCCGTTTTTTTCTTGAGGGATAACCAATGACATGTGGGTACGCGCGCCACTGTTGGGTTAGCCGATTCAATTGTTATGGTAGAATACGCGCCTTACATAGCAGCCTACACATGCGAAGTTTCAGCAAAATATATGTGCTACTTTTTAAAAAATTGGGAAATTTTATTTTTTGAAATTCAACTTCAATACCCTGTATCTTTTTAATGAAGCATTATAGGAAAATTTTTCATAGGACATATCCTCTCTAAAATTGTTCAAGTAACATGGGGTTTCATTTTTGGTCACCACTTATGAATCACCCTGTATAGTCAATATATAGTCTGTAGGTAGTTTGCACCTCTTCCAGTTCACTGTTTAATGGTGATTGCTAATGGGTTTTGTGTAACTTACAAAAGATGGTACCACATTTAAATCTGACATTTCCCATAATTGTAAAATAAAAACATCATCATCACAATCTAAAGGCGATGTCACCCTGTCATCACAGCGATGAATATCTGTCTCTGGCAGCTCTCTTCATTTCATTATAACTTCCACACTTTATCTCAGTTGTGCCAGTTTTCCCCCCTTGGTCCAGCTTGCATGTCCTCTTCCAGGAATGTGTTCTTCAAACATAATGCTGTCAAACAGTTAATATATGTCTAAGAGTGTGAATAAGTTTTGCCTTCCTCCTTTCAATTTATTTCAGTAAGCATCTTTCTTCTCACACCTTTTCTAGCATAGTTTTATTCGTTTTCCTATTGATGTACGTTGTCTTTGTCATTTTTCTTCATGTCCACATTTCAAAAGCTTCTCTTCTCTTCATGTACTGCTTAGTAATAATCCAGGTGTCCGCCCTATACACTACCACACACTCCATATGTATGACCTGATAAACTTTTTCCTCGCATATCCAATTTAAAATATTTATCAGTGTGAGAAGAGTACTTCGCCTATTGAATGCTTGCTCTGCTATCCCGACCCCCCCTTCTTTGATATTTGGTACATTTACCATCATCTGAAATGATATTTCCAAAGTACGTAAACATTTATTTTTGTTTAAGCTATTGGCTGTTTAGTTTTACAGCCTAGACCCTTGGTGGTGCAGGGGTAAGAACGTGTGCCTCTGAACCGAAGGCTACTGGGTTCGATTCGCCTTTCACTTTTTTACCATATACTATAAAATTAACATCAATATGGAGGTTGTGAAATTGTATTTGAGCAAGTTGAATGTATCAACGTTCCACCCTTCGTAGGGCGCGTAAAGCCGTAGGTCCCGTATCCAATAAAGATACCTACCTTACAGCAAGGCAGGGGTTCGAAATTTCCAGGATAGTGAGGTGAAACTGGTCCCTGGCGTCGGTGATTGGCTATAGTCGCGGTAATAGACAGACGTTAAAGTACAACAAAAAAGCTTTATTCATTTTCGTAGTCCTATCCTCACCAATCTCCGTTGGTTTTTGTCATATTAATCTTTAGTTTAATATGTTTTAGAACAGTATCTAGCACAATTATCATATGTTATAATTCCTTTTTGCTACTTCTATCAGCGCCATGTCATCTGCATAGCTTATGCAACATAATCGTTCTCCATTTATTATTTGATTCCTGTTGTCTTTTCCTTTAGCCTATTTATTGAATCAATTGAACAAATATGGCAATAATGAGCATCCTTGCCGTACACCTTTCCTTATTTTAGGTCTAGTTTCATATCCGTTAATATCTATTATTGTATGTTGATTTTTGTATAGATTGAGAATTATACTCCGATCACTCATCTAATTTAATCCAGCTCTCTTTATATTATATGAAAGAATATTTTCCAATCCACATTATCAAATGCTTTCTCCAGGTCTACTAAAATGGCAATAAAGTGTATCCCTATTTTATCTGTGTGACACAGGTTTTTCTATCCTGCCCTAAGCCTGTATATCAACTTATTAACATAAATGTTTCTAGTATAATTTGTTAGTACCTGCAGTTTCGACTATCAACTTCTCTAATTGTTTTTTAAAACAATATGAAAACAATTTTTTTTAAATATCTGTGGAATCTCGATATATATATATATATATATATATATATATATATATATATATATATATATATATATATATATATATATATATATATATATATATATATATATATATATATATATATCCGACCGATAACTCAAAAAATAATGGACCGATCTTGATAAAATTTGCAGAGCACCTTCCTTTTGCAAGTGGCTTGGATAAGTTCGTTAGCCAGGAAAATCGGACCAGGTTTTCCCGGAAAATTTTGTTTTATTTATAAAAAAATTCATATCTTCGGAAATAACAAAGTAAGGGCAACCAAATTTGGTACGCGTGTTTGCATTATAAAGAGTGAACTCTGTACCAACATTTAGGTCCCTGGCTTTAAAGACAAAGAAGTTAAGGGCAGTTAGCGCAACAAATTTTGGAGTTTTCCTCAAAACGTCAAACTCACATTTTTAAACGTCAAAATTGGCAATGTTTAGGCAAAGAATGTGAAACAAATACCGTTTGTGAAAAGAAAATGTTGCAAGAAGAGTGTTCTGCAAACCCTTAAGTTTCAGATTCAACTGTCATTGCCCTTCATTTTACTAAAATATTTACAGAATATCCATTTCAAATAGACCCTTTCTCTGATGCTTTGGCTGTCAGTTTAGTTAAGTTTGGTGGCTTTTTGGATACTTATTTGTAGGTTTGGTCTATAATTTTTTTAGCTAATTATCGTAGAACAATTTTGTTAATGCATTTTTTATCGAAATATGATGCGTTTATAAGAAAAATATCTGGACACATAAGTGCGTTTTGGTAGCGAATTTTCGGTAAATTTGCAGATTAGCTCCCGAACCCTTTCAAAAAACTGTTTTTAGAAACCTGCCTAGGGCCTCCCCTGAATCCACAAAACACAAGAAAAATTTCTTTGTCACACCCCCTCAAGGAAGTTACGGGACCAGGAGTGAATAGGGGTGCTGGGCGGGGTGGATAGTAAAAAGAAAATATGAGCAGAAAATGCGAATAAAACGGGCTTGAAAGTTGTCTTTTTCACATCTTGAAGTCATATCCCCCTTAAATCCTGCCTACCCCGCACAGCACCCCTATTCCCCCAAAACATTTCTTGTTTACACTCCCCAAGGAAGTTACGGGACCAGGAGTGAGTAGGGGTGTATAATTTTTTTTAAGCTAATTTTCGTAGAACAAATTCGTTAATGCATTTTTGAATTTTTTATCTAAATATGATGCGTTTGTAAGAAAAAAAACTGGACGCAGTAAGTGCGTTTTGGTAGCGAATTTTCGGTAAATTTGTAGTTTAGCTCCCGAACGTTTTTCAAAAAACTGTTTTCAGAAACCTGCCTAGGCCCCCACCCCCCTGGATCCACAAACCCCAAGGAAAATTTCTTGTTCACACTCCCCAAGGAAGTTACGGGACCAGGAGTGTGTAGGGGTGTATAATTTTTTTGTAGCTAATTTTCGTTGAACAAATTCGTTAATGCAGTTTTGCATTTTTTATCAAAATATGATGCATTTGTAAGAAAAAATCTGGACGGAGTAAGTGCGTTTTTGTAGCGAATTTTCGGTAAATTTGCAGTTTGGCTCCCGAACGTTTTCAAAAAAACTGTTTTCAGAAACCTGCCCCCATCGATCCACAAACCACAAGAAAAATTTCTTGTTCACACCTCCCAAGGAAGTTACGGGATCAGGAGTGAGTAGGGGTGTTGAGCGGGGTAGGTAGTAAAAAGGAAATATGAGCAGAAAATTTGAATAAAGCGGGCTTGAAATCTGTTTTTTTCACATCTTGAAGCCATATCCCCTTTAAACCCTGCCTACCCCGCACACCACACCTATTCACACCCAGTCCCATAACTTTCTTGGGGGGTGTGAACAAGAAATTTTTCTTGTGGTTTGTGCATCCAGGTGGGGTCCCAGTAATGTTTCTGAAAACAATTTGTTGAAAAGTGTTCGGGAGCTAATCTGCAAATTTACCGAATTTTCATTAAATCCTTCAAATATAACTCAATTTGCTATTAACATAAGCTTTGTTAGATAGAAAACCAACACTTCAGTTTATTTTCGGAAAATTTTTGTATATTTTCAAACCATAAGAAATTTTGATAAAATATAGTACATTGTTTCTACCACATAGGCTATACCGATAATCAGATTGATGCCTGCTCGCATTTGCTATTAAAAACATTTTTATGGAAATTCACTTCCATAACACATTTGCTGCATCTAGACTTTTGAAAAATGTTTATATATTTTCAAACAATAAATTTATTTCAATGAAATATGGTACATTGTTTATACTATATAGGCAACCAAGTTTGATGCCTGCTTTCATCAAAGAAAGACATTTGCTATTAAAAATATTTTAAAGAAAATTCGCTACCATAACGCACTTGCTGCGTCCAGAGATTTGATTTATAGTCTACTGTCTTAATAAACTACAGAGTGAAAGCATTTTTTGGGGTGCTAAAGAACAATCTAAACGGATTGTAAACTCAAGTACCTATTCCAAAAGTATTTAAGCATGATATTTCCCATATGCAGGATCATTTTGAAACAAAAAAGTATATGAATAATTTTTTATTAGACATAAAAAAGAAATAAATACAGTAAGTGCTAATACAACTAATTATAAAAGTTATGTAAATTTGGATAACAACAATTCACATTAGTTTATAAAACCACATTTTTGCTGCCAAATAGTGCAAACAATTTTTTTTTGGATTCATGTTATTAGAATTTTTCTTGGTATGTAAAAATATAAAAATATTTAATGAACCTTAAGATCTAAATTATAACAACTGATAAGAAAATATTATAGGCATATATTAATGATCTTATTAGTGTTGTGAGATTCAACTATACTACATGTTATACTATTCCCTCTTCAATATTTATTTTCAGGTACAATACAATCCTTCAGAATCAATAAAACTTTTAACCTCGATCCATTGTTATTGTTTGGGCAGTTAAAACAATACTTCTCACAAAAGCCTCTGTTCAAACTTACAAAGATCCTCTCAAGGCAATCACTATTCTTTATTTTTACGTTTCTTACAATTGGGTTTTCAACTTTCCTTAATAAATAATTGTTGCAACTATTTAGATTAAAAGTTAGGCATTACTTTTAAAGGGTTTTCTTTAAAACTCTTTTATGCTTAATTACATTTTTATTTGGTTGACAACCATATTCTACAATATATATCACAGGAAAAATCTTCGCCTTTTAAATGATACAGTTTAATCAAGTTCGACTTGTCACTTGAAGATTTTCTTTTACAACCTGTTCTAACCTTTACTAAAAGGTATAAACAACATTGTGATTGGCTACAGCCATTTTTTTTAATTGCAAGTGAAAGTAGAAAACCCAATATTCAAGCAATATTAAAATTAGTCATCTTATAAAATATCCTAAGTTACTGAAAATACTTTCATCCAAGATTCCACTTTTTCTGGTCCAGCAGTCAGACAATAAACACTTATAATCAATAACAACAAATTATTGCGCCACAAAAACCTTCTAAATGCATTTTATATTTAATTATTTACATGACATACATGACAATTTTAAGTACTTTTTGACACCAGCTATTATTTACACTTGGATAACAACAAATTGCACATAACAATTAACATTTTAAATATATTATTAATTAAAAATATGTATAATAATAAAGTACGCTAATGTAAATAAATTTTGTATAATTTCAAAACTAATATACTACGAACTATTAGAGAATATGTGACAAACTAAAGTGATGTCTGAAATTTTAGTTTATATTTATTACATAACAACTATACCTGAAATAACATGTAAGTAGCAGCCTATTTACAATACTACAAATTAAAAAAAAAAGAAAAACAGGAACTCATGACTATGATACGTTTCAAATCACAATTAGTAATGAGTCTTTTATGCCATTCAAATTCATTCAGCTAGTAAGAAAAACACATATGTTACAATAAACAGCAAGGGTGTCTTTTTTAAAATGAAAATCAGCAGTCAAATATTGAAAAGATAATCAAAAATACCACAAACTTTCTATTTCGTTTCAATTCTGAGCATGTGATGACTACAAAATGCATTAAGGTTAAAAGGAAAGCTGAATAAATTTCAAAGTATAGTTGTTAAAAAGAACAAAACATTTCTAGATGCAGTAACATTGATTTAAAGTTTAAATTAACGATAAGTTACCATTATGGGTAATATCTATGGACATGAAACTGGATAATATAAAAAATCAAATGAGTAAAAAATGCACACATGTTGTTTATGAAGGAACAAGAAAGCTTTTAATAGGGAAGAAAAATCATAAAACATTTTAATTTAATTTATAAAACATGCTTCAATTTATTTCACCTTGAGGAGGATGATCTGCAAAAAGCTGCCTTGAAAGAAAAAAAAAATGGTTTAGAAAGAAAACAATTCCGTCCTACAATTATGAGTATTTCGTATACCTTCTGGTTCCTTATGTAATGGAATAGTAACATTTTCTTGTAGCATCTTTCCAACAAAGTCTAGATACTAAAGAAGAGAGCATATCACGGAAACAATAATTAATTTAATTAATTGCAAATTATATTACAAACTATATTATCTCTTACTATATTTATCAACTATATACTGCATGGTTTCTGTGATGTTATCAAATACTGGAACCTTCTTCTTTCTGGCATAATCAGCTAAATAGACTCTCCCTCTGTTATAATCTTTGACAGCTTGTTCCGTTAACTGCAACAAATATTAGTTAAATAATTTTTGTATCACTGCACCAGCTTGGAGCTAATACTACTCTCAATTTCCTGTATTTTGTTATATAGGAAAAGGTTTTTCTTTTTAGTGAATTTTCATTAAGAACATTCACTAATAGGGAGGTATTGATGGTGAGACTTTCAGAAAATTTCTTCAAATGAGCACAGAACCCACTTCCATGGTCAGTTAAAATGTTTATATATATATATATATATATATATATATATATATATATATATATATATATATATATATATATATATATATATATATATATATATATATATATATATATATATATATATATATAAATCCTCCTATCATTGTTGCAACCATACATTTGCCAATTACGGTAACTAGGGCGTCCATTGCATTATTGCGTCCATATATCGGACGCGATAATGTAATCCCATTGTAGATTCGAAATCGCCGCTCTTTCTTAATTAATTTCAGAAGCAGGATGAGTAACGACTTCTATTCTACCAACCAAGCGTGGCTGCTTTACCCTAAAATATAAAATGGAGGTAGGAATTGATGAAATAGAATGTGCAGCATTGTTAGTCACATGAAAGGAATAAGAATATTATAGTTCACGGTACTCGTCGCTGGTGGTGCTTCAAATATACGGAATATACGCTAACGGGCAATATTTATCGGTCGTTGATTTGGCAACTATGCCTTGTGGCGTTCTGAGTCATACAGTTATATGATAAATGCGAGATTAGTATTCAACATGACACAATTACATGCGGCTACCTATTACTTCCACATCGTCGGTATGGCATTGGCGACAAAAATTTCAAAAAAATTTTTTTCGCTTAAACGTTGTAAAACGTATCAAAACATATAGAAAATATGATTCGGGAACGAAATTTTTTTTCTGTCGGTCTGTATGGTTGTTTGTTATCACAATAACTTTATTACGAATTGAGATATTGTCTTCAAATTTGGTACACAATGTTAGCACCCGTCAAACGAACGGTTGGGATTGTTTTTGGTTAAAATCGCTCTAGGGGGTAGGGGGTGAATGGGGGGTGATTTGGTGAAAATTTATATTTTTTCGTGAAAATTCGAGTAATATAACGTTCTAGGGTTTGTTTATTAGAAAATTTTCAATTTCATCAAACATCTGGTATTCTCTGCTGAAATTAAATTAGGGGTTGAATGTGTGGGGCTGGAATATCAGTGACAGAAATTTCGAAATTTTGTTTTTGCTAAAACGGTCTAAAAAGTCTCAAAACATAGAGAATTTGACTCTGGAACGATTTTTTTTTCAGTCGGTGTGCCGGCTGTCTGTCTGTTAGTAGGCGCGCTAACTTTCGAATGAATTGAGATATCATGTTCAAATTTCCTATCCAGTTAGTACCTGACAAAAGGAACGCTTCGAATTCTTTTTGGATAAGATCGCTTCAGGTGGTAGGGGATAAATGACGAGTGATTTGGTGAAAATTTACATTGCTTCGTTATAACTCGAGTAATATAATATTTTAGGTTTATTATAAAACTTTCAATTTCATCGACCATTTGGAATTCTGTGCTGAAATTAAATTATGGGTTGAATTTGTGGGGGTGAAATATCAGTGACTGAAATTTTGTTTTCACTAAAAAGACAAAACAGTCTCAAAGCATATAGAAAACTTCACTCTGGAACAAAAATTTTTAGTCGGTGGGTCTGTCGACCTGTACGTCTGTCTGTTAATAGGCGCAATAACTGATAATAATATGTTGCAGTACAGTGAGTTTCACGTTTGATCACATCTTAACCTCTTAACAAATTGCGAAACTGTTTTTTTTTAAATTAGATTTGATGAATGCATCTTACTATTTTTTGTGTACATACAGTTAGAAGTATTTTTGATGATCAGAATACTACTGTGACATGATGATGAAATCATGCCCGTTGACCCGCTCTAGATAACTTCTCTACTTTCCACGTTTGTGTTGCCTCAATGCTAATTATGGGCCCCCCTTAATTATACTTATTTTGTGTTTATATACATATGTAATATAAAGATAAAAAAGAAGTGAAAATGCAAGATAACTCATTGAATTTAACGCTGTATTCTATATTATCTGAAAAAGATATTATAGGCGAAGAAGTCGAATGTAATTTCGGTAAATTTGCAGTTTACTGCACGGAGGGTTTTTAGATTTTTTTAAATCTGAAACTGCTTGTTCCTTATAGTAAAATGTTAGCTTAGACCTCAGAATAAGACTGAAACACAAGCACAGCTAAACCACTCACTTGCAATCTACCATATCATTTAAAAAAAAACTGAAATCATATTTAGAATACACCAACTTACACCGCATATTTAATTTCTAAAGTTAGTTCCTTCGTTCCACCAACATTTGTGCCTCAAACTGACATTAATATACAAACTGTATAGCTTTTAGAGAAAAATGCTACAAAAAATAAACTAAATATTGTATGTTTGCTGTTGGCGATCTTTATTAGGCTACACCATTAAAAAATATATTTTAGATTGTACAGTATGTTCCAGTTACTTGAAACTTAACCGTCAAATTATTCTTTTAAGATTTCTGTTATAATTAGTATCTGTGAAATGTCTTGAGGAGGCTCTTGCAGTGTGCTAATATGTCTGTCTGTACGTCTTGTTGTAGTCACAATAACTTTGTTACGAATTGAGATATCGTCTTCAAATTCGGTACACCATTAGCACCCGACAAACGAACGGTTCGGATTTATTTTGGTTAAAATCACTCTAGGGGGTGATTTGGTGAAAATTTACATTTGTTAGTTAAAACTATAGTTATATAACGTTTTAGGGTCTGTTTAATATAAAATTTTCAAGTTCACCAAACATCTGGTATTCTGTGCTGAAATTAAATTAGAGGTTGAATGTGTGGGGGTCGAATATTGGTGACAGAAATTTCGAGATTATGTTTTTGCTAAAACGGCGTAAAACTTCTCAAAACAGAAAACTTGACCGTGGAACGAAAATTTTTCTGTCGGTCTGCCGGCTGTCTGTCTGTTAGTAGGTGCGATAACTTTTGAATGAATTGAGATGTTCAAATTTGCTATCCAGTTAGTACCCGACAAAGGATAAGATCGCTTCAGGGGGTAGGTGATAAATGAGGGGTGATTTGGTGAAAATTGACATTTTTTCGTTAAAACTTGAGTAATATAACGTCTCAGAAGTTTATGGGTACAGGAATACATGAATACATCTTTTATTTGTGGTCAAGTAATTGACCCTATAAATTCATTTTATGAAAATGTCTTTCTGAGAAGAGTAGATTATCACAGCTATGTGGAAGTTATGATTCGATTTGCAGCACTATTTTTGTCATACGTATGACGTCATGTGGTAAGTACAGTCGCAACATAATACTATGCGGCGGTACAGTGAGTTTCACGTTTCATTACATCTTAACCTCTTAGCAAATTACGAAACTGTTGTTATTTTATTAGATTTTATTGATATATTTTACTAATTTTTGCGTTCATACAGTTAGAGGTAATTTTTATGATCAGAGAACTACTCTGACATGATGAAATCATCTTTATGTCTGTTAACCCGCCCTAAATATAACTTCTCTACTTTTCAAGTTTGTGTTGCCCAAATGCTAATTTAAGAGCCCCCCTTAATTATACTTATCTTGTGCTTATATATGTAATATAAAAATAAGAAACAAGTGAGCTCATTGCATTTAGTGCTGTTTTATCTATTATCTGAAAAAGACACTATAGGCGACGAGGTGGAATGTAATTTCGGTAAATTTGCAGTTTACTGCGCGGAGGATTTTTAGGACTGTATTTTAGAAACATGCTTAGAATCCCCCTTGGGTGCAGAAGCCACCAAAAAAAATGTTGCAAACAACCGTCCCCCGAAGAGACTTAAGGGACCAAGAATGAATATGGGTGCTGAGCGGGGAGGAAAAATGAGCAGAAAATGCTAAAAACCACTTAGTCGGACTTGGAAAAGCGGCCTTTTCACATTTTGCAGCCATAACTCCTTTAAACACTGCGTCTATCCCGCACAGCACCCATATTCGCCGCAGCTCCCGTAACATTCTTGGGGATTGTTCCCAATTGAAATCACCTAATCACATTTTCGATATTAGTGGAGTCTGCTTAGAAAACATTCGCGGTAAACAAGATCATGTGGAGTCAGTTTTGGCAGATAATAGTTTGTTGTGATTTTGCTTGTGAAATAGTCCAGGGTAATTATAAAATAAGACAAATGTTAATAATACTAATAATTTTTGACACTCTGTAACTTCGTCATTTTTGAGTTTTCAAAAAAAAATGTTTGAGTAACATAACTCCCAGAATTTTTTGCTCATCATTTCCTGACGGCCTGAATAACAATGTAAAAACAATGAATGTGCAACAAAAGCAAATTACATTTCAAGATAAGTATCAAGCTTTCAGGTGAATGTTGATTGAATAATTTGTACACCGCAGTCTTTATTCCCGTATTACAGAAAATGGAATTGGAATAAGTGGTTAGGGAAACAAAAAAATACCGTATGTAAAACATACTACAATCTTTATCCGTAAATTTCACAAATATTCACCGTAGTTAAGAATGTCTCACTGATGAAAAGAACGGAACTGAACAATGAACACCTGACGAATATGATACTAGTATTCATATTGACAAATAATACAAATATGCAAGGTTTCGCGCTCTAAAATATGCATTAAAAATAATGCTGCAAATTGACTTATAACTTCCACATAGCTGTAATAATCTGCTCTCCTCAGAAAGACATGCCCATGAAACGAATTTAGCATCCATGACTTGACCACAAAGAAAATATTCGTATTCATGTACCCATAAACTTTTAGAACGTTATATTACTGGAGGTTTAACGAAAAAATGTCGATTTTCACAAATCACCCCTCATTTATCCCCTACCCCCTGCAGCGATCTTACCGAAAAACAATTCGGAGCGTTCCTTTGTCGGGTGCTAACGGTATACACAATTTGAAGATGATATGTCAATTCGTTCGAAAGACAGGCGGACAGACCGAAAGACAAAAAAATGTTGTTCCCAAATTATGTTTTCTATATATGTTTAGACAATTCTTCCGACGCTTAAGCGAAAAAAAAAATCTAAATTTTTTCCACACGTATTGAGGATGTGGAAGTAACTTGTGACATTAATTTTACGAATGGAATAACCCATTAAGCTCATCATTTCCGAACCCCCTGTATAATGTCAACAATATTGATTGAATTGTAGGTCATCACCAATCCCTCAGAAAGAAAAATCAATGTCGGTATACGTAGTGTGTGGGTGGGTGTTTTTTTTAACAACGGTCTACTTCCGCTGTGGCCAATCACCGACGCCAGGGAGCAGTTTCATCTCACTATCCTGCAAATTTTGCCGAACCCGTGCCTTTCTGTATGGAGACATAGACACAGGATATCTTATTAAAACAAATTCTTTAAAATTAAATGGACCTTGGAGATCGGTTTTAGAGTCCCAGTTAGCAATTATTTGAAAAAAATTATATTTAATATGGAGCTAAAAAATTAAAATTTGCTCTTAGATATAATACGTAAGTACTGCAAGTGCCTTTAAAAAAATTGTGTTACAAATTTCATTAGAGTTAACAAAAGTTTTCCAGAAAAAAATTAATTATTTACAAAGGGAATGTACCTGTCAAATTATAAATATGGCCGGTATTTTTTCTTATTAATTGCTTGGATGGTTTTGTTTTAGTCAACCCATTCAGTTTTTGCACACAATAAACAAACAAAAAAGTATTTAAAACAAATCAGTAGTTATCTGCGAAGGTTATTATGTTATTTTTCTCTAATTTAGTACTCATGTTTCATCTCACTATCCCGCAAATTTTGCCGAACCCGTGCCTTTCTGTATGGAGACATAGACACGGGACCGGCGGCTTTACGCCCCATCCGAAGGGCGGAACGTGGAGACGTTCCACTTTCTCAAATACAATGCCACAACCTCAGTTGATGTTAATTGTACAGTATGTAATAGTAATAATAGTAATAGTAATATATTTTTGCAAACTAATTATACCGTGTATCTTACATATAGGCATTGCTTGTGCATGTAAACAACACAATTTTTAATATAAATGTCAAAATAAAAACATCAAAAACTTTCTAAACTGTCACACACCAAAATTTTCTTCAAATTTCCAGGTAGAAAACATTGTAGTTATGTTTGCTAATATTTCTACTGGATCCATAATATTTCGTCTCCATTTTTGGGTAACACTTTTTTATTTTAGCGTAGTTTCTCAAAAGATCTAAAGATCAATATCACCATACATTTTGACGTCTGCTTGACAAAGAAATAAATAATGATGGAAGAAAAATGTACTGAAAAAATGAAAGAAGAACCCTGTGATCGTACCCAGTACCCTTCGGTTCAGACGCACACGTTCTTACCACTGAACCACGAGGCTCCTACACGTAGTGTATTTGTTCCATTTCATCAAGTTTTATGAACTAGCGCCGTAAAGGTGACGTCACGCTTTTGTTCTGTGGGCGGAGCATGCTATTTTTAGAACAGAAGATTTGGCAACATGGCGGACGCAGCAATGATTACAAGTCACGTGGAAAATGTACATACTGTATACTCATGGCTGCAGTATTGATAGGAGATCGCAAAGACGTGTTAATGATAGTCATATAAAAACTCTCTATTTATCAAACTTTTTATATATGTATATATATTTTATTTTATGGCATATATAGGTTGTAAGTGTGATGCAGATCTATATATTTTACCGATCTTGACCACACCATGATTGCTTCCAGTGGACGCAAGAAGACTGCACAATGAAAGGACGCAACAATGATAGCGGGATTTATATATATATATATATATATATATATATATATATATATATATATATATATATATATATATATATATATATATATATATATATATATATAAAATAACAATAATAATATTTATTTGTCTTTAGATAACAATTTATTTAAAAAAAAACATTTGTACAATGCTATTATTTGAACAAATAGATAAGATTGCAGATCACACCCACAAAAGTTTCAAAAAACACACAAAATATAGAAACATTTAGCAACAATGCAAAGTAACACAACATACAATGCCTATACAAGGCATCTCATCAAGCCCAGGGTCCAGTATCACACAACATTACACCACTCCAACAGAAACCCAGGACCAACGTTCCAGTCGAAGGCAAAGTGAGAAAAATAATCCAACGTACATAATAAGTGTTCTTTATCTCAATTAGCTTAGGGACCTTATACCTATCAGATTATATAATTAATTTTTAAACTTTTGTGTTAAATGACTTAATTGAGTTGACTCTTCTAATTTCTGATGGCAACATAATTAAATACGCGAGGTCCAAGATATAAGAAGCTCCTTTGAAAAACTGTTTTATTCGCCCATGGTACGTTATGCAAGTCTGATCCGTATATAGTATCGTGTAGACTTCCTATTACGTTGACTGTAATTTTCTTTGATTCGTTAGTATTATTAGGCAGTACAGTTCTGTTTATTTTCCTCCCTTAGGGCTAGTCCGCGTCTTTGCCGCCCCGATAGCACCACAGCCTTTCGCTTTATTGTGCATTAAAGTATAAAGTTGTCTTACATCAAATAAATACTTGATTCTGGAACGAAAATTTTGCTGTGTGTCGGTCGGTCTATCGGCATGTACATTTGTCTGTTAATAGGTGGAAAAACTTTTGAACTAATTGAAATATCTTCAAATTGGTATCCACTTAGCACCCAACAAAGGAACGCTTAGAATTGTTTTTGGGTAAGATCGTTTCGGGAGGTAGGGGATAAATAAGGGTTGATTTGGTGAAAACTGATATTTTTTCAATAAAACTCAAGTAAAATAACATTTCAAAGGCTTATGGGTACACACATACGCATATTTTCTTTGTGGTCAAGTCATGGGCCCTAAATTCATTCCATGAGAATGTCTTTCTGAAGAGAATAAATTATCACAGCTATGTGAAAGTTATGATTCAATTTGCAGCACTATTTTTTTTAAGCTTTTAAGTTTTTTTTTCAATTAACTTAAAATATGTGAATTTTGGCATATACCATATGTTATTTGAGACCAACTTGCATACCCAATTTGATTACAATAGGTTTGTTATTTCGAGAGGTACTAAAATCTCCCAAAATTTTTCGGAAAACCATGTCAGATTTTTTTGACTGACAAACTTTATAGTGTTAAGTCCAACATTCATCAAGAATAACAAAATGATCAATATAGTCATCTGCTCTCTACCTTGTCTAATAACCGCAGACATATCAAAAATGGTTCCGCTTTTTGCTCTTTGTTAACATTCCCATCTCCTGTAGACAGTTTTCTCATATAAAGTTTTTGATAGCATGTTGTTTATTGTATGGTAAGACAAGTCTGTTTCTTTTACTATCTGCCTAGTTCTAATCTGTTGACCATGAGCTTTTTAACATTTTATTGAGTAGACATTCGAGGGCCACTGACTATGGGAATTCGAATTAGACTCAGAGACTTTCTAGCTACTTAATCACCACTCTCTGCCCAACCCAATCGTTTTTTACTGAGCTCATGCAGATTGATTACTATAGAGTCCCTATAACTTGAATATTTATTTTAATGTTAATACAGTTAGAGTCTCATTCTTTCAAGGCATGGTCATCCGAGCTTCACATCATTCAAGCCAAATGAAAAATCTTTGTATGTAGTAACTTATGAGACCTGACTTGCTGCTGTAAAAATGTTAGGGATATCAACTTTAAATCCAATGAAGTTTTCCCTTTCTTAGCTTTTGTCAATTATGACAACACACTTTTTCAGAGACATAGTTTATTGATAGCATCTTCGATTTTGAATTGTTTACTAATTAGTATTCTATTGTTAGATGTGATCGCTTACCTAGTACGGCCACCTTGGGGTGATTCTTTACTGGCTGTGGGCAATCGCTTGAATCCTGCCGCTGTTACACTTCTAGAATCTATCCACAATCCGCAATATTTTGATGTGTGCTGTTGTAAAATTATGATCCATAATTCCCCTCCGTTTATTTTCTCAGTATACATTCCCTCATCTTATTTGGTCCCTGTTACTGCAAGGGATTCTATCACATTTTTGGACTTTTTAGAATCATTGAATTTTTAATAATTGAGACTAAATATTCCATAGTTTATTACTAACTCTGAATCTTGTGAGAGTCTACTGTAGGTGGTGTAGCTTGGCAAGTACTCTCTCCTATAATGCTCAATAATTGAACTCCGTCGTAAACCATCAGGGTAAACTACTAGATCTGGTGCTATCTAATGTGAATGTGCTGTCTATCTAATCTATCCTATACTGTAATAGGGGACCCACCCATACTCAGAGAGGGTTTCTTCCATAAGCTTTATATGTGAATATTATAACACCAGCCAAGTATGGTAATTCAGCTATTTTGATGGTGTATCAACATACAACTTCAAGAGTGCTAATTTCCAGACACTTGCCAAAACTGACTGGTCTCTTTCGTATGAAAGACTACAGTATACTGGATGTCTTCATGCCAAAGAAAAAATAGTGCAAGATATTCCATATGGTTTGTTAGTAATATAATCTGTAACCTGAAAATCAAGCAGAAACTTTATGCCAAGTACACTTCATTATTGAGAGTCTCGATGGTTCAGTGGTAAGAACATGTTCCTCTGAACCAAAGGGTACTGGGTCGATCATACGCGGCACTGGTCAGGTGGCCTAAGGTCATACAATCCAGTGCCAAACAAAAACTAGGCAAGATCCAAAGGATGGCTTGCCTAGGCATCACAGGGGCCATGCCTTCAACCCCCATGGAGGTGTTGCTGGATCTGCCCCTCCTACACTTAGTTATTATGGGGGAGGCCAGGCTAGGACTATACAGACTAGCCTGCAATGGTAGACTGAAGATCAACCCAGGCTTCAGGGGCCACTGCAAAATTTAGGAGATCGTGAAGGAGCCCATGCTTGAAATGAGGTCAGACTTCGCGAGCCCGCGAATGTTCAGGGAAAACAACTTTACAGTAGAAATCCCCGACCGCGAGGCATGGCGGGAGGAGACGCCGGGCATACCACGAGACGCGCTCGTCTGGTTCACGGACGGATCCGGCGGAGAGCATGGGACGGGGGCAGGTGTTTACTCTGAAGGATCGAGGGTCAGTCATAGTATTTCCCTCGGAGCCCATGCAACGGTCTTTCAGGCTGGAATGTACGCCATCCTGCACTGTGTGCGGAAGAACAAGAGGAGGGGCTACACCAACAAGCGGATCCTCATAGCCACAGACAGCCAGGCAGCCCTTAAGGCACTAAGTAGCCCACAGGTAAATTCCTGGCTGGCGAGTGAGTGCCGAGACGAGACGAGCGACCTGGCTGGGCAGAATGAGGTGACCCTCATCTGGGTGCCGGGTCACTCGGGGGTCAAAGGCAATGAAGAAGCTGGCACTTTCGCGAATTGAGGGTCAGCAGAACCATTTATGGGACCAGAACCGGCTCTGGGCATGACAAAGAGAAACACCACAGGTCTCTTGACGGGACACATGGCCATCAAGAAACACCTGCATAAAATGGGGGGGTTTGAAGAGGACCTCGCATGCAGACTCTGCGGCGAGGGGGAGGAATCAGCCCAGCACATCTTGTGCGAGTGTAAAGCTCTGGACCGCAAAAGACAACCGATCTACGGTCAGTCTAGACCGGAGACAGAGCAATATAAAAACTTTACCCTACCAATCACTGTGCAGACTAGTTCAACGCACAGTGATTTTGGAATGGGTGGAGTAAAACTAAGGGTATGCACAATCAACCAAAGGTTTCAGTGCTATCGGGGCGGCAGGGCCGCGGACGAGCCCTCTGGGAAAAAAAACTGGGTCGATCCCAGGGTTTTCCTTTCACTTTTTCAGTGCATACTGTAACATTAACATCAACCGAGGTTGTGGCATTGTATTTGTGCAAATTGAATGTCTGCATGTTCCGCCCTTTGGAGGGAGCGTAAAACAGTTGGTCCGGTGTCCATGCGATGTTGGGCACGTTAAATATCCCTACCCTTCTTACAGAATGCAGGGGTTCAGTAACATTTTTAGGATAGTGATGTGAAACTGCTCCCTGGCGTCGGTGATTGGCCATAGTCGCGGAAATAGACCGACGCTAAAGAAACACAAACACACACACACACACACACACAAACACACACACACACACACTTCATTATTGTCAAGTGACGCTATGGGGTATTTTCACAGTGTAGGGCAGAATTAAAGATATATATTTCATATGCTTTTGGGAATTATATAGCTGGGACAGAACTTGACGTACAATCTGCATCTAAGTCTTTCCTGGTTATTTGTAAACTGTAAAACAAACTTGAATACCATGACATATACTGATCAGACACTGACTTCTCTTATTGATATACCTAGTAGATTGCTTCTCCAGGTTCTTTAGCTCTTCTTTTAATCCTTGTACACCTTTTTCCAATGTTGTGCCTAACATCTCAGACTGTTTTCTTTTGTACCTAAATAAATTGCATAAATCTAATAACTTCTTTGTGATTAAAAAACTGAAACATAAGTTATGCTAAAGGCCAGATAATACGGCTAGTTCCATAATCCAGGATTGTGTTTTTACCTTTACTAAACTTGCTTTTATAAAACAAGCAAGAGCACAAGAGATGACACTCTTAAAAACAATGAGATAAAACAGTTAAATAACATGAAAATAAGAAAGCAGTCAAACAGGAAAATTTTTAAGGCTGCGATATTCTAGACGAAGAAGTACCTCCAACAGAGATAGAAAATATTATTCTGAGAGGTGCTGCTGAAGATTAGTGAAGGTCTCGAACTAGCGATTTCCTTGAAAACTGTATTATTCTATCGAAAGTTTTACTAAGTTGAACTACTTCTCAGCAGGTGGCATCACATTCACGGCCCCTGTTATACAATTGCCCAACTTGTCATCTCTCAGCTCAGCGACAATACAGTTGCACTTGTACAGAATTTGCCTCGGGCAGCCGGACAAATCGTTTTGTGTGGACACTTAATAAAAACATAATTTTAAAAAAAACTAGAAGGGCTACATACTTATATTTTATTGCAATCGAATCTTTACATGTTCCGGCAGGTAATGAATAGTAAAGTCATCTCTTTTGGAACATGTTCGTATATATAATCTTATCTAAATCATTGGAATATTTAAGTGAACTTCAATTAATTATAACTAATAACACAAAACAGTTTTTGAAATTTGCGAACATTCATCACCACTTGTGGTTTGTCTAGATTATGAAGCTTTTTAAATTGTTTCCGTACACCTACTATTTCTTGAGATAATTACAATTTAAGGAGGCCTTGTTTTCCTATACTAAAGTGATAGCTAAATGCCACCCTTAACAACAAAAACTAAACAAAAATAGATTAGGGTATGTATAGGCTACCCCTTTGTAAAATAAAAACATAACTAAATATAAATTTTAAAGTCTGCCCAATAAATAAAAATAAAACAAATAAATAGTTCAAATACAGAGTATAAAGATCCGCTATCAATAGTAAAATACCTTTAACATGTAACAACTCACTCGAAAATATGGAAATTACAAAAGTTGCTGTCAGTTCAGATGCTTGTTATGAAAACAAAGATTATTAGAAAAATATATAACTTAAATGTTTGAATAAATTCATACTAAAATGACCAGGAAGGTGATAATTGGTCGAAACAATTACCACAATGAATCTTTCTTCATTTATAATTACTAATTATTTACCTTTGAACACAAAACAACTAACAAAATTGGTGATATATTAAAATGAAAGGTAGCTAAATGACACTTACCGTTTCATTATGAATACGACAATTATCAGTAGGCAGGTCTTGTATGCACAACACTACATTATATCCTTCTCCAATGTGAAAGGCTGCTAATATCATCGACGTTAAGGATCTTGTGTTATTACAAATTACAAACAATATCACATCACTTCGATCAATTTTCCTTTTCCAGGTTAGGATATCTTCATCTGTTATATTACTACCTCTTTTACACGCACTGGTATCTACATTATCATTTATGTTATCTAACATCACCTCGTAGTTTTCACTTAATGATGGATTATAATAGCTAAGGCCATATTTCTTTAAAAGAGGTATTGCCACATTGGACCTCCAATTGGAGTCAGGGTATAACGATCCTCCCAGGAACACATTGTACCTGCGATATCCATTGCTGAAGTTCTTTACTTGAGACGGGTCATACAAGCAAGAGTTATTGTAGTCAACATGACAATTGTTATTTAAAGAATACTGTTTTTGGAACGGTTGACTAACCCAAACTGAAACAAACAAAAATATATATCAGTTAAGTCATTTAATAAATTGCTAAAATATTTATATAGTAGTATACAGTGCATACAAGGTATAATTACGACACTATGATAAAGGTAAATTTACCATATTATGGTAAAAATACGTTGTATGCATTGTAGTTTTTCAACTATTGTCAAACTGGCTGTAAACAAAAGCTAATAATCTGTTATTCTTCAAAAGTTTGTCACCTGAATATTTTTGCAGTTTGTCATCATAAGTACAATTTGGAGAACACAATACAGTTTTTAAACCTGACCATCGTTTCGCTAACAAAGTTAGCGACTTCAGAGGAGTGCATAAACTAAGCAAATAGCGAATAAAAACTAGAACTCCTATTCATATATTAGTTGACCGGTAATTATGAACAGTGTTCGCTACAAATACAGACAGATCCCCACTGTTAAGTCGAAAATCCCTGTTGTTCAAATTATATTACTTGCTTTTGTAAAACCGCATGTCGTTATTTTCTTCTAAAAAAGAGACACTGATCACTAAGATAACAATTTGAACAATGAACTACACAGGAGCGGACCTGCTCTATTCATCGAAAAAAATTATATATATATTATATATATATATATATATATATATATATATATATATATATATATATATATATATATATATATATATATATATATATATATATATATATATATATATATATATATATATATATATATATATATATATATATATATATATATATATATATATATATATATATACCTTCATATGCACCTAACTGTTGCAATTGCCTGACATTTTTGATTGACTTGAGATTTTCTTTATCTAGGTTAAGTTTGTTTGTGAGTGGGCCATACTGGTCCCTCCACTGCGACCATAAGGTCTATTGTGGCTCACGCCTAATAGTCTATATTTCGCCCAACAAAGCCAGCCTCCTGCAGATTCTTTATCTACATGGTGATTATTATCTCTAATATGTTGAGCAATGCATGATTTATCAACAGTGCCGTATCTTAGTTTCGTTAAATGTTCTTTAAATCTAGTTTCAATATATTTTTTAGTTTGCCCAACATATTAAGTTCACAATCCTTACAACCTATTTGATAGATTTCCGACATTTCTGTTGTATCTTTATTCCTTAGCATACCTAGCAAATTTTGCAATGTATTTTTTTGTTGCAGAAAATGTTAGCTGTAAATTTGGTTTTCCTAAAAATGCTATTAAAACAACGGTTTTGTCTGTTTTCTCTTTTCTGGAAGTCGTTTTTTTTAACTAGTTTAGTGAGTGGATTCCACGACTTTCAGAAAAGACCAAACAGACAAAAGCATTGTCTATTTACCGTTTAAAGCGCGAATCACGAGAGGTTTTAATAGGATGTTTAAGAAAGTCAATTTACAGCTAACATTTTCTACAAAAAATAACTTGAAAAATTTGCGGGGTAACCCAGAGAATAAAGAAAACCCACAGAAATGTCGGGAATCTATGACATAGGTTGTAAGGATTGTTAAATATGCTGGGCAAACTAAAAGAACTATTGAAACTAGATTCAAAGAACATTTAGCACAACTAAGATATGGCACTACTGATGAATCATGTAGGTAATGTTGATAAATCATGTATTGCTCAACATATTTGGGATAATAATCACCAGGCAGCTTTAGAAAATCTCAAGTTAATTAAAAATTTCAGGCAATTGCGACTGTTACACATACAAAAGTTTATGTATCAGTAGAAATTTGAATACAAATTTTTCGATAAATAGGGCAGGTCCGGTCCTGTGTAGTTCATTGTTAAAACTGTTATCTTAATAATCAGTGTCCCTTTGTTAGAAGTAATATTTTATAACGACATGCAGTTTTCCAAAAGCAGGTGCAGGAATTTTAGTTACAGGGATGTTTGACTTAACAGTGGGGGTCTGTATGTATACCTTCGTAAACGACATTGTTTAGAATTGCTTATTAACAAACATACAAATAAGAGTTATAGTTTTTCTCCGTTTATTATTCATCCCTTTGATGACGCAAATTTTGTTAGCGAAAGGATGGTCAGGTCTGAAAAGTGTAGTATGATGAATTGGGTTCTCCAATTTGTACCTATAAGTGCTCATCACAGGTTCCAATCTCCACACAGTGAATTTTTCATCATTTACAAGTTTAAACAAAAGTTCTGGCCAACATTAATTGCATAGGAATAACTACTGATATTACAAATAAATGTATTACCCACTTATAATTTTATAGTTAATATTATAGATATATAACATGAAAATTGTATTTTGTTGAAGAATTCTTTTATAAGCTTAAAATTGTTTTAATACAAATTGGTATTGGGAGCCTCGGTGGTTCAGTGATAAGAACATGTGCTTCTGAACCGAAGGGTACTGAGTTCAACTCCCAGGGTTCCCTGTTCACTTTTTCAGTACATACTGTAAAACTAACATCAGCCAAGGTTGTCACATTTTATTTGAACAAGATGAATGTCTGCATGTTCCGCTGTTCGGAGGTTGTGTAAAGCCATCGATCCCGTGGCCATGTGATGTTGGACACTTTAAAGATCCCTACTGTCCTTACAGAACGGCAGTGGTTCAGCAAAATTTCCAGGATAGTGTGGTGAAACTACTCTCTGGCGTCGGTGATTGGCCATAATCGCGGAAATACACCGGCGTTAAAGAAACAAAAACGCACACAAATTAGAATTGGCCAAACTGTGACAAAGACCTATTAAAGAAAAGATGTAATTGGTTGTGTTAGTTTATATGAAAGATGGGCGTTGGAAAGAATATATAAATCAGCATAAAAAATGTCAAATTTGCAGCTCTCAATACGTCTTTTGTGTTTATAAATAGAAACATTGTTTAAAATCGTACAGAAAGGCATTGAACAAGTGTAAGCTCTCTTGATATGTTCCTTGTAAAATTAATTTTGGGCCTAAATAAATAATCCCTTAAAAATAAATCAGTAAACTGACATCTGTCTGGATTTTATTTAATCCAGTATTTCCACTTACACATCAAGCAAAAAAACGTATCTCTTTTCTTCCACTTGAAATATTAAAATCTAGTTAACTTCTTGTCACTCAAAACTTTTCCTAGACTCTTTGTTTAAGCTCCACAGTTTACTTAAAATACTCCTTACAAATATGGAGACATCACTGATTGATTACTATTAACTACAAGAACCGTTATTTATTTACTTCAAAAAAGGCAAAAGCACAACAAAACCTTATAGCTAGTTAATCTTTGCATAAATATTCCTTGTTGAATTTTCAGAGAAGGCTGCATAGACATACTGTGTGGTTTTTTACAGCTAACAGCTGCAACATCCTTTCAGATGTTTGTGTACCCTCAATTTATATTTTGTACCATATACATGTCTTTACACTTTGCAATAAAAAATAGTGCTACAAAATGAATCATAACTTCCACAAAGCTGTGATAATCTACTCTCATCGGAAAGACATCCTCATGAAATTAATGTAGTGTCCATGACTTGACCATAAAGAAAATATTCGTATCCCTGTACCCATAAACTTTTAAAACGTTATATTACTCGAGTTTTAACAAATGAATATATATATATATATATATATATATATATATATATATATATATATATATATATATATATATATATATATATATATATATAATTTTCACTAAATCACAGCTCATTTATTCCCTACCCCCTGACGCGATCTTACCCAAAAACAAGTCAATGTGTTCCTTTGTCGGGTGCTAACTGAATACCAAATGTAAAGATGATATCTCCATTCGTTAGAAAGTTATTGCGCCTACTAACAGACAGATGTACAGGCCGACAAACCGATAGGCAATACAAAAATTTTCAGTTCCAGAATCATGTTTTCTATATTTAATTATTTACACCGTTTTAACAAAAAATTTTTTTTTCGAAATTTCTGTCACCGATATTCCACCCCCACACATACAACCCCTAATTTAAATTTAGCACAGAACACCACATGTTAAATGAAGTTAAAAGTTTTCTAATAAACAAACTCTAAAACGTTGTTATTCGAGTTTTAACGAAAAAATGTCATTTTTCACCAAATCATCCCCTACCCTCTGGAGCGATTTTATCCAAAAACAAACCGAACTGTTCGTTTGTCGGATGCTAACTGTATACCAAATTTGACGACGATACCTCAATTCATTCTAAAGTTGTCGTGGCTACAAACAGACAGACATACAGACCGACAGACACAATGTTCATTCCGAAAACATGTTTTCTATATATTTTGACACTTTTTACGACTGTAAGTGAAAAAAAATATTTTGAATTCCATGTCATACTTCCACAGGTTTTGACGATGTGGAAGGAAAATATAGATATCATTATGCACTTTAGAAATTGATTAGTGATGATTTTACATTTATAAGCAATCACCATACTTTATGCACAATCAACCAAAGGTTGCAGTGCTATCGGGGCGGCAGGGCCACGGACGAGCCCTGAGGGGAAAAAATCACCAAACTTTACAAGCCTAACCAGTAGAGTCGATCTAATGTTATAAGCAGTCTAGACATCCAACATGCGTAGGGAAACTTAATTTAGCATTGTCCGTCGTACAATAGTGCTTCGATATATTGGGAACCAATGATCAATAACTATCGCAAATATTTTTGAAATGGATAAAAGAAATACATAAAACAAGTCATCAACATCTGATTTGAACAAGATTAATCCAAGGATAATCTTTTTTACCATATTGTGACAATATTATAAAAGACCAAAAGAAGTAGAAACCACAAAATATTTTTTGAAGCTGACACAAGCTAATTACAAATTTTAAAATACACCTCTTACTGGGTTGGAAACTAAGTGTTTTTTTGTTTTCAGCGTAAAAGTGCCTTGAAAATCAATTTGTTATACATACTATGTCAAAGTCAGTGGTTTTCATGTAGCCTTCAAGTTTGTAAATTTGTGGAAATATCGTGTAAATTACTGGTAAAAGGTAATGTAGTGCCAAGTCTAAAAAATGAGCATTTCAGACATATACTTCCGTTCAGGCCCAAAGGAGAAATTGGGGCATTGGTTGCCACTAAAACAATTTGTTCCGTTTATGGAAATATCATCAGGGAAAGTATAGCATGATATTAGCATTTTCAATTCAGAGTGATCCATTTTGATATGAACAATTAAGAGACTATCTGATTGTGTTAAGGATGTTTCAATGTTTAACTCATGATGATCCACGCCAATAAACTTTGGAATTTGCCAGTATGATGGTTTGTGACCACTCATCCGTAGCAAGATATTTGCATTTTATGCGCAAACTTCAAAAATTGTGTGCCGGGTGTTACATGTTTAGATTGAAAACGACAAAAATCAGCATGTCAATTTTTCTGCCTCTTTGCAACAACATTGACAATTTTTGTCGCAAATTGTTACATGAGAGGAAATCTGCACTTATGTCAATATCAAGGGGGGAAAATGGCTTGGCTTGATTAGAGCAAAAGCTGGTACCAATTTATGTAAGCTGATGTGTATTTGATGGGACAAAGAAGACATGGTTTACTACAAGTGGCTTTTCAGGAATGTAATTATCACTACTGTGGTTAATTACTAAAAACTTTTATCTTGAGGACGCCCTTTAAGGAAAAAGACCAGGAAGTCATTATAAAATCATGTTATGGCATGTTTATGGCCGCTCTTTTACTGCAAACATCACAAAAGCGGCTATTCAGGAGCTCGTTTGGGAAGTCATTCCACATCTGTTCAATTTTCCTGATCTTGCTCCATCAATGTCCACCTCCTCTTCTCTCTAATAAACAACCTTCAAGGAATCTCCTTTACTTTAAAATTGGCTTGACAACTTCTTCACATCCAAACAATCGGACTTCTTCAAGGGTGGCATACAAAACTGCCAGATTACTCGGAGAAAATCTTAAGCAATGGAGAAGAATACTTTTAAATGATTTAGCTATTGTAATCTTCGGCACCAGTAAATTTTAAATTCGATAAAAATGCTACGAACTTATGTATCAACTGCTGTGGTTTATTACTAAAAACTTTTATCTTGAGGACGCCCTTAAAGGAAAAAAACCAGAAAGTCATTATACAATCATGTTGTGGCATGTTTATGGCCGCTCTTTTACTGCAAACATCACAAAAGCGGCTATTCAGGAGCTCTTTGGGAAGTCATTCCACATCTGTTCAATTTTCCTGATCTTGCTCCATCAATGTCCACCTCCTCTTCTCTCTAATAAACAACCTTCAAGGAATCTCCTTTACTTTAAAATTGGCTTGACAACTTCTTCACTTCCAAACAATCGGACTTCTTCAAGGGTGGCATACAAAACTGCCAGATTACTCGGAGGAAATCTTAAGCAATGGAGAAGAATACTTTTAAATGATTTAGCTATTGTAATCTTCGGCACCAGTGAATTTGAAATTCGATAAAAATGCTACGAACTTATGTATCAACCTGCTATATTTTAATAGAATTTTCACTAAAAACAATATTGTGGCACTTCTATAGCTTTATAAAATTTATGATAACTATTATTGTGCATTTAAAACCAAGCAACGAAAAGACACCATTAAACAGCAGAAAATATAGATAAAGAACTTAAAAGAAATCATAAGCACAAAAAGTAAAGTCACACTTTTGAAAAGTAAGCATTTTTAAAACAAAAATAATAAAAAGCACTAATGCTGTGCAAAAAGAGTAAATATTTTTGACAGGCAGGGACTACCTAGTGCCTTAGTAACAGGTTGGACAATGTAATATTTGAGCAAATGCTGAGTCTTCAAAAGTGCACACTTCCAATACAAAGGATCAGAAAATCTACCATCATTCGTGAACATACTGCAGTTATCCGTTGTGAATTCAGCCATCAAAGCACAAAACTTCTCAAATGATATACTCATATTGGAATTGTTGGTATTGTTGGAATTTTCACTGATGTACTTATACAAGTCTTGTATTTTCAGTGTTTGGTTGGTTAGCTTTTCATATGCCCCAATCACATCAAGGAAACTTATCTCACCATTGTGACCTCCATAGGAGTCAAATACTTCTCTCAGTTTCCTGAAATAAACACAATTAAAGAAATGTTACAAGTCTTAACAATTTTAATTGTACATATTATATATTCTACCTCTACCCAATAAATGAATCTATTATACAGGGGGGGGGGAGGTTCCTCCAAAAATTTAAAAAAATATAGGTTATTAGGCAGTTATTATCGTGACATTAAAAATACACTTATTTTTTTAGCTATAGTTGTCTAAATAAATTGCAGAAGTATTTTGTTCTTCTAACTAAAGAATATGTAGTTTTGAATATTCATTGGTTGTGGTTGCATCTACTTGGTGGAATTTTTTCACACACAATATAGATATAGATGCTTTCCGTTAGGCTTCACAATAAATTTGTATGTTGTCTGTAACTACTTTTGCCTTTATCGCATCAGGTAGAAGGAAAAAGTTCTCTTCCTGACGATGCTGTAGCGCTGAAACTGGTTACAGAGAAGACAAAAGTTGTTGTAAAGCTGAAGGAGTTTTAAAGGATGTGTATAAAAAGGCAACGTAGAATAAATCAATATTGACATACATTAAATATATAATATTATAACACTTATGTTTTTAGATACAACTGATGTCAATAATGCTGCTATTTTCCGTTAATATAATATCATCGCAAAACGCAAATTACACAACCTCTTCTTATATGAATCTTTCTGCTCTTTGGATTTGTTTTATTTGCAGGTATTTTTATGTCAACTTATCCTAAATCGCCCTGATTAAAAATGTTTCTTGACAGAGTTAAGTCCCTGAATCTGACACATTCACGTTTTTCGTTCAAATATCTACTGAGACATGATTTATAAGGGTCAAACTTGGCACAATGATTAATCTTCCAATGCTAGACCGGAGACAGAGCAATTTAAAACTTGGCCCTACCAGCTGCTTTGCAAACTAGTTCAAGGGACAGTGATCCTGGAATGGGTAGGTATAGGGTATGCACAATAAGCCAAAGGTGGCGGTGCTACTGGGGCGGCAAACGCGGAGGGACCCCAGGAAAAATATCTTCCAATGACAAATCAGCCAATGTAAACACAATTTTTTTTATTGTGATCCCACTGTCTTATTTAGGAAAACCAACAGACATTTTGTAGTATGAAGTTTTTCATCTTTCGCTTTTTGACAGTTTTAATATCAAATTACAAGACTTTATTAGATTTTTTGTAACAAAAAGGTACTCTTGTTTATTGTAGTTACAATAGGAAATTTGCAGAATTTTTTTTATGTCTCTATCTTATTGTACGCGATAATAGGAATATTTTAATATATCATAAGTGCATAATAGAAATTGTTTAACTTTAGAAGATACATATCAGAAAGTTAATCGATGCAGTAGTATGCAACGGACGCGCATGCAGAAACGTCACTTGTTCCAAAACAAAGAGCTGCCTTTCAAATGGTACACCGAACATATAGTTGTTAGGAGTTTTGTGTGTATGTGAAACTGTTTGATAGTTTTCAGTTTTTCTTGACTCTACTTCATTTATTTGATAATAGCACCAATTTTCAATAAAAAAACCTTGCTTCTGCGTGACTAGCTAGAGCATCCGATGCCATCACAAAATCTTGAGTGTTTATGGTCATGTGACAAAATTTTAAAGCAACGATTTTCAAACACGTATAAAAAGCTTTAAAATCGATCAATTCTTATTTATTTTTAATTATTGATGTTTATAATATTAAAAAATGAAAAAAAGATAAATTTTTATGCAAATTCCCTATTGAATTTCTCTTGTTCCTTACATAAATTTCAATTGATCACCAAATTCTAGAAATTACAGATTTCAAATGCTACATAATAGAGTTTGAGTCTTTTGAAATGGGTACCTTCACAGTGTAAGGTGATTAGGTTAAATCCACGTAAGATTACTTTTAGACTTTGACGTTAGTTTGCCAGTAGATATTCTTGACATTTGGTGATCAACAGAGAATTTATGTGAAGTAAAAATAAAAATTCAAATTAATTTCAAAAAAATAAGACTACTTTAAAAAAATAAAAAAAAGTTTTCCAATTTGATACCAAAAACATCAAAATTGTCTGATAACAATGTCTCTCTTCCAAATGGGACGCCTATGATTGCAATAAATAAACAGTATATATTTACAGTGGCTGATTTGTCATTGGAGGCATCATCATTGTGTAAAGCTTAACGCTTTTAAATAACAGTTTTTAGAGCCTCGGTGGTTCAGTGGTAAGAATGTTTTCCTCTGAACCAAAGGGTACTGGGTTCAATTCCAGGGTTCTTCCACTTTTTTTCAGTACATACTGTAACATTAACATCAACCAAGGTTGTGGTATTCTATTTGAGCAAGTTGAATGTCTGCACGTTCCGCCCTACAGAGGGGGCGTAAAACCGTCGGTCCCATGTCCATGTGATGGTTAAAGATCCATACCCTCTTTACAGAGAGGCAGGGGTTTGGCAAAAATTCCAAGCAGTTAGCTGAATCTACTCCTGGCGTCGGTGTTTGGCCATAGTAGCGGAAATAGACCGACGTTAAAGAAACAAAAAGTTCGGGACGCAGCAAGTGCATTATGGTAGTAATTTTTTATTAAATGCTTCAAACTTGAATGACTCAATTTTGTATAAACTTATAAAGTTTAGTTTCGATATGTTGTAAGGTATTTTCTAAGGCAAGATATCCACAAAATTTCATTAAAATAAGTTTGTAATATTCGGAGAAAAATTTTTTTTTTTCAAAAGAAATTTGAAAATTTGAATAACTCAATGTTTATAAACTTAGAAAGTTGAATTTTGGTACGTAGTAAGGTCTCTCCCAAGGCAACATATATGGTACATTTAATTAAAACTGCTTTGTAATTTTCAGAAAAAAAAATTTTTTCGAAAAAAAAATCAAAATTTTCCCGGAAAACCCTGGCCGATTTTGCTGGCTAACGAACTCATCCAAGCCATTAATAAAAGACAGGCACTTGCCGAGTTTCATCGAAATCAGTTAATTACTTTTGAGTTATCGGATGGATACACACACATATATATATATATATATATATATATATATATATATATATATATATATATATATATATATATATATATATATATATTTAGATTGGACGCCTATGATTGCAATAGATAAACAGTATATATTTACAGTAGCTGATTTGTCATTGAAACTGACCACGGATATGGGTTCTGGGGGTCCTAGTTCGCACTCATTTGAACAATTTTATGCAAAGTCTCACCATCGATACCTCTCTATTAGTGCTTTTTTTTAAATAAAAATTCACTAAAAAGAAACAGTTTTTGCAGATAGCCCAGTGATTTCTTACAAAACTGGTGGCAATTACCTAAAAAGTGTTTTAAACCATTCTAAACAAACTTAACTAGAGGGTTCTTGTAGAGAACTAAATGATCTTTGAAATAAAATAACACCCTCCCAAGCAGATGATGACAGTGTCAGTCGTATCTCCAACATCTTCAGTTTTAGAGATAGCCTGTTTACTTTTAGCTCGCCCACTTCCCCTCTTGTAAAACAATTCAGAAAATACCAGTGTATGAGCAGACATTACGCGAATTTTGTAGCCTCTCAAAAAGTCTGCTATTCAGATATTAAAATTAGTTGTGAGCAGCTGAGTAAGTTGAGGAATAGCCAAAAGCATTAATTAGTTAATTTATATTAATGTTCTACCATATATTTGTGAAGCCAAGAGGAAAGCTTCTGTGTCTGTATTTATAGTATGGAATTGTTTTCACCTGCTTAGGGTAGCCACAATTAATTACCAATATGTCAATACAAAGCCTACTAACAAACAGATATAAAAGCTTTAATAATGTTTGATAGTTTATTGTAATATGCAAGGCAGCAAAGATATAAGCACTATGCAAAAGCTTTTAGAGACCACTTGAAACAGTATGACATTTTTACAAGTTGAGAGGTACATAAAACATGTTGTTTACACAATGTAAATTTTCATCTAATTAACACTTAACTATATACATCAAACTTAAGAGAACCAATTAGCATTTACAAGATTTAGATGTATAAACATGACATCATCTTTTGCAACAAATACTTAAATAAAGTTACAGTAACTTACATTTTGCAGCATATTTTGCATTAGGTAAAATTGTACTAATATATTTGCATCAATTACTTAAAATACTGCAAATTCAACTTGTTTAATGACAATTCTTGATAAACATAGCAATAGAAGGAATGTAATTTTCACCTTGATAGTTTTTTTCCACAAAAATAGTGGCAAATGCCTAAATCTAAGTGCAACTTAAAGTGGTAAACAGGGGCAGCAAGGGACAAGTGGTTTATTCGATATAAAGCTGAAAAATGTCAAGTAAAGATGACAAAATTTTCTATGAGGCTTTTAGATCCATGTTTTTTGTGGAAATAGACAATAAATATCGAAGAGTTGAAAAAAATATTCAAAATGGTGTTACACAGAAATATTGGTAAAAATCCTGTATTTATGGAGACAGACTGTAGCAAATTAACAGTAAAAATTTAAATAAGTTTTTGTTTGGAGCCAACACACTTTTAATTTCACCTTGTATAAGCAAAAGCCGATGGTGATTTATATAAAACACTAAATAATTTTAAAGCTATTACATATTTTCTTAGGAAAAAGTGTTGGAAAATTATCTGGGGCTCTGACAAACTTGGGTGTCCACCCACCATTACTGATCCTGTACCATTGCCCTGCTGTAAAAGTGGTAACAGAGCACATAATAATAATAAAATAGCCCTAAAGATCCTATAATAAA
This sequence comes from Tillus elongatus, assembly GCA_964006375.1. Lineage (NCBI taxonomy): Eukaryota > Metazoa > Arthropoda > Insecta > Coleoptera > Cleridae > Tillus > Tillus elongatus. Next base: position 181,885,569 of record OZ023262.1, on the reverse strand, counting down.
ATATTTTGCATCCTGCATGATAACAAACGTGCAGCAGCGAACTTGATACATGTCTTAATAAGGTAATGGCAAGAACTATTAATTAAACATTGTCCTCAATATAGCTGCCAAAAACAAGGTCTTTGCATGTGTGTGTGTTGTGTGTGTGTTTTGTTTCTTTAACGTCGGCCTATTTCCGCGACTATGACCAATCACCGACGACAGGGAGCAGTTTCACCTCACTATCCTGGAAATTTTGCCGAACCCCTGCCTTTCTGTAGGGAGGGTAGGGATCTTTAACGTGCCCAACATCGCATGGACACGGGACCGACGGCTTTACGCCCCTCCGAAGGGCGGAACGTGCAGACATTCAACTTGCTCAAATACAATGCCAGAACCTCGGTTGATGTTAATTTTGCAGTTTGTACTGAAAAAGTGAAAGGAGTACCCTGGAATCGAACCCAGTACCCTTCGGTTCAGAGGCACACGTTGTTACCCCTGAACCACCGAGCTTCTGAAGGTCTTTGCATGTGGGTCTTTTTGCTGCAGCTAAAACTTTATAATAAACAGCAATTTCCTTTCCTATTCAAAGATGATAATGTAAGGTCTCCTTGCAACCACTGGTAAAAACAAAAAAAATCAATAGATTCAGCATTCCCCCTCCTCCATGATTGATTGAATATCTCCCGGGTAGAAATGCAGCATTTGTGTCTGGTTAATACCCTATGTATGTTGAACATGTTAAACAAGGGCTGATGAACTGTATTATGGTGCTGTTCATAAGTGGAGGATGCTATTGCTAAGGATGCACTTAACACATTCATAAGATTTTGGCAAGTGATGACAGCTGTCCTCCTTTACATTAACTTGAATTTGATGTTTGCAGTAGATCAAGGTGTTTATGACACCATCTTCACAGGCCATGGTGGAAATGCTTTGCATAGGCTTGTCAATATATTACCAGACAAAATATTTGTTTAGGTTATCTCTGATTTTGCGTTGAGGTGGGAATGTTAACCTCAGTGACCAGAGATTGATTACCTTGCTTTCCTCCTGATCTGTGGTCAAATAGTCATAGCTCCGCTGCTTATATGCCACCTGCCTTTAATAGAAGTGCTCCTATTTCTACAATTCTCCGATTACGACTCTTAAGGTGGGAAATGTTAACCCCAGTGACCAGAGAGTGATTACCTTGCTTCCTGATTTGTGGTGAAATAGCCCCAGCTCACTTGCTTATATGCCACATGCATTTAATAGAAGTGCTCCTATTTTTGCGAATTCGTGATCTTTTAATAGTTGCAGAAGGGGTACCGATATTTCTATGATTTTGTATATCATCTTCAGGACTTCTTTCCACAGCCACTCAAACCTAATAATCTCATCTACTTCCTACATTCCATGGGACATTTAATTGAAGAACAGACTACACTGAATCTGAGCTTGTATGTGTGCAGAAGGCTACATGTATTTATCATGTTGGTACGACGTCTCCACTGTCCATTTCATCACTTCAAAGGGCCAATAAATGACTGAATACACAGGATATATCTTTCTTATGACTATCATATTAACCATATAAAACCAGTAACACAATTACTAATGTCAGTAAACCAACAATAAACATAAAATAATCACCTGAGTTTAAAAGCTACTTGTTCTTCCGCAGTGATGCCATTACTGGAAGTATATTTTAAAATCTCTGCTGTACACTGTAACGCTTCTGGTAAGCTAGTATATACTTTCTGTCCTCGCGCTTTGACTAAAGTTAAAAGTGTTTTTTGAGCTTCAACTAAATCCTCGTATTCCCTGAAAAGTAATTATAATTAGTAAACTAAGTTAATTTCATGATTTATGATATAAAATCAAAGATATAATTTACATGTAGTATGCTAACATGCAAAAGGATTAAAACCGGATTTATTTACAAAACTTTACTGGTCATATAAAAAAAAGGTATATATTTTATATCGAAAATTTTGATAAGATCTTTTCAAGCTGTTGCTAGAGGAAGATTCGTTAAAACCATACTCAAAACTATGTACTTATCTGTTTAAAAAAAGATAGTTCTAGTTTTCGATTGTTTTTTTTTAGTAGTTTTAAAATTTATGAAATAAAGTAGAATTTGTGAGGTTATTGTATACTATTGGAAACCGGTATTTTAAGACAGTTATATTAGTAACAAATTTAGTTAATTTATTTTTTACGTAATCTTTATATAGAGCTGGGTGCTGTACATAAACTTTAATTATATATTTAATGAAAATATAATTATTATATTTTTAATTACTATTGTACCCACAGTTTTTACATATAATGAAAAGCGGGGTCCAGTTAATTATATGCATACTAGTTCTACAAATGATTGATAAGTGTAGGGTGTAAATGAATTTCAAAACCACTGAAGTGCTGTGCACCAAAATAAATTCTCTTACTAAGGCCTTATGAATATAGTATTACCCACGTACAATATATTAATCAGAACTCTAAACATTGCAACTCCTTATTTACTTCACCAAATGCAGAAACTTTATAGTCTGTAATTTCAAAATACCATCTACAATTCCTACCCCTGAAAGTGAAATTTTTGACCAAAATTTTTTTCCACAATCTATATATTTTTTGCAAAATGTACATTTAACTGAGAACTAATATTAAATGAGTAACAAATATTCTATTGTTAATCAGCATCGACAGTATTGGGTAAATGAGAAATACTAACCCATGTGTTATCGTTTCCCCCATAATCGTTTGTCCAGATCTATAAGGATGAACAACAAGGACAACACATCTACCAGAAGATACAAGATATGCAACTTCAATCATCCCAACAGTACTTCTTGTCTGACTATCAACCACATACAGGAGCACACATGCTGATTGTTTCGCATTGTGTTCACGTTCCACAAGCTCTGGTGCCCACATGGATACTTGCTGTAAATTAATAACAAATTTAAAACTGAAATTAGAAATAGAAATCTGATTAAAAGATAACTAGATATAGCAACCGAGTTTTGAGTCACAAACAAGAGGTCTTTACTGCAATACATATCACACTGTTCCAGGTGTAACAATATATATGAGCACTCAAAATCACACCTGAAAATCTAAAGTCAATATTTTATGGGAAGTTGTTTTCTTTAAAAGTACCAAGCGATTGAAATGGAATGAAATCTTACATTATTATTTTCAGTATGATGATAATAAGAATTTCTTGTCTTGTTTAAGTTAAGTTGACTGATTTTCTAATCAATTGACTCATTTATAAAATTAATTAACAGTCATTTATACAAATTGTATGATCTAGTCTAGAAATTAAAAAATAAATAAACTCAATTTACTCCTGTTTACTGTTTTATAGTATATAGGTGACAACTAACTATAAACTTGAGCTTATTAAAACAAACAATATAGGTAGGTACAATAGTTGCTATTACTAGGTAGTTTTATTATTGTCTGTGTATTTTTCTAGTTTTGCAAATGGAAAATGCTGTTATGTTCTGGCTCTTTCGCCTGACAGTTTTCATGATCAAAATATTATTGTGCAAATAAGGTTTTATAGGAACATAATTTTGTTAAAAGAATTATTTTCAAGTGTACTGTTATTTATTAGAAGTTGGTACAAATATTATTTAGTATTTTGGTATTAATTTTGAAAATCATTTTACAGCGTACACCATACTAAAAAGATAATGCCTGTGTTTGTATTTAACACAACTTAAAATATTAATAGTCCAAAGATATAAAAATGTCAAATAAAGGTGACATGAATTTTTGTCATCATATATGTTAAGCCTTGATCTGTGGTGTGCACTGATAAAAGATTACATAAACATTACCAGGGAACCCAATTTCTAACAGAATATTAAGTCTGACCAGAAGCAGACTGAGTTAAAAAATAAACTTTACAAATAAAATTATTTTCTAGCTGAGGGTAGTTTATTTATCATTATTTTTTAACCTGACCTTATTAGAATACCTAAACAAAATAGGTACCTATTAATAATAATGTTATTATGTAATTTATTATTCACCAAAGGTGTAATAGGTACCTACTATAGTCTTAAATGAGCAAAATGTTGGTAATTTGACAGTTGAGTTAAGCTTTACAGATCAAATTATTTTCTAGCTGAGGGTAGTTTAGTTACTTATATATCTTATTATTTTTTAACCCGACATAATTAGAATACCTAAACATAATAGGGGTATTAAGTATGTAATACTAATATGCGCCAAAGCTATAATAGGTACTATAGTCATAAATAAGCAAAATTTTGGTAATCTGACACTTTTAGTATTTTATTACATTCATTCAAATGTAATAGAATTTACAGAAAAAATATTTTCTTGTTGGGGGTAGTAGTAATATATATGCCTATATTTTTTACTTGACCTAATTAGAATATCTAAACATAATACTTGGTATCTAATAATAACTGTATTACATAATATTAATATTGACCAAAGAAGAACTGTAGTCTTTATATGCTAAACTCTGGTAATCTGATACTTTCAGTATCACATTCATTGAAATATAATACCCCAACATTTATATATGCATGCATTTCCTATGAGATCTTGATAAACGGAACAAAAAAAGGAAAATGAAAATAATGTATAGGTACCTATTGGTTTTTTTTTGTGTGTATTATTTTGGGATTTTTGCAAACTCTTCTACTGCAAGGTCATTTGGGAAACTATCCTCAAACTAGATTACTGCTGGCCAACAAAATTATTAAAATCAGTATCATTTACCTACTTATTTTATTTTTAACACTAAGTATTATTCTTAAAGCAAAATTTCCTCTTCTAGGTACATAAGTATAGGTAATAATTAGATAATATCTTAGAAAGAAATATATTATATTCTGTCAAAAAAAAATCCCAGTCTAATAACTATTATTTATATCTGTAATTTGTATCATTAATAAAATCACTACTTACAGGATTGTAAAATGTAATTCCATGTTTCTGTAATTCTGGAATTGCTGTGTCTGTTCTCCAAGTAGTAGGATTACAAGAACCACCTAAGAATACTTCACAGTTCGCTGTGCACTCTAAACAGACATGAAAATTAGTCAAATGTATAAATCTTCATACATCAACTTACTGGTTGTAATCTGCTTGGTTTGTTGAACTCTTTTATTATGTTGTTTGAAATTTTGACTTTGCATTTCTCTGACGAACAGACAAAATTCACCATAAGTAACGTATTTGTTTTGGGCCCCATTTCTTTTGCTACACTGCCTGGCACACTGGATCATCGCAGCGACTAAAATAAGATATTGCCATAATAAGAATAATTAATTAGAAGTGATGATTTGCTTGAAACGTTGGCTTCACATTTATTTTTATTTGACAACTGCTGAGAAATCTTAAAGTTCTCAGTCAGTCTCATTATCTACCAGACCAGTTAGAGGTTATATTGTTTTATTGATTTTTTGTTATAACAACAAGCGACAAGCCCGACATCTCGGCAGGTTTGTAAAGGTACGCTGTACACTTGCCGACAAAAGTATTGAACAAAGTGATAGCTGTTTTGCGTAAACGTATCTAAATTATGTATGCTCAACCATATTTTATATTTATTTGTAGAGTCCACCTAATCACCAATTGTTTATTCTTTAGTTTCCGAATGAGATATTTAAAATAATAGGTATAGATAGGTTCCTAAGAGTTTGGTCCAAAACACTAGACCGTTTAACGTCAAACTACAGTAGATAGGAAAATGTGAGTCATTAAAAAGCTACCTGGAAATACATATAGCCAAACGACATTGTAACATAATATTATATATTTTATCTAACTACGGATATGTAATTAGACAGGTAAGCCGACGGCAATCCGATATGTGATCGTCGGAACTTGCCCGCTATATTAGACAAGGACAGACAATGTGATACGAAGTGTGACATTTGACTGTATAATATATAACCAACGTTGCAAAGAACCAGAAATCAACCTCGCGCTCAGTTGGGCCGTAAGGTTTGTTTTCATTCGCTTCACCGACAAAACAAACAACAACAACCACAATATATATATATATATATATATATATATATATATATATATATATATATATATATATATATATATATATATATATATATATATATATAAAGTTGACCATCTTGCATGCATGCTGATACTATTTTTAACTTGTGCTTACTTCTCTTTGCAGTTATTTACAACAATTAATTTTTAAAATAAATTTCACGTTTTTCAATGTTTTTCAATATTTTTCCAGTACGGTCTTGTTCCTTTACAATCCTTTCCTCTCCTAAAAATTAAAATTTGTGGTGAACTTAAAAATGGGCCGCTCGTTCCCCTTGCTTTCAAATCTATACTTATGGAATATCCAAATCGTACATCCTGGCCAGTTACAGTTCAGAAAGGAACTTTAGGTTCCGTGTCCAAGTGTTCAGTAGTAAAAGTAATATTCACATTTAGCGAAAGTTATTTTGTATTTTCGAAGGCCCTATTTTTCACAGTGTACAATCTTTTGTTTTATCGATGTTCTACCTAGTGATAGAACGTGTATATGTCGTATATAGGTATATGACTTAGCTCGTATATATATATATATATATATATATATATATATATATATATATATATATATATATATATATATGTATATGTATATATATATATATATATATATATATATATATATATATATATATATATATATATATATATATATATATATATATATATATATATATATAGATTCCTACATCTTTCTGCAATGGGAAAATGTGAAGTCATCAGCCATGCCGCGAAGGAGTATCTAACCAAGGGCCGGACTTGAGTGATTTATCTGAGTAGATAAGTAGTATGTTTTTTTATCTTCTGACATTAACTTTTCTTGTTATTGGGTCTGGGAACTCCTGCGTGTGTGCAAAGTGATGTGCATTTTATTTTCCCTAGCTTTCTGGGAAAATAGAAGCTGAGCCCGTGGGTTGGTCGGGAGTGCTGGTGTGTGTTTCTCCTTCCTTGTAACTTCTCCTAATTTTGTTTAGCCCGCGTAGTCTCCCCATTCGCTCCGGGTCCCGTAACTTTGTTGGGGGTTTAAAGTACAACATTTCTTTTATAGAATCATGCATATATTTCTAAGCATGCTTCTGAAAAAAATCCCAGAAAGCTGACATTGCGCTGATGTGCAAATTTACCTTGGTACGTAAAAGTTTGTGTCACGACCCTGATTGCCACTAAAATCCCTGCCTAAGAAGCGTCCCATGGTGCCAAACGTTCTCAGACGACAACTTTCACGAAAGAAATTTCGAAGGGGAGTTTGTGAAAGGCAACGGAAAATTTTCTGTTGATACGTCTAACAGTGAAGACACCTAGGTTTCCACCCATAATTATCCGTTTCAAGGAAGCACAATTGGTGCAACTGTCTGCCATTCCTCACCGGATGGGTTTAAATTCCACCCAGGCGAACGTATTAAAATCGTGCTGGTGTCTCCTCAATATTTCAGGGCGATAATTTAGTACCTCCAGAAAAGCAGTACCTATGATCTTACAAACGTAGCAGTTGGAGGAGGAGAAAACGCTGAATGTCATATACATGAATCTACCAGGCAGCTTAAAACTCGAATATGTAGGTGCACATCTTCATGTACAAGAGCCGCAGCCGTTACCCTCATATAGAATGTGCATCGGTTCGGGAAGAAGATCGATTCATCTGGTTCTGGTTCACTCCCCAAGAAGGCGTTCGATGTCACGATCATTCTGAAACTCGATGTCACGATCATTCTGAAACTCGATGTCACGATCATTCTGAAACTCCCCGCCATGACTAAAGACTTGAAGGAAGGTCGGTTTGAGTAGTACCATCGCTGTCAGAAATTTGACAAAGGTCAAAGTCGCTGCACCCCTGCCAGGTGTGATAACTGTGCTGCCCGCCACTCGGCTAAAGAGTTGCCTTACGTTTCCAAAGCCCATTGGAAAACCACACACGGGTAATAACCCCGTCAAAGCAGGCGTCATATTTGCAGTAGCCCTACCCAACTGCCCCCGAAGACAATCCTTCAAAGTCGGAAACCGCAGAGAAGAAGCAAATGAAGATGGAAAGAAAAACCGTCGCCTCGCTAAATTGTGCGATGGGCGACATTCTCGCGGCACTTGAGTTTTTTCAGACGTTAAAAAAGTATTCGGGGAATCATCCCGAAACAGAAGCAAAGTAAATAGCTGAACAAAGTATATGTCCAGGGCAGGCTGCAGATATCGAGTGCTAGGCATGGCCAAGCACGGACTGGAAAGTGTATGGTTGCAAGCAATTCTTTCAAAGCGTGCTTATGAAAACGACGGCCTCGTCGCATCTCCACGGGGTAACTCCTGGGGAAAGCGTCAGCATCATCGTTACTAAGGTCTGCGCCAGTAAGGAACTTCGGCTCCTGCTGTGACAGTAGTAAACTTTTAACAGATACAGCACAAAAGCTTGCGCAATGGAAGGGCACACTAGCTGCAGAAAGAGATGAGGTTAAGTTTCTAGGGAGGATATTACCATTTTTCCTCTTAACAGCAGATGCTGGATTTACAATAACCCGAAAATTATTTCTATTAAAAATAACAAAATCAGGTCCAGTAGCTCCTGTTGAGAAATTATTATTCAACAGGAAAAAATTAAATAATTCCCTTGAAACAAAAGATTAAGTAACATGTTTTCAATTCTCTGCATCACGAATAAATGGCCCAAACGCAAACCTTAATAAAAAACGCCAGTATTTAAGTAAATTTTTGTTACTAATTAAGTCTACTAATCTCTTTCCGATAAAGTTTATATACTTGTCACTGCTTACCTTGTTGTTCGGAAGGAAATAGTTGCATATCGTTGAATAAAGCCTGTAGCGATTCTTCGGGAATGTGTAAAGTATGGCCTAAGCGGAGGAATATTGCATTATACACCTCCCTAAAACAAAAGAAATTGACTGTTATAGAGTGAATGAACAAATTTGAATGATTTGACAATTATATTTTGACTGGTGTTTTTTTTATATCTACTACATTTTAGCATAAGATTAATACTCTTACAAGCTTAACTTTATTCATAAGATATTAAGGCAGATGAACGTTAATAAAAAGTAATGTTGGTGAATCATTGAAACTTTTCTCATGTGCGTGGGCAGATATAATAAGAGGGTATGTTAATATCTGGTTAGCATGGGAACTTTCCAGTAAAGAAACTTTAAATTAGTTGTTCCGGTAACATTTGATGTCTTATAAACAAGCTGCCAAAGTTGTACATCCAAAAGTTGAATAGTGACAAACCCGTGCACATGTCTGAGAAAAAGCTAGATTTGAGTAGAAAATAGTTTCTGTTAGTTATTAAGTATTTATTTTTTAAAGAGCTATCGGGCAAAGAAATGTTTGCTGATATAGTAAAAGCTTAGGTGATCAATGTAATTCGTATGCCACTATTAAAAACTGGGTTGTGGAATTTAAAAGAGGACGATCAACTGTTCAAAATGAGCACCGTGGTGAGACCAATTTCTGCGACCGCTCAAGAAAACATTGATATTGTCCTTGAAATGATCTTTGAAGATCCATGAATTGGGCTGAAACGTAAGAGACATTGCACATTTCCTACGAACCTGTGTTTCACATTTTTCATCAGGACTTGGGAAAGCGAAAGCTTTCGGCAAAATGGATTCCGCAATGCTTTCACGTTGATTCGAAGTGAGCTCGTTTGACAATGTCGAAGGAAATGTGCCACCGTTTTGAAGATCACTCAAAATTTTTGGACCAAACATGGGTCCATTACTATAATACAGAGACTAAATAGCAACCAAAAGAACGGAAGCATTCCGGTTCTCTACGATCCAAAAATTTTTGTGTTTCAAAGTGAGCTTGTAAGTTTCTTGTTTTTTTTTTGAGCAAATACGGGGTAATTATCCTGGGTTTTCTGGACCAAGGTAGCATACTATAGTAACTTGCTAACTGAATGAAGCGAGGAAATTGTTGAAAAACGTCGCGGAAATCTGGCCAAAGGTGTGCTATTATGGAGAACAACGCCCATGCTCACAAGTCTTTGATTGCATTGCAAACAATTGATGAAATTGATTTTGAATTGGTAGACCACCCGTCCTAATCTCAGGATTTAGCACCACCATATTATTATTTTTCCCAAAGCTCACTTGAAATTATTTTTGTCATGCTTTTCATTACCTTAGTTACGAGAATTTTCAGATGACAGCTTAAATGAGTCTCCTTTGGAAACAAGCCATTTGCAATTGAGTTCTTTTAACAGCAATTTTTGACCTATGCAGACGAGAAACAATTTTTAGTGCCCATAATTAATGTTTTTTTTTTCATAAGCAACTGGATTTCCAGTCAATTTTGCTACCAAACGGATTTTTTAACGATCAGGATTTAGATCACTTTTGATGCCGCACTGTATATTGATTGTTCATTATGCGTCGCTTCTGTTAACTGAGCGTTCCTGCCTTTTCCATTAGGGAAACCAGTTGACGAGTAAAAAAGTTATACCCAAAAACAGAAAAAGCTCTTTTTTTTGTAATCATCCTATAAATAGAAAGGGTAAACCGAAAATTCAAACATCATGTAGCTTGGGTCCTACTTCAACATGTTTTTAGTTGAAATTTGAGAAATAATTTTTATTTAAAGGGAGCTTCTTGACGGTTTAGAAAAATTTCAATGTTTTGTTCAATAATCTGTATAAAATCTATGTAAATTATTTGACGCGTCACACAACAACGGGCTATAATAGTGAAAGGATCGTGCTTCGAAACGCTTTAAACAGAGTACAATTTGATCGCAGCAATCAAATGTTACATCAAATGTAAATAGTGCTGCAAATTGAATCATAATTTCCACATAGCTGTGATAATCTCCGCGGAAAGGCATTCTCAAGAAATAAACTTAGGATCCATGACTTGACCACAAAGAAGATATTAGTATTTCTGTACCCATAAACTTCTGAAACGTTATATTACTCGAGTTTCAACGAAAAAATGTAAATTTTCACCAAACCACCCCTCATTTATCACCTATCCCTGAAGCGATCTTACCCAAAAACAATTCGAAGCGTTCTTTTGTCGGGTGCTAACTGGATACCAAATTTAAAGATGATATCTCAATTAGTTAGAAAGTTGTTGCGCCTACTAACAAACAGACGTACAGGCCGATAGACAAAAAAAAATCGTTACAGAATCAAGTGTTCTATATGCTTTGATACTTTTACGCCATTTTAGCAAAAAAAATCGAATTTTCAGTCACCGATATTCCACCCCCACACATTCAACCCTTAATTTAATTTTAGCACATAATAAGCACACTTGGAGAACCCAAATCACTACAACACATTTTAAAAAGACTCTGCGATCGTTTCGCTAACAAAGTTAGCGTCATCAGAGGATGAAAAATTCTGATAAATAACATTGTTAGTGAAACGATTGTCAGGTCATTTAAAAATATATTATGGTGATTTGGGTACCCAAGTGTGCTTATCAGTGCTCAGCACAGGTTCCAATCGTCACTTAGTTTAGCAAATATTACCAGTAGTTTGATTAAATTGAAAGTTTTCTAATAAACAAACCCTAAAACGTTATTTTACTCGAGTTTTAACGAAAAAATGTCAATTTTCACCAAATCACCACCCACTCCATTACCCGATAAAACGAGTTCACCCAAAAACAATACGATCCGTTTGTTTGTCGGGTGCTAACTGAAAAGCAAGTTTGAAGATGATATCTCAATTCGTTCTAAAGTTATCGTGGCTACAAACAGACACATACATACCGATAGACCAAAAAATTTTCGGTCCCAAATCATGTTTTCTATATGTTTTGACACTTTTTACAACTTTCAAGCGAAAAAATTTTTTGAAAGTTTTGTCGCCGATGCCATACTTCCACACGTATTGACGATGTGGAACTAAAGGGCAAGATTTTACAACTGAAATCAGCTGCAGTCATAATACAGGGTTAGCACATTAACAAGTTATATATTAATGATAACAGTAATCTGGTAAAATTTTAAGTATCTTTAGCGGTTCCTGAAATATTTTAAAGAAACTGTTTATGACCATTTTTAATTTTTGTTGGAAACTTCTTCTTTTGCAAAATATCATGCAATCAAATTTAGTATTTTAACACAAATGATCTAGTTTTCACACAGCACTGAAGCTGGATTTTAAATATTTCTCGTAAGTTTCAAATTGTGATGCTTGATTTTGTTATGGACGCCATATGTGATTTTTTTAAAATTTGATAAAGCAGAAGAGCAATTCGCTATCGCATTATAAAGTAGGAGGCCACGATGCGTCAGCACTCATTTTTGTCTAGTGTCATTTACACTGACAACTTATGAACATAATTGTTGGCTAGTAGTAGATACGGAGTTTGTAAAATTTGTAAAGAGTATTTTGATTACTTCAATAATCATTCACGACACGAATATTCTCGGTACTGAAAGACACGATATATGTAATGTTCACATACGTGGAAATGAAACAACAACGGATATTGTGGCATTGTATTTGAGCAAGTTAAATGTCTTAATCTTCCGCCGTTCGGAGGGGGTATAAAGCCATCGTGTTTGGACACGTTAAAGATCCCTACCCTCCCTGCAGAAAGGGAGGTGTTTAACAAAATTTTCAGGATGGTGAGGTGAAACCGCTGCCTGGCGTCAATGATTGGCCGTAGTCGCGGAAAGAGACTCATGTTAAAGAAACAAGATACCATAAAATAGGAGGAAATGTGCTTTTGAAGTTCATGAAGAGTAATATTTCGACTACTTCAGTAATAACGCACAATGAAATTGACATTCTTTATTACTAAAAACATATTTATATTTTAAACGCTATCCATGAACTTCTATATGCGGATATGCAAATATCATGATAAATATTCTGTTTTTCGGCAGTGACCAATGCTAGTGGTAAAACTATTATAAGTCGAACATACCAAAATAGAAGGTTATTATAAAGTAAGTAGTTTATTGCTTATGTTCAATATATATAATTTAAAACATAATTGGCCAATTATCTTTTAAACGTTCCACGGGTCTTACTTTTGTAATTAACTTGGATGAGTTCATTAGCTAGCCCAATTAGACCAATTTTTCTGAAGAAAAATGCATGTTCATAATAAAAAAGTTATTTTGAGGTAATTTGATAAGCGTGTTGCATTTACAGAGGCTTTAGCATTGGACAGAATTGAAGTATATAGGTTTTTTCCCAGACTACCCTGACACAAAATTCTAAATTTTCATGACTTATGGAAGTGTTTTTTAGCTTGATTCACATAACTCTTGCAATATTTGAGAATTAAATTACCAACTGTTAAAAAACATACGTAAATCAACAAAATTTGTGACAGTAAGCTTTCACACTTATCAGAACTATAAACTAAATAATGTACCAAATACAATACAGTCAACCTTTTAGTGAATTTGCGCAGAAAAAATTCACCAATGAGGAGGTCCCCATTTTGAATTTTGAAAACATTTCTTCAAATGAGCGCGAACTAGGACCCCTAGAACTAGAACCCGTATCTAGGGCCGTTTCAATTATATATATATATATATATATATATATATATATATATATATATATATATATATATATATATATATATATATATATATATATATATAATATTGACATGCGGAATAGCTCGGTCCACGAGGCGAATAACCTCTAGAAGCGGCCTAGGAGATGGCGGGTTCGAGTCCCGTATTCAGACTGTCTTTTATTTGTCTATATGTGTTTGTAAGCCCCCCCCCATACAAGTCAGACTTGTATGGGGGGGGGGGTGCCGAGTTAGTCTAATGTGGATTTACTCAAAAAATAGGTGGCCGATTGTGACGAAATTTGGCAGGTACGTTTTTTTTGTAAGTGGCTTGGATAAGTTTGTTAGACAGGAAATTCGGACCATGTTTTCCGGGAAAATGTTGGGTTTTCTTTCGGAAATTTTTTCATCTCCGAAAATAATAAAGTTATGGCATCCAAATGTAGTAAATGGATATATGTTATAAAAAGTTCCGGACACATTGAATTTTCATTAAATACTTCAAATTTGAATAAATCAATTTTCTACAAACATAGAAAGTTGAGTTTTGGTACGTAGTAAGGTCTTTCCCAAGGCATAGGCATCAAATTTCATTAAATAACTTCCTAGTTTTCTAAAACACATTTTTTCCAAAGAAAACTCAAAATTTTCCCAGAAAACTTCAAATTTTCCTAGCTATTAATAAAGAAGTTTCATCCAAATCGGTTAATTACTTTGTGCGTTATCGGTTGATAACTCTCTCTCTCTCTATATATATATATATATATATATATATATATATATATATATATATATATATATATATATATATATATATATAAACATATAAAAATTGAAAATGACCCCGGATATGGATTCTAGGGGTCCTAGTTGAAGCTCATTTGAAAAAATTTTTAATGAAAGTGATTCAATTTGTTTAAAGGCATTCTAGAACTACGTTTATTATGTATAAATATTAAGCTTCCCATGCTTCAAGGGATTTAAAGCCCATCGCCCTTTCCTAGTTAAATCTGAGAACGCGTTACCTATTTGTCATTGTCATGTTATTTTGCAAACTGTCAGTAGGAGGAGTCGAATTCGAGGTTATCTTCTTCTCCTTCTTTATTAATATACGTCATAAACAAATAATAAGACTCGGCTGATACCTTAGAATCTGAGAATAAAGTAATTATTGTTTACTTTTAGTTTTTAGTGAATTTTCATTATTACTTACTCTTCCTGTCGTATATGGAAAATTCGAGGTAAACGAAACTACATAATATCATGCAGTAGTTTAATCTATACCTATAAACATATATGTTTAGTGTAAATGATTAAAATTTTAATTTCAATTTTTTTTATTGTTTGTATTTATTTATTTCATTTTCGAAGAGTATGGATAGAGCAATAGTAAATAAAAGATGAAATTGGTTTAGGTGCAGCCAGTGCGTTATGGTAGCGAATTTTCGTAAAAATATTCCAAATGGTGATAATTAAATTTCCCATTAAACTAGAATCTTCAATTTTGATACATACTAAAACCTATATAAAAGCAGCCTGGCTACTAAATTTAAAAAATAACACAATAGGCTTCTCAGGCAACGATAAATTTGTTTTAGAAAACCGTTTTTGTTATTTTGTTTGCAGAAACTGTTTCGATTGAGTGGGCTAAAAACTAGCGTTGAAAAGGGTCTGGGTGCAGTAAACACATTATGGTAGAGAGCTTCTGTGAAAATATTTGAAATCCGATAACTCAATTTCCTATTAAGCTAGAATCTTCAATCTTGAACCGTAGTAACACCTATGTAAACGCAGCCTGGGTACTAAATTAAAGAAAAAAAAAAATGATGAGACATTGAAAATATTTCTTCAAATGAACGCGAATGTGGGTCTCTAGAATCCAAAACCAAGGTCCCTTTCAACTTTTATATAGCTATCCAACCGATAAATCAAAAAATTATTAACGGATTTTGATGAAACTTCGCTAGTCTCATTTTTGTGTTATAGCTTGGATGAGTTTGTTAACCAGCCTAATTTGACCAGTTAAAAAATTTGTTTCTAAACAAAATTTTTTGAGCACTAAAAATGACAAAGTTACTTTCATGAAATTTAGTATACATGTTGCGCTAGTAGAGGCTATCCTATATATCAAAATTAAAGTTTCTAGGTTGACGGCAATTTAAGTTATTAAAATTCGCTGCCACAACGCACTTGCTTTGTCCCGAATTTTTATATCTAATTTAGAATACAATAAGTGTAATTGGAACATTATAAACAATGACAAAGAAAACTGACACTCGAGTTCCAAGTACTAGTGATATCAATAAAGAAGAGACTTACTGTATATTATACATAATATAGTTCCAATAATTATAGGTCTTAGGTGTACACGGACCGGTATAATGACCTTCGCTTGGTCAACATCGGTTCGTTTGAACTAAAATTTATGGGTGTTTTAAGTAACCATCAAGAATCAGGAAAGATATTGCTTAAAACCCCCCCCGTAAATAAACAAGAAGCATAGTCTTATTATTAGATTTAGTAGCTAATGTAAATATTAAGTTTACCTACATACATAGACGATAAATATGATGCAAGAACAATTTGTAACACAGCATGAGTGCAAATAGCAATCATTTATTCCCAACGTAAAGATAAAAAACTTCGGATGCAGCAAGTACGGTATGTTAGTAAATCTTTACAGGCGAAGAAGAAACTTTGTACGCCCTTTTAAGCACATTGCGCGCACGGAGGAGTGTGATGTTTGGCACAGTTTTAAAGCTCATATGGAGAAGGAGTGCAGAAAAATCAAATTTATGTATAATGTGTTACAAATAGATTAAACAATGCATTGTTTTATTTGAACAGCCGTATTCCTCCAGTCCGTACCAGTTCTGAGTTGAGAATATAGAGGAATACTCTATGACAAAAGAACATCAATAACGTTCAAACTTAAAATTTTTATGAATTACGGTCGAATTTCGACCACTGCAGGTCCACTAGTTCTCATTAATGTTTCAAATTTTCATAACCCAATTCGCCATTATTATAGAAACCTTAATTTTGATATATATATATATATATATATATATATATATATATATATATATATATATATATATATATATATATATATATATATATATATATATATATATATAGTAAAGCCTCTATCATCGCAATATTTATACAAAAATTCGTCAAAGTAACTTTGTCTTTTTTTATAAAAAAATGAAAAAAATATAGATTTTTCTTCAACTGGTCCGATTGGGCCGGCTAACGAGCTCATTCAAGCTACTAATAAAAGAAAAACACGTACTATGTTTCCTCAAAATCGATCAATAATTTTTAGTGAATTTTCATTAAGAAAATTCACCAATCGATGGTAAGACTTTTGGAAAATTTCAAAGTCAATAAAGCTAGGTTCACACACTTGCAAATTGCGAAACGTATCCCTATTGGTCCATTTAAAATAGTAACTTAATATTATTTATAATGAACCAATAGTAATTACTTTCTCAATTCGCATTTTGCAATTCTAAATTTTCAAGTGACACCTAAAAACATAAAAAATTCAATGTCATCTGAATTTTCTACTTGCCAGTCTATATACAATAATTAAAAATATACTATGATATTTTAGTATCATAAATTACAGCAAATGTAACAAAAGCTGGAGAGTGAATGTGAGTGAGTAAATAATATATATTTTTTTAAATGTTAACCAACAAAACAACATCCCCAAATTTGGTTAAATTTTTATCACTATGTTATACAGGGTCATTTAAAATCGGTAACCTGTAACCCGTTTATATGTAGAAAAATTATGTAAGAAAATTCCAAAGCAAGGTGTTCTCATGGCAGCTTTTCATTTAAAACTTTGGTTTCCGGTTATACGGGGTTTTGGCATGAACATTTTTAGACACTTCTCAAAAGTTTAGGGTGACTTTTTGCATCATTTTATATTTCTATAGTAATTGTTGTAAACCGTATATAAGATATTCAACTAAGAACACTTGGAGAACCCAAATCACCACAACACATTTTAAAAGACCTGACAATCGTTTTACTAACCAAGTTAGCGTCATCAGACAATGAAAAACTCTAACTACTTTAAATACTAATGTCACCTTATATACCGGATCTTAGGTAAAGAAACGGAACCCAGAGGGGAACTAGTCGCAGGCACATTCGGCAATGTATTGTTTTGCCTGCAACATTTCCTAATTCTATAGTAATTGTTGTCAACCGTATATAAGATATTTAACTAAGTATATATAAGATATATAACCTCTCTATCGGTGAATTTTCTTAACGAAAATTCACCAATAGAGAGGTATTGATGGTAGGACTTTTGGAAATTTTCTTCAAATGAGCGCGAATTAGGGACCCTAGAACCCAAATCCAAGGTCACAAACGGGCCTTGGTTGGCACTAATTCGCGCTTAATCAAAGACAATTTTTGCAAAGTCTCACCATCGATGCCTGCAAATTTTCTTGATAAAAATGAGCTAAACATAAGTGCAATATAAATAACAATTTTACTACATAAGGTATTTTTACTATTCTTACAAGTGTATATTTGTAAAAAAAATAGCTCACCGATAGTAATTGTATAAAAGAGTTATCAAACTTATAGAAAATATTACAGATAAATTTATACACACTTTTACGCACGGCATACAGTGGCACAATCTGCATGTGGTACTAACTTTGTCCATGGGATTTAATAACAAATACCGCCAATATCCCATCTTGTAGACTTAAGGAAACAAACGAACAACGCACAAATAACAAATATCTCCGATACATGGACTGTATGGTTCTATGATTCTAAATGTGATAGAAATACTTATCATGTTTTGTACAACCTCCGTATTTACATACTATAATTCTTAGATAAGATAAAACTTTAGTGAATAGTTACAACTTTGAAACTGTAAGCAGATAACAACAATTTATCAGACAATACAGAGGCATGTCTTGGGTACTTGCTACAAGACTTAATTTTAAAACAGTTTAAGTAGCGACTACTGCTGAAGTCACATTTACTTAGGGACTATGTTATTAAATGTAAGTTGACACAAGATTTTAATTTTGTCTGTTTTAAGTTTACATCTACGTCACTGGATTTATAAATTTCAACTCGAGGCCTAAGTAATTGATTTTTAATCAAATGCATGTAAGTATAAACGGTGTGTAAGTATAAAAAGTGTTGATGCAAACTGTATCAACGACTTTGTGTAAATAAGGATATGTTAAACACAAAATTTTAGGTACAAAATTTAAGGGTCAAGGGTCCATAGTCGCAAATGGTAAGATATAAAACCTGGACGCAGCAAGTGCGTTATGGTAGTGAATTTTCATAAAAATGTTTTTAATAGTAAATATGTGTGTGTTTTTTTTAAGAAAGCAGGCATCAAATTTGGTTACCAGTATAACCTATATAGTAAAAACAATGTGCCATGTTTCATCAAAATAACTTTATTGTTTGAAAATGTACAAAAATTTCCGAAAGTAAACTTAAAGTGTTCCCGAAAAAACTCGTTTCTTGGTAAACCTTATAGGTTAATAGCAAATTGAGCTCTTCAAATATGAAGCATTTGATCAAAATTCGCTACCATAGCGCACTTGCTGCGTCCAGAATTTCTTTTCTTACAAACGTGCATTATATTTCGATGGAAAATGTAAAAATGCAATAACATAAGGCGTGTTTGATTAAAAAAAAAGAGAATTTGTATTACCAACGACTTATGGGCCAGCCTGTGCTTGTAGAAATATTTTTTTAAGCTGTAGCTTAAGACACCCTATAATTATTGTATACAAATTTTTTTCATATCTTTTATAATAACGGATATATTGAACTTTATTGATTTTTTTACGAAAATTCGACAAAAATTATATACCATTAAACGATAAACTCTATAGCTAAGGCTACTGCCAAACATCAAGGAAGTCTATTTGAAATGAATTTTCTGGAAATATTTTAGTAAAATGAAGGACAATGACGGTTGAAACTAAGACTTCAGGGTTTGTAAAACATTCTTCTTGAAACATTTTCTTTCCATAGCCCGTATTAGATTCAAGTTCTTTGCCAAAATGTTGCCAATTTTGACGTTTCAAATAGCGACTTTGACATTTCAAGATGAAAAGTTTTCAAAGTTTCAAAATAATTTTTCTTGCATTTCTTCACCTTTTTGCACCAAAAAACTTAAGTCTTTGTTTGTAACATACAATAGATTTTGTTATTCACATAAAATATTTTGCTTTTGTGCGTTTATTTGGTCATCAGTGACAGTTTGTCTTTTAACCTATAGATTTAAATTTTAGTACATAGTTAACTTTTAATGACATAAACCCGCCTACCAAAATTGGTTGTCCTTATTTCCGGATATATAAAAAAATTTAATCACAACTTTGACGTTTTGAGGGAAACCCCAATTTATTTTTATTTGAATTTCTATAACTTTTTTGTCTTTTGACCTACAGAGATAAATTTTAGTAGGTAACTTACCTATAATGATATAAACCCGTGGTGGCCCTTACTTTGTTAATTCGGGACATATAATTTTTTTTTCTAAAGAAAACACAAAATTTCTAGAAAAACCTGGGCCGATTTTCCTGGATAACGAACTTGTCCAATCCATTTGCAAAAGGAAGGAATTCACCAAATTTAATCAAAATCGGCCCATTATTTTTTCAGTTATCGGTGTGATACACACACACGCACGCATGCACGTACGCGCGCGCACACACACCCACACACACATATATATATATATATATATATATATATATATATATATATATATATATATATATATATATATAAACATATAAAAATTGAAACTGACCCCGGATATGTGTTCCGAGGGGCCTAACTAGCGTTAATTTGAAGAAATTTTTTTAAAATTCAAAAGTCGGGATCTCCCCATTAGTGAATTTTTTTAAAAGAAAATTCACTAAAAATGAGCAACATTTGAAGTTATATGGCAGTACATACTTTGCAGCATAATAATAAAACAGCTGGGTGTTTACACAATCATATATCATCACATCAACTTCAATACATATTATTTCATAAGATGAGTTTGTTATTAGTATACCTACATGAAAATCAAACATCACAATTATAATTCAACTCTCTAATGTCAAATTTTCAACATGAAAGAGCAACACAGTTCCATGGTTTCCTCTATATTTGCCAATGTGTATAGATACCTTCATAAACCTAGTGGCACTATTCATATAAAAGTATGCCTGAATCTTGTGCTCATCTGCGGTAACTCTACAAATATATTAGACTGTGTTTAATTTAATAAGAATAATGAACGAACTTGTTAAGTTACATAAATTAGAAGAAAACTAAACGTTTTCTTAATTTTGTACGACAAACATTTCTAAAATTATCAAATAGGTCATTGTTGCTATTTAGGAAAAGATGGAATGTTATATATTTCCGTTCCCTTTAGTAAAATATTTGGACACCAACCTGATAATATGATTGAGCCTCAACCCCGGGAGGTTTTTACCAGGAGCCTCTGTCTAGTAGATTGAACAAGTGGAAATGTATACATACACACACACACACACATATATATATATATATATATATATATATATATATATATATATATATATATATATATATATATATATATATATATATATATATATATAGGGATGAGCTAATGTGTGTAATCAAGTAAATTTTTAGAGATATGGAAATGAAACTTGAGACGTATACATTACAGTAAATTGCGTATATACTGCCACTTTTTTGAACTATTTTTACTTTGCCATCGCAATCCTGCTCAATTCTTTGCTAGAGTTAGCATTGCCTAATATAACACTCTACAGGCACGTGAACATTTCCACTTGTTCAATCTATAAAGCAGAGGCTCCTGGTAAAAACCTCCCAGGGTTGAGGGTAACTAGTCGTAGGCAAAATAATACATTGCAGAATTTGCCTGCGACTAGTTCCCCTCTCGGTTTCGTTTCTTTACATAAAATCCGGTATATAAGGTGACGTTAGTTTTTAAAGTAATTTGAATTTTTCATCCCCTGATGACGCTAACTTGGTTAGTAAAACGACCGTCAGGTTTTTTAAAATGTGTTGTGGTGATTTGGGTTCTCCAAGTGTACTTAGTTATATATCTTATATACGGTTGACAACAATTACTATAGGAATAGGAAATGTTGCAGGCAAAACAATACATTGCAGAATTTGCCTGCGACTAGTTCCCCTCTCGGTTCCGTTTCTTTACCTAAGATCCGGTATATAAGGTGACGTTAGTTTTTAAAGTAGTTAGAATTTTTCATCCTCTGATGACGCTAACTTGGTTAGTAAAACGATCGTCAGGTCTTTTAAAATGTGTTATAGTGATTTGGGTTCTCCAAGTGTACTTAGTTGTTGTACAATGTTGCATAAAGTCACCCTAAACTTTTGAGAAGTGTCTAAAAATGTTGATGCAAAATGCGAATTGAGAAAGTAATTCCCATTGGTTCATTATAAATAATATTAAGTTATTATTTTAAATGGATCAATAGGGATACGTTTCGTAATTTGCAAGTGTCTGAACCTAGCTTTATTGACTTTGTATCAGTTTTTCTTATAATTTATGTTATAAAATACAGTTTACTGATGGAGAGTATGCTGATATAATTTATGTTTATGGATATTGCGATGGGAACCCTACAGCTGCATGTGGTGTATACAGTTTACGATTTCTAAAGAAACCCCGACCTTTACGCCGAGGTTTTTTACAATATATTTTGAAGGCTTCGTGAAAATGTCATTAGTCATCACCGTAGTGGCGACCCAGTTCAAAATCACACTGTTGCTTAAGAAATTGATATTACTGATGCTGCAGTGCTGGATGAATAACAATCCGACCAGTGCTTGAGGAATTTCTGCACAGTTACAATTACCTCTTAACTTTCTTTGGAAAACAATTAATCGGAAAGTTTTACACCCTTACCACTACATGGCGTGTATCACTTGCAGCCTACGACAGTACACACTTGAATTTTGTCACTGCTGGTACATCATCAACAAAATCTGAAACCTATTAGTGAACCTTTATGGTAAGATAAATCGATGTTTACAAAGAATGGAGTTGATAATACTCATAACGACCATGTGTAGTCCCCAGAAAAGCCACACGCAGATAGAACTAGAGGTTTACAATAAGCAGTGTCAATTAACGCCCGATTTGACATTTTTGATGGACCAGCTCTTTCAATTCAACTTATGCTCCATAGTTTAATTATAAATCATACCTAGGACTTTTAGAGAATCAAACTGAAAATGTATTGGACCGTATTCCTCTTGTTCCACAAAATATAATGCGCTTTAAGCACAACAGTGCACCATCACATGCTGAAAGAAATGCGGTACAGTAGCTCAATAACAATTTCAATGAGAGATGGATCAGAAGAGCGGTCCGGTTCAGTGACCTGCTAGGGCTCCTGACCTGAATCCGCTTGACGTATATCTTTGAGGTAACCTAAAACAATTAGTTTACCGTGAGCAGATTAATACTAATAAACAATTGGAAAAAGAAGTTTTCACTACTGTACAACAAATTCAGGAAGAAGTAGATTTGACACAAGTCTACTTTTCACTTGTTTTGTGGAGCCAGGCGTGCATTAACGTAGGTACATGGTGGTATTTTGAACATTTATTACAATTTATTTTATAATAATTGTATTTGCCGTTACAAAGTTTTAAATAAAATAAAGAATTGATTAGTGTTTATTTTTGAAATTGAAATATCCCGTTAACGAATCCCCACCTGGGAAAGTTATTTTTCGTTTTATGCTTAGAATTCGATTTTAAATATAACATTTCATTTTGGTACTCCAGTTACCGAACATCTCTATATCTAAACTAATTTTTAAAAAAGTTTTGAGGAAAGAAACAGTAGGTAGGTATATAAAGTGGGTTTTTAACACAACTAGCAGCGGGTTAAAATTTTAATTTCATATTTCAGTGCTATATGAGTGTAAACAAGTATACATCTAACAAATTTATATAAAATTTTTCTGTTCATCAATTTTAATCACTTGGCTTGGATAAGTTTGTTAGCCAGGAAAATCGGACTCGTTCTTCCTAGAAATAACAAAGTTATGGCACCCAATTTTGTTCGCGGGTTTAGATCATAAAAAGTAATAGTAATTTTTATTTTGCCAATTAATATCGTACAATGTATTATACATAAAAGCTTTTCTTGTGCATGTGAAAAATACAATTTCAATATAAATGTCCAATAATAAGGCCAATGAGATTTTCCTCTTAAAACATCAAAGTCGCGATTTGAAATATCAAAATTGGCAGAATTTAGGCAAAGAACCTGTAACGAATACGGGTTATGTAGAGAAAATGTAACAAGAAGGGTGTTTTACAAACCCTTAAGTTTCAGCTTCAACCGTCATTGTCCTTAATTTTACAAAAATATTTCCAGAACATTAATTTCAAATAGACCTTTCTCTAATGCTTTGGCAGTAGTTTTAGATATACAGTTTATCGTTTAATGGTCTACAATTTTTCGAGCGGACCGCCAATTTCAAATTTTAAAATATTTCTTCAAATAAGCGTGATCTAGGCCCCCTAGAACCTACATCCGGGGTTAGTTTTACTTTTTATCTATCTTCATATATACAGGCTAATGCATTTTTACAGTAAAGATATATATATATATATATATATATATATATATATATATATATATATATATATATATATATATATATATATATATATATATATATATATATCCGTTATTATACAAGATACGAGAAAAATTTTATACGTTAATTATAGCGTGTCTTGAGCTGCATCTTGTAATATTATTTTTACAATCACAGGCTAGCCCATTAGTCGTTGGTCTCTAATTTTTTTTAAATCGAACACGCCTCATATTATTGCATTTTTGCATTTGCAGCGAAATATAATGGGTCTTTATAAAAAAAGAAATTCGGGACGCAATAAGTTCGTTGTGGTAGCGAAGCTTCTTTAAATTCAATTGCTCAATTTGCATGAACTTACAATTAATTTTATAATAATTGTATTTACCGTTACAAAGTTTTAAATAAAATAAAGAATTGGTTAGTGTTTTTTTTTTAAATTTAAATATCCCGTTAACGAATCCCCACCTACGAAAAAGTTATTTTTCGTTTTATGCTTAGAATTCGATTTTAAATATAACATTTCATTTTGGTACTCCAGTTACCGAACATCTCTATATCTAAACTAATGTTTAAAAAAGTGTTGAGGAAACAAACAGTAGGTAGGTATATAAAGTGGGTTTTTAACACAACTAGCAGCGGGTTAAAATTTTAATTTCATATTTCAGTGCTATATGAGTGGAAACAAGTATAAATCTAACAAATTTACATACAATTTTTCTGTTCATCAATTTTATCACCATATTAAAATAATCCAATCTAAAGGTTAAAAAATAATATTGGATGATCTTCACCGAGTACATGCAGTGTTTGATAAATGCTCGATAATAATAAAAGCGTGGAACTGTTTTTAAGGCTATCAGATTAATTGACGGTCAACATATGGAGTTCCGAATAATGATTAATATCAATGTATTTTAAAATAAAACGTTTATGTCCAGAGATATTCTAAGCAGGGTTGACTACCTATACAATAACGTAATAGAATGAACTGTCTTCTTAAACATGGGTAGTGACAGTTTTCGTAGATATTTAACAAAAGATATTTGGCAACACACTATTTTACATTTTTAATAGACATCAAAATTATTTAAATTTAAGTCTTTCATGTTTTGTACATGGATATATTTTGATACTCCTTTAACGTAAAAATAGTCAAAAGATTTTGGTTAAGTACTTGATTTATTGACAGATGGAACATATTGTGCAGGGTTATAAACAGCATCTCTGCTTAAACTATTTATTAGTATATTGTTAAAAATAAAGTTAATTTGTTAGTCATGATGTATTTTCTTTAATAAAATGTTATAGGTATGATAGATACTGTTAGAAGTTAGGGGAGCCAGAGGACTTGAGACTTGAGTGTGAAAAAATAAATGTTTTACCTAAAACTTTGCTTTTTTCTGGTTGAAACACTGCATGTTGGAGTGAAGAAAGGAAGTATAAAAAACTGAACTCACAGAACAAAAACTAGAGCCAAAAACATCCAAAACCAGAGACGCATCTGAAGAACGTAGATTCATAAACAAACACAATGAACACAAGACGATGACTGTATTTTTCGCTTTCGCGTAGTCGGCAAGCGCCTACAACTTCGACATTCTCTCCTCAACAAGCAACTGAACACTAAATATAAAATGAATAAAATGATAGTTCGAGGTTAATATATATAAAGTGAACACACAGTTTCATTCTGCTACTCTGTCGGCAATACGAATATGACACTTAAACAGTTCACTGTTGTCGGTTGTGGTGAAAGATAAATAATAATTTGATACTAGCACTTCCCATTTTGATAAGGTCCACGATATTGTGACCAGAAGCAGCTGTAAACGAAAAGGAAATAAGTGTATCGAAACGGCAACGCGCTCTATACAGCATTCCAAAAATAAACATTACCTAAGAATCGAAGCCACCTGACGAGTGGAAATTGCAAAAAGAAGCATAGCAATGTTTGATTTCGTTAGAAACTGGTTTCCTTGCATAATGAAATGTTCTTTACTCACCACAAAAGAAATGGAAAGTCATTTTAAACGCATTAATTACAAGTGACGTAAACTTTTGTTAATTGGTTATAGGTTTTCTTCCAGCAATACGTAGAAAAAATTCAATCTCACAATAATTATGGTAGGCAACATTAACTGTCAGCTGGGATTTTACCATTTGGTTTAGGTATAGGTCATAATTTTACTTTCTTCCAATAGCAACCCTTAAAGGACACCTTTGCCAAGTAAAAACTTACTACACTACTGCTAAACATTTGAAAGTAAATCGGCCCATTAAATGCGAATTTTTAGTGAATTTTCTTTAAAAAATCACAAATGGGGAGATCCCGACTTTTGAATTTTGAAAAAATTACGTCAAATAGGCGCCAACTGGACCCCCTAGAACACCCATCCGGGCTTAGTTTCAATTTTATATAAAAAATAATGGGCCGATTTTAATCAAATTTAGTGAGTATACCTTCCTTTTGCAAGTGGCTTGGATAAGTTTGTTAGCCAGGAAAATCGGCCTGGTTCTTCCTGGAAATAACAAAGTTATGGCACCAAATTTCGTACGCGGGTTTAGATCATAAAAAGTAATAGTAATTTTTATTTTGCCAATGAATATCGTACAATGTATTATACATAAAAGCTTTTTTTGTGCATGTGATAAATACAATTTCAATATAAATGTCCAATAATAAGGCCAATAGGATTTTCCTCTTAAAACATCAAAGTCGCGATTTGAAATATCAAAATTGGCAGAATTTAGGCAAAGAACCTGTAACGAATACGGGTTATGTAGAGAAAATGTAGCAAGAAGAGTGTTTTACAAACCCTTAAGTTTCAGCTTCAACCGCCATTGTCCTTAATTTTACAAAAATATTTCCAAAACATTCATTTCAAATAGACCTTTCTCTAATGATTTGGCAGTAGTTTTAGATATATAGTTTATCGTTTAATGGTCTACAATTTTTAGAGAAGACCGCCACTTTCAAATTTTAAAATATTTCTTCAAATAAGCGCGATCTAGGCCCACTAGAACCCACATACGGGGTTAGTTTTACTTTTTATCTATCTTCATATATACAGGCTGATGCATTTTTACGGTAAAGATATCTCTCTCTCTCTCTCTCTCTCTCTCTCTATATATATATATATATATATATATATATATATATATATATATATATATATATATATATATATATATATATATATATATATATATATATATATATATATATATATGTGTGTGTGTGTATGTATGTATCCGTTGTTATACAAGATACGAGAAAAAATTGTATACGTTAATTATAGGGTGTCTTGAGCTGCATCTTGTAATATTATTTTTACAATCACAGGCTGGCCCATGTTGGTCTTCAAAAAAAAAATTTTTTAATCGAACACGCCTTATATTATTGCATTTTTGCATTTTTATCGAAATATAATGGGTGTTTATAAGAAAAGAAATTCGGGACGCACCAAGTGCGTTGTGGTAGCGAACTTTCTTTAAATGCTTCACATTTCAATTGCTCAATTTGCATCAACTTAAGGTTCGTTGGGCAGGAAACCAGTTTTTTCGGGAACATTTTAAGTTCATTTTCGTAAAATGTTTGTACATTTTGAAACAATAAAGTTATTTTTATGAAATATGGTACATTGTTACTACTATATATGTTATACTGGTAACCAGATTTGATGTCTGCTTTCATTGAAAAAAATTCATATTTGATATTAGAAAAAATGCAGAAGTAGTTTTAGCCTGAAAACAATTAAACATTGCGTTGCGTTTTTAAAAAACCAACAAACCAAACCTTAAAGTGTGATAATAATTTATATAGGTTCACTACAGCTATCTTCTATTGTTAGATTGTTAGAGAGATGGTTAGGTCCACCTCTGGTTTTAGATCCGTAGTTTTGAACAGTTTCGATGTTCTTCGAATAAAACAGAATTTTGTGAATTTTTATTATGAAAATTTCGCTAATACAGAGGTAAGTAATGATTTTAGAATTTCCGAAATTTTTGTTCGAATGAGCGCGAATTAGACCTCGTAAAATCCATATCCGAGGACAGTTTCAGACTTTATACTTTTATAGACACACACACACACACACACACACACACACACACACACACACACACACACACACACACACACACACACACACACACACACACACACACACACACACACACACACACACACACACACACACACACACACACACACACACACACACACACACACACACACACACACACACACACACACACACACACACACACACACACACACACACACACACACACACACACACACACACACACACACACACACACACACACACACACACACACACACACACACACACACACACACACACACACACACACACACACACACACACACACACACACACACACACACACACACACACACACACACACACACACACACACACACACACACACACACACACACACACACACACACACACACACACACACACACACACACACACACACACACACACACACACACACACACACACACACACACACACACACACACACACACACACACACACACACACACACACACACACACACACACACACACACACACACACACACACACACACACACACACACACACACACACACACACACACACACACACACACACACACACACACACACACACACACACACACACACACACACACACACACACACACACACACACACACACACACACACACACACACACACACACACACACACACACACACACACACACACACACACACACACACACACACACACACACACACACACACACACACACACACACACACACACACACACACACACACACACACACACACACACACACACACACACACACACACACACACACACACACACACACACACACACACACACACACACACACACACACACACACACACACACACACACACACACACACACACACACACACACACACACACACACACACACACACACACACACACACACACACACACACACACACACACACACACACACACACACACACACACACACACACACACACACACACACACACACACACACACACACACACACACACACACACACACACACACACACACACACACACACACACACACACACACACACACACACACACACACACACACACACACACACACACACACACACACACACACACACACACACACACACACACACACACACACACACACACACACACACACACACACACACACACACACACACACACACACACACACACACACACACACACACACACACACACACACACACACACACACACACACACACACACACACACACACACACACACACACACACACACACACACACACACACACACACACACACACACACACACACACACACACACACACACACACACACACACACACACACACACACACACACACACACACACACACACACACACACACACACACACACACACACACACACACACACACACACACACACACACACACACACACACACACACACACACACACACACACACACACACACACACACACACACACACACACACACACACACACACACACACACACACACACACACACACACACACACACACACACACACACACACACACACACACACACACACACACACACACACACACACACACACACACACACACACACACACACACACACACACACACACACACACACACACACACACACACACACACACACACACACACACACACACACACACACACACACACACACACACACACACACACACACACACACACACACACACACACACACACACACATATATATATATATATATATATATATATATATATATATATATATATATATATATATATATATATATATTTGTGTGTGTGTGTGAGAGTGTAAATATATAACATGATACATAGACAGGTGTCGCCCTTCTTTGGACTCTTCAGTATGCCATCACCTATGCTCCAACAAGTCGGCGTCAAGGCAGGCACTGCCAAATAACGCGGTGGAGAATAACGCGAATAGGTATCGCGGTTCTAGGCTTCCACAGCCCACAGCAGATTGAACATACATACAGTATTGTCTATGAGTCTATACGTGGAAGCTGCTGTGGAAGCCTAGGACCGTCGCAAAACCAGAGATAGGACTTCGCGCTATTCTCCACTGCACACACACACACACACGCGCGCGCATATATATATATATATATATATATATATATATATATATATATATATATATAAATCGAAACTAGGGGCCCAAATTCGCGCTCATTTGAAAAAATTTTTTGTAATGTCTCACCATCGATACCTCTCTATTAGTGAGTTTTTTAAAATCAAAATTCACTAAAAATAGAGTGTAAATCTCACCTTCGTTTGTTTGATTAATATTGCAAAAGAGGAAAGAATCCATAGCCGCTCAAAATTTTTCAGATATAAAAGCAGATATAAAGCGGGCTTGAGAAGTTTGTTTAGGCAAATGTATTTATTTCTAAGAAGGTATTGGTTTCAAACAACTTCACTGACATTTTTTTGGGACATTTAAATAAATTTTGTTCTATATATCCATGTGTTATGTGTTTCTTAATCATTTTAACAAACAGTGGCTGATTTTCGATTGAATTTTATGTAAAAAGAAACTATGTCCAATTTCTTTTCAATACTTAACGGTCGTCTCATTTTGCTAATTACCACGACAGACCTTATTGATCGGTATAAAACATTTCCTGTAAGTATAATGGTCGCAATAACAGTTTGTCGGTATTTCACCATCTATTTGTTTATTTCTACAAGATTTTAATAAAATTTAGTGAGTACCTTCCTTTCGCAAGTAGCTTGGATAGGTGCGTTAGCTAAGAAAATCGGACTAGTTTTTTCTGGAAAATTTTTATATCTCCGGAAGTAACAAAGCTATGGCAACCAAATTTGGTACGCGGGTTTACATCATTAAAAAAAACATGCACCAAAATCTGCATCTTTACGTTAAAAGAAAAAAAGGTTATAAGCTTTTAAAGAAAATATAGTTTTTCTTCTTAAAACGTCAAAGTCGTCCAGATTCGAAACGTCAAATTTGACATGTTCTAGATCAAGAACCTAAAATGAATACGGTTATATGTAGAAATGTTATAAGAAGTTGGAAAGCCTTAAGTTTCAACTTCAATCGTCATTGTTCTTTATTTTATTAAAATATTTGCAGAAGATTATTTTGAAATCGACCCTTTATGTGACGCTTTGACAGTACTTTCAGTTATAGAGTTTATTTATTTAATTCTAATAACGGATCAGATTACGTTATTATTTAGCATGTTTTTTTCAATTGGGCAAAGTGGGAGTTTTTCAAGGAGAAACGGTGTGGTTGGTTGGTGGCCAGCGGTTGGTAAGGAGTTTATGGACTTCTGTAAGGTGAGTTTATTACAGTCTGCATTTATAGCTCCTTTACTCCTTTGCAGCATGTTTACCCTGCACAGCATCTCAAATTTGCTTTAGGTCACTTAACTGTATTGTGGAGTTGAGATCACAGCATTTTTCTGATTGTGTAGCAAGCGGGAAATAATAATGGTGCTAAGATATTATAAATTTTAAAGCATTGTTTATCAAAATAAAAAATAAAAAGTCATGCTATCAAAAGCTGGTCATTAGCGAATTGTTCTCTATGAAAATCTAGTGCATAAAAATTACCATCATGAGCACATTGCAGCAGGATTTTTCTTATATACGACAATAAAATAAAATGTAACAATCTATAATAAAATTGTATAGCTGTTATCAAAAGCAAGATAGAAAACGAGTCATTCTTATTTTTATACTGAAAATTATGGCTCGCTAAGGTCAATGTTTATCAAAGCCATACGTATATCAACCGCAATAGGCGTTGTCTTTAATTTAGCGGTCAAAACAGAGCCTATCTGATTTATGCGAGTATTAGTAAATAATGGCAACAAGTGATAAAAGACAAAAACTATAAACAAGACAACCTAATGAATTAGACAACTGTGGTAGGGTTTGTCTATTAGAAAACTTTTAATTTCATGAAACATTTGGTATTCTATGTTGAAATTAAATTAGGGGTTAAATGTGTGGGGTGGAATATCGGTGACAGAAATGTCGATTTTTTGTTGTTGCTAAAACGGCGTAAAAAGCTTCAAAACATACAGAAAACTTGATTCTGGAACGAATTTTTTTGGTCTGTCGGTCTGTCAGTCGGTTGGTCTGTCGGCATGTACTTCTGTCTGTAGGCGCAATAACGTTCAAACTAACTGAGATATCATCATCAAATTTGGTATCCAGTTAGCACCCGACAAAGGAACGCTTAGAAATGTTTTTTGGTAAGATCGCTTCAGGGAGTAGGGGATAAATAAGGTGTGGTTTAGTGAAAATTTGACATTTTTTTCAATAAAACTCGAGTAATATAACGTTTCAAAAGTTTATGTGTACAGAAATAAAAATATTTTCTTTGTGGTCAAGTCACGGACCCTAGAGAATAAATTACCATGTGGAAGTTATGATTCAGTTTGCAGCACTATTTTTATATAGAATTATTGTATAAATTCGGAAAAATTGGTATTGATGACTCTGGTATCGAGACTTTGCAAACATTTTTTCAAATGAGCGCGAATTTGGGCCCCTACAACCCGAAACCAGGGTTCGCTGGAATTTTTATATGTTTATGTTTATATATTATATATATATATATATATATATATATATATATATATATATATATATATATATATATATATATATATATATATATCCAACCGCTAACTCAAAAAGGAATTAGCCGACTTTGATAAATGGCAAATATGTTGCCTTGGTAAAGACCTTAGCACACACAAAAATTCAAATGAATAATGAAAATTCGCTCCCTTAATGCACTTGCTGTGCCACGTAAGTTTTTTTCCTGTGAAAAATCACTTGCACGTCTCACGCAATTATTCGAAATTGTAACTTTCTGGCTTTAGGCAGAGTTTCTTGGTCACTGCTCAGACGACCCTGATATTCGCATTTTTTTAACACCCTCAAATTTAACAGTTGACTTCAACTCTGCGTCCATGCCAGAAACATCTGTTTCAACAGTTTTTGTTTTATGATTTTTTTTTAATTTTCATTAAATTTCGCCAATGAGAGACGAGTTTCGAAATTTTTCTTCTATGAGCACAAATTAGAGCTCTAAGAATCCATATAATAATAATAATAATAATAATAATAATAATAATAATAATAATAATGATGATGATGATGATGATGATGATGATGATGATGATGATGATGATGATGATGATGATGATGATGATGATGATGATGATGATGATGATGATGATGATGATGATGATGATAATAATAATAATAATAATAATAATAATAATAATAATAATAATAGTAATAATTGTGTCTGGTCAGTCTAATAATAATAATAATAATAGTAATAATTGTGTCTGGTCAGTCTATGTTCGGGATCCATATTGAACTAAGTAGGTATTGGTCACAACTGAGCATGGGACACCAGGACGGGGGACCTCAACTCCGACACGACGCAACCCAATGGCTGATAGCTATGGTTCATGTAGATATACAGGGCAGGTGTGAATAAGGCTAGCACAAATAAGCACCTGCGTATCAACTGAGGCAATAAGAGCGTCTGTCTCCAGAGGAGCGGCTCAGGGAGGGTGAAGAGAGGAATCGAGACGATAGCCAGAAGGATGAAACTTAGAATGAGCTCTAGAGACCTGGACGGAAGACTGAGAGAGGAGGGTGAGCGGCTCAGACAACGTATAGCTGCACTTGGTGCGCTAATCCGCAGATACGAAGAGGCATTCAGAAGACGGCAATGAGGATCAACCTTTTCCGTCGCCCAGAAAAAATTCTAGCGAACCTTGGAGACTTGCTATGATGAACAACAGCAAGGGCAACTTCCAGGCAAGGAATCAATGACTCAGTACTGGTCTAATATATGGGCCAAACCTGAGAAGCATAATGAACAAGCATACTGGCTACGGGATGAGGAAGAAGCGTGCCGTGGGACTGATCAAATGCCCCCTGTCAAGATTTCAGTCGCCGACGTCAAAGCGACAATAAAGAAATCACAAAACTGGAAATAACCTGGCTTGGATGTCCATAATGTATGGTGGAAGTATTTCGCTTTAACGCATCCTCGTCTGGCTCAGATATTCAATGCCGTTCTGAGCAAACCAGCTACCTTGACAAAGTATCTGCTGACGGGCATAACCTACATGTTGGCCAAATGAGGGGACAGTCATCAGCCAAAGAACTATAGACCAATTACATGTCTGCCAACAGTGTACAAGATCCTGATATCGATAATCTCTTCTAAGATCTATGGTCATCTGACAAAACAAAACCTGTTAGCCACTGAGCAAAATGGTTGTCGTAAAGGGACCCGGGTATGCACAGAATTACTAGTCATCGATAACGAGATCACAGAGCGGGTGCGCAAACGTCTGCATAACCTTTTTATTCTACATGGTGTTCACGGAAATAGTTTACAATAGCTATCGTCGTTATTAATGGCGATACAAGGTGGTTTAAAGGAAAAAAGTTGTAAAAATTTTCACGAGAATCTTGTTTCTGAGGTCAAAAAACAATTGTTCATCGAATTGCTAAGATATACAAGTTCATATTTCTAAATGGAACGCTAAGTATTTTCTAGGCTAGTTCAACTGCAAATTCGATTGTCCATCTTATGAAGCTAACCCGTTCTTGTCGATTCTGCATAGTTCCAGAGATATCTAGATCTGTATATGCTTGTTCATGGGAATTGTTTACAATAGCCATCTCCGTTATTATTGAAACTACAATGTGGTTTAAACGGGAAAAGTTGTTCAAATTTTCACGGGCATTGCAATTCTAACGCCAGAAAACCAATTGCTCCTCGAATTACTGAGATTGACATATTAAGTTCATTTTTCTAAATGGAGCGTTACGTATTGTTTCAGATAGTTTGACTGCAGATTCGATTGTCCATCTTATGAAGCTAACCCGTTCTTGTCGATTCTGCATAGTTCCAAAGATATCTAGATCTGGATATGCTTGTTCCCGGGAATAGTAATTTACAATATTGGAGTTGTACAATGTGGTTCAAAGAAAGTTGTTCAAATTTTCATGAGCATCGCGATTATGACGCCAAAAAAAAAAACAATTGTGCCTCAAATTGCTGAGATTGATGACATATCAAGTTGTTAATTGTTCTAAATGGAACGCTAGGTATTTTTCCGGGTAGTTCAACTGCAAATTCGATTGTTCATCCTATGTTGCTAACACGTTCCTGTCGATTTTGCGCAAAAAAGCATTTTCGCAGAGAAACCTCGAAATTTGTCAAAATAAAAAAAAAAATTTGTTCCAGTTTACAGAAAATACGTATATATCCCACGTGCCAAATTTTGAGAACATTTTTGACCACAGTATAATTGTTTTTTATTTGTGTTTAGTTTCAACCAATGATTAATTGATAAATAAATTGATTGATTAACTGATGAAATCTATTTATTGTAGAACATTGTCAGACAATAAATTAATAAAAGATAATAATAATAATAATCGCCATGTATTTTACAATTCATAACTGATTATGAGTTATGACGTGTCTTGCTTTTTTCGCAAAAAAAAAACAAGTAAATGTTTAGCAAAGTTTCGTGTTGAGATAAGCCATTTTAAACATAAATCATCTCTGGAACTATGCAAAATCGACAAGAACGTGTTACCTTTATAATGATGGAGGATCCTTATCACCCATCTTTGTGCATTGCAATTAGTCTGCCTGAAGCTGGTGTGCCTGTGTTTAGGTTCTCTGTTTGCAATTTTCGTCAAGCTAATTTCACAGAACATTATTCGTTCTTTGGTGGACTGGTCTTTTCTGAGTGGTATCACTAACGTCAGTGTTGCCTGTAATATTTTTTTAACTCTGCAACTTACTAGACAACATTGTTCGTAAGAAAAAAGTTCGAACTTCTAGATATCCAATCTGGTTTGATTGTAACATCATTCAGATACTGAAGTATAAACAGGTGCTGTATTCAGCTTATAAAACCATTCTTTGAGACTTAGATTTCGAGGCATTTTCTCACTGATTATCTGTTGTGAAGAAGATGATCTTGTCTGCTGATAGAAAATATACATGGAACTGAATCTCGTATTAAGTCAGATCCTAAAGCATTCTGGTCTTTTATTCAATCCAGAATAAAAGAAACCCGCACTTCATCCAGTGTCACATTGTATAATGAGCATACTTATTCCTCTGCTCAGGATGTCCTAAATGGCTTTGATGAGTTATTTAGTAGTTGCTATCATAGTAATAATTTATCTGATAATTCTACACCAGTATCTAGCATCACTCTATTTAAGTTAAATAGGTTTGAGCTGTCTGACATCTTTGCTGCATTGAATAAGTTAAAACCTAAGCTACCACAAGGCCCTGATAACATTCCAAGTTTTCTTGTTAAAGAATGCGGCCATATATTTGCTAAACCATTATAATTTATCTTCAATATTTCCTTGCAGACTAGTACATATCCTGGTGTTTGGAAGGTTTAAAATCTTGCCCAGTTCACAAAGGTGGTGACAAGTCACTTACTTTAAACTATAGGCAAGTATGATTGTATGATCATAATCTCCATTTTAACCTTCATGTAGCAGACATGCCAACGAGTTTCATGAGATCCCTAGGATTTATAATTAGAAACTCCAGAGACTTAGTGTCCGTAGACACTTTAATATTGCCCTGATACGGTCTAAACTTGAATATATCAATATATGTTGTTTCCCATTTTATTCGTGCCATCTAGTCCTCTTAGAATCAGTGCAATTAGGATTTCTAAAATACCCTGCTTATTTAGAAGATAGGAGTAGCGGCTCGTGCCTTAATGCATTGGGAGTGCGCAAGAAACAAAGAGTTCGGGACGCAGCAAGTGCGTTATGGTTGTAAATTTTTATTAAATGCTTCAAATTTGAATAACTCAAGTTTCTACAAACTTAGAAAGTTGAATTTTGGTGTATAGTGGGGTCTTACCCAGAGCAACACATCCACCAAATTTCATCAAAATAATCAATTTTAATTCAAAAGAAAACTCAAATTTTGAATAACTCAATTTTCTAAAAATGTAGAAAGTTGAATTTTAGTGTGTCTTTTAGACTTTAGGTCTTTTACAAGGCAGCATATCCATTAAATTTCATTAAAATACCTTTTTAATTTTCGGAGAAAAATATTTTTTTTTAAACAAAACTCAACATTTTCCCGGAAAACGTTATCCGATTTTCCTAACTAACGAACTCATCCAAGCCATTAATAAAAGAAAGGCACTTGCCGAGTTATCGAAATCAGTTGCTTATTTTTGGAGTTATCGGTTGGATACATACACACACACAAATATATATATATATATATATATATATATATATATATATATATATATATATATATATATATATATATATATATATATATATATATATATATATATAAACATAAAATTGAAACTGACCCCGGATAGGGGTTCTAGTTCGCGCTCATTTGAATTTTTTTTGCAAAGTCTCTCCATCGATGCCTCTTTATTAGTGAATTTTTTAAAATAAAAATTCACTAAAAATGAAGGGCTCACCTATTTTTTCCCCGAAAATGTATTATAAAGAAACCTACTTACTAAACTTAATAATTATTAACTGCTTACCAAGTTTTCCTCTAGTTAGTTATACGTTATAGTAGTTAAAAAGTCCCTTAAAAATTAAACCCTTAAATTTAAAATATCCACTGAATTAATCACAATTATTATGTCCACTTATTAAGCAACCCGAAGTAGTAACCATAATAATAATAATAATTGCCTTGTTAGAACATGCAAACAACAAAGAAATGATCTAATTAAAAATGAATCCGACGCGAGGACGAAAATTACTAGGTAGTAGGTATACACGCTCTACCAAAAGACCACTACAAACTGGAAGTGTGTAATTTTATAGCGCACAACAGATTGCTTATTCGGTCGTTTTCGACGAAGATCATCAAGATTCGGCGATCATTTCGCACTGAAGTATCGCATTTCCTGAGAGCGCCGAAAAATACACACCGCCGACCGACTGCTTTATATGGATATGGATGTATATAACATCTGCAACGATTAACACTATACTTATTCTGTATTCTGTATTAATGGCTGCCGACTCTCTGCGATCCTCGATATACTAATTTTGTTTGTTGAATGCAGGAGGTAAAAAGTAACTAAAAATTTATTAAAATATAGCATAGCAAAAATATTATTTTTTCCACGCCAGGCGGCAGTGCGCGCTCACGGGCGCACTTATTGAGGAGCCGCCCCTGGAAGATAGAGACTATCCTGAACGAGGCGTTCCACAGGATTTAGTATTAAATAGTTTTGGTTTTAAATCACCAGTTAAAAGGCGACCATTATGGCATTATCATTTTTATATAAGGTTATTCATGGAGAGGTGGACTGTCCAGAGATCCTTTCCCACATGTAATTTCGTGCACCACTGTTGTCCTTTCGTACGCGCTGTAGTGACACTTTCCCCTTCCCATCCCTTCTCAAAATTTCCCATTTATTTTATGCGTTTAGCTTGTAATAAAACCTGTAGCGATATTTTCCTAAATTATAGCTGTGTGTCTTCCTTCTTGAGACATCATAATGAACCTCTCTGCACCTGATCATTATTCAAACTTGTATTTTTGTTTTTGTTATCTTCTTTATTGAACATTGTTGTAGTTGGGTTTATGCATGTTAAATTAATAAATGAATAAAAGAAATAAATAAATACTAAGATTAACAACGAATCTGCAGTTAAACTAGCCATGGAAATACCTAGCATTCCATTTTGAAAAATGAACTTGATATGTCAATCTCCGCATTTCGATGCCCAATTGTTTTTTGGCGTCAAAATCGAGATGCTGTGAAAAGTTGAACAACCTTCCCTATTTGAGTCACATTGTAGCTCCAATAATAACGGGGATCACTATTCTAAACGATTCCCGTAAACGTATCCAGATCTCGATATCTCTTGGACTATGCAGAATCGACAAAACGTGTTATCTTCATAAGATGGATCATCGAATTTTAAGTTGAACTAGCCGAGAAAATACTTATCGTTCCATTTAGAAGAATGAACTTGATATGTCGATCTCAGCAATTCGTTGCGCAATTCCTATTTGACGTCAGCACCGAGATGCTCGTCAAAATTTAAACAATTTTTCCTATTTGAAGCATATTGTAGCTCCAAAATAATGGATATGGCTATTGTAAACGATTCCCGTGAACACTCTGTATAAGACGATCGTAACACAGACAAAGAATATAGAATAAGGTGTTTCAGGAAAAGTAAAAAAAAGGTAACATCGTAATAGGAATATTTTGAGATAACCACCTTCAAAAGTTTTATCCAAAGATGCGCCATCTGGTAGCAAGAATAAAAAATAACAAAATATTTCTTGAATTATACTTTTATACTTGAAAAAACATTTTGAATGTTTTTTCCGAAACTCTAGTTACCATAGTTACCGAAATATGAATGTCGCTCATCCAATGAATCACCTGTATATCACTGCTCCGATGCACTTTAGAAATCTTTTTTACCACTATTACAACATATGCTGTATGAGTTACTACCAAAGCATGCTAGTTTTATTTGTGGCCGCTAAAAACAGTGATTATCCCAAAACCCAATATAAAATGACCATACCCTTTTGATATTCTTGTATGTTTTATTAAACTATTAAACTATGTACCCCTTTAAGCGTAACTTAGATAGAATACGTTTTTTTGGGAATAAGTTTGTATAGAAGACCCTTTTTAGTTTTTGTCAAGGAATTAAACTTACTGTTTTTATAGAGATATTCTTTTTATAGAAAATTTTACAAAAAGTAGTCTTAGAAATGATATAAATACGGTGATTATTGAAATGTCTACCAAAAGAATTTCGGATAATATTCTGAAACGATACTACTTTGTCTTATCTGTTTTATAACAACATATTTAGCAAATCTGAAAGAAATACGTTCGTGAAAAATGTGCCAGTTTTACGAAAAATACACCGCAATAAAATTGCGAGTCTGAAAATGCACACGCCAGCTAACTTATTTTAATATAAGCCTATTAGTTATGACTTCATGACATAGCTCAATGTCAACTAATGGAAGAGACATACAGAAAGGCGATCCTTAATTGGGGCAGCACTTTTTAATGACAGTACACAAGCAATTAACCAAATGTGAAGAAATACAAGCGTAGGTACCTAATTTACTATCTAATACAAAAGTTATATTCTGTTTGTTTATTAAATATTTGCTGTCCCCCTTCATCAACTACTGTTGCTATTAGAAAATAGGTTTGCACACGAGGAATTTCACCAAATCCAGACGGAATTCCAAGTCGGTCCCAATGGAAATTAGATTAAGTAACAACAGATATTCGAACTGCACTGACGAGGTGCATAGGCGCCGCCACATTAGGCCGAAAGGGGGCAGCCGCCCTCCTTGGATTTTTGCCAAGTTCTGACTAATCCCAAAATCCCTAAAATTGTTTGTTAAAGTGGTAAATTTATTTATTTTATTTATGTTTTTGTTATTTCAATTATTTTTATTAATATATATTCCATTTTATTAGTGTCTTTTATGTACTCCATTTACTTTCTTGATTAAACGCTATTTCAAAAACATTTACACTAGAAAATTTAAAAGCGGAATTTCCCGCATGTCAGCAGCTGTGGACGGTTTTCGAGGGTATAACCAGCCTAGTTAATGAGAAATGTAACTTTACTAGGAGTATAACATTTAAATGTTATACTCGTTTACTGTTTGAAATGTTTTTACATTATGCAACCTACAACTTGCTCAATTAAACGGCCTTTCAGTACTTTTAGGAGTTTTACGACATGGTTTAGGTCAATAATGAACAAATATCGCCTTCCTGAACTGGGTCTATCAAAAATGCACAGGAAATACGTCGACGACAATAAAATCGATATAATCATTGATTTAATTGGCCTAGAAAAAAGAAATTTAAAATTTCTGTTTAGCAATTTTAACTTTTCCTGTGTCATGTTTTGACTTTTAGTTTAAAATATTGTCTTATTTTAATTATAAGAATATGACTAGAAGGTACCCATTATATTTAGTACATAGAAGTACCTTCATTTAATTTGTCAAAAAGAGTTTTCATTTTGATCAATAGAATATTTCTTTTAAATGAGCGAAAACTAAAGCCTATTAGACCTGATTGTCTGACGTTTATACAAAGTTTACACATGCATACATACATACACATATACAGGCTGGTGCAGTAGTATATATATATATATATATATATATATATATATATATATATATATATATATATTTATATTTATATTTATATATATATATATATATATATATATATATATATATATATATATATATATATATATCTGCCTGTGTGTGTGTGTGTGTGTGTGTGTGTGTGTGTGTGTGTGTGTGTGTGTGTGTGTGTGTGTGTGTGTGTGTGTGTGTGTGTGTGTGTGTGTGTGTGTGTGTGTGTGTGTGTGTGTGTGTGTGTGTGTGTGTGTGTGTGTGTGTGTGTGTGTGTGTGTGTGTGTGTGTGTGTGTGTGTGTGTGTGTGTGTGTGTGTGTGTGTGTGTGTGTGTGTGTGTGTGTGTGTGTGTGTGTGTGTGTGTGTGTGTGTGTGTGTGTGTGTGTGTGTGTGTGTGTGTGTGTGTGTGTGTGTGTGTGTGTGTGTGTGTGTGTGTGTGTGTGTGTGTGTGTGTGTGTGTGTGTGTGTGTGTGTGTGTGTGTGTGTGTGTGTGTGTGTGTGTGTGTGTGTGTGTGTGTGTGCGTGCGTGCGTGCGTGCGTGCGTGCGTGCGTGCGTGCGTGCGTGCGTGCGTGCGTGCGTGCGTGCGTGCGTGCGTGCGTGCGTGCGTGCGTGCGTGCGTGCATGCGTGCGTGCGTTCGGAAACTTTTCCGCGGTCATATGTGTAACATATATGTGGTTCCCGGGTTGAACCGCGTTCAAAGTTTGTAAAAGACGACTTTTAGGCTCCTGTTTTGAAGCCATTGCAACAATTTAAGGAAATATGAAAGGAAATGAATTTAAAGGCCTAAATCTGTGGATAAGGGTTCGATGACGTGGTCTCAATATGCCTACCCCCAAAATCTCATTGGAGATCGCCTCTAAGGTCTCTGTGTGTCCAACTCTATATTTTAACCTTATGGATAAAAGTCCCAAGGTCGAGTTTTATAATTATTTTAACCATTTTCCATATTTTGAAGGCCAACCAAATATACATATTTTTTTTAAAATTCGTATTTCACATGGTTATGGATTCAGGTCACTTCTCCCATTCTCCAAATGTTGCGTTTTGTTATGTTATACAGGATACATTACATGTTATGCGCGTGTCCACCTATATTAAAATCGCAATGAAATAAACACCTAGTCTCTTAGAGTACTATGGTTTCCGGGCTGTTTTGCCCTGGTCAAACTCACTTAGTGGGTTGTAGACGTTATGTTGCTGGCTTCTTCAGTGGCTTTTTATGGAGTGGCATTATTAAATATAATGAAAATCTATCTGTAATCAGACGTAGATTACGCATTGTTCAGATTTTTAAGTCGTCTTTCTATCTTTAATAATAATAGATAGATGCAGCATTATATCTACCTACATCAACAGGCTGGGCTAGCTCTACATGGTTTAATTACATAATCAATTCTTTGAAATAATTATCAACCTTTTATTCAAAGTATAAAAAAGGCCAGACTGGTTCCGAAGAAAACTGGTCTTGCAACGATAGCGAAAAAAACATACACAATTGACCGAAGACGGTTCATCAACACCTAAATAAAATAATATCTTTTGAAGTCCAGTGGTATTTATATAGAAGAACAAATAAAAGACGGTATATTTAAATGCATGCGGTTCGTAAAAACAAAAACTGAAACATAATACCTGTGCTTTCAAGATACGATCTGCCGCCACCTTCTCTATTGTTTTAATTGTCGGGTAAGCAATGACATCACTCTCCTAAAAGTGGCTTATGTCATCGCGGATTCTATCCCCCTGTTAAAAGTTCAAATAACAAAAGTCAACACTCTTAATAACGAGAGGGACTACTGAGAGTTCTACCTGACCTGAGCTGAGAATTAGTTGCTGTAATGTCCCCATAAATAATAATGACGAACGATGTTAGAAATTATTATAACGTACCACATTATTTATTGTCAATAGGGCGATAAAAAACGTGTTTTCATGATTTACAAATGGAAAAATGATGTTAAGTTGATTACATCCATATTTTAAATTAATCAGATTTACATGTTTTTTATTAATTAAATGTAATCGTTTATGCTGATTTATTAATTAATTGTCTATATTTCAAATTAAAAAAAACCGGTAAGATTCAACGTTGCCGAATGTTAATACCTTATTCGACTCAAGTTCCATTTGATGTAGCTCTTAACATGTTAGTAAATTTTCATTTAAAAAGTTTGCTTATAAAGAGAATTTTCTTTCTACTTTTGATATTTGAGCGTGAATTGAGCCCACATCCTAGGTCAGTTTCATATATATATATATATATATATATATATATATATATATATATATATATATATATATATATATATATATATATATATATATATATATATATATACGTGGCCCATTGAAAACGAGCTGGTAGCCCAGGAAAAGATGTTGTCGAAAAAACCTGAAACAAGTTGGCTTGTGAGGGGGGCAACTTTTGACGTAAAAAGTATAGCCCATACTTCACCCTCCTAAGCGGTGGTGTCATCCCTCAAATTTTTTCAAATGGGAATATGGGTCATGCGTAGCTCGTAGAAAAGAGCTTTTAATTCCCTATACATTGCTTTTTTATTTTTGAAATTTGGTCTATTCGTTTAGAAAATATGGATTTT
Organism: Tillus elongatus; assembly: GCA_964006375.1. Lineage (NCBI taxonomy): Eukaryota > Metazoa > Arthropoda > Insecta > Coleoptera > Cleridae > Tillus > Tillus elongatus. Next base: position 181,841,414 of record OZ023262.1, on the reverse strand, counting down.
TGAAAAATCACTAATGAATTTTCCGAGAAATTCTTAATGCTTGAGTTGGGCCTTACCAGCGTCCATATTACAAGATCAAAAATTTGTTAAAGGTTTGCGTAGGTAATAAAAAGTCATTTAGATGAAGGTGCTTCAACAAAAAACCTCAGCAAAATATGTACACCGCCACTTAGGGGGGTAAAGTTTGAGCTATACTTTTTGCGTCAAAAGTTGTCCCTCTCGCAAGCAAACTTAACGTGTTTCAGGTTTTTTTCGGCAAAATCTTTTCTTGACAGTTGCCGAAAAAACCTGAAACACGTGAAGTTGTGAGGGAAACAACTTTTGACGCAAAAAGTATATATATATATATATATATATATATATATATATATATATATATATATATATATATATATATATATATATATATATATATATATAGGGTGGCCCATTGAATATCAGCTGGCAGCCACAACTGCCAGGAAAAGATTTTGCCGAAAAAAACTGATACATGTCAAGTTTCCTTGAGAGGGGACAACTTCTGACACTAAAAGTATGGCCCAAACTTTACCCTTCTAAGCGGCGATGTACATATTTTGCTGAAGTTGACTTTTTATTACCTAGGCAAACCTTTAACAAATAAATTTTATAATATATATATATATATATATATATATATATATATATATATATATATATATATATATATATATATATATATATATATATATATATATATGTGTGTGTGTGTGTGTGTGTGTTTAGAAAGGTTTCCGTGGTCATTAGTGTGGGAAATACTTGGTTTTTGGGTTGAATCGCCCCTAGATTTCACGAAAACTCAACGTTTTGGAACCATTTTTATGAGGTTAACAAAATTTGAGAGGAATTTAACGCTAAGGTCTCAATCTACCCTTTTTTTTTGAGCACTGGATAAAGGTAATTTGGGTTGTTGTTTAATTACGGGGCTTCAATCTGCTTACTACCGAAATCTCACTGAATATCGTATCTGAGGTCTCACTGTGTTCAACCCTAGACCTGAGAGAGATCTGATCATTCGTTAGAGGTCTTGTATTATTTACAGCGTGGCTTGTTAGCATCCATGATCATAATAAATAGACATTTGTTGCTACGTTAGGGTATTTTGACAAAACAATTATTTAAAACTAAGATGAAAATTACAGACGAGGTGTTTAAAATGTTATGTGATCTATGTCTATATTGAACATAAAAATTAACCCTGCATTAGTCGCAGATATTTTCATTACACCAGTAGTCACGCACGGACTATGAGTCTGCAAGTACATTTCTAGTAGAAAATTTTTCTGCATATATTTTCACAGTTGCACTCGAATTTCCCAAACACTCAACCAAAGGTTAAAATCGTATCAACTTGTTCAGCATAAGTATAATTTGTATTTTTTAAATAAATAAACAATAGAAATAATAACGTGACATTTACAATCCGTCAAAAAATGTCAAGCTGACATCCTGCTTATTTGCTTAATTCATATCATGGCCTATTCAAAAATTTTGAAGGCTTTTTGGACAAATGATTTCAAAAGCTTGAAAAAGACGTCAACATTCAACTGTAAATTACTCGAAAACGGTCAACTTTAAAACATTTTAACAAAAATACCTCTTTTATGTGAAATAAATTAAACTTTGAGATTTTCGGTAAATGTATTAGATAAAACCACGCACAAAAAAGATATGCATATTGAACCATTCCAGTCCCCTTGTAAGTTACTCCTCTGAATCAAATATGACAATTCTAACAAATTGGTAATATGTCTCATAAAAAACCACGCCCCTGTATCAAATTTCATTACGTTTAATATATTAGTTTTTAAGAAAATGGCAAAAAAGCATTTTTTGGAGTATTTTTCTTGGCTGTGGCTCGTTAGGGATGTATTTTAGGTATTTCAGGAAGTAGTTTTATAGAATAAACTACACATATTTTTTGGTAGATTTTGGCAGACCTTTTTGAAACACCTTATATATATATATATATATATATATATATATATATATATATATATATATATATATATATATATATATATATATATATATATATATATATGTGTGTGTGTGTGTGTGTGTGTGTGTGTGTTTAGAAAGGTTTCCGTGGTCATTAGTGTGGGAAATACTTGGTTTTTGGGTTGAATCGCCCCTAGATTTCACGAAAACTCAACGTTTTGGAACCATTTTTATGAGGTTAACAAAATTTGAGAGGAATTTAACGCTAAGGTCTCAATCTACCCTTTTTTTTTTGAGCACTGGATAAAGGTAATTTGGGTTGTTGTTTAATTACGGGGCTTCAATCTGCTTACTACCGAAATCTCACTGAATATCGTATCTGAGGTCTCACTGTGTTCAACCCTAGACCTGAGAGAGATCTGATCATTCGTTAGAGGTCTTGTATTATTTACAGCGTGGCTTGTTAGCATCCATGATCATAATAAATAGACATTTGTTGCTACGTTAGGGTATTTTGACAAAACAATTATTTAAAACTAAGATGAAAATTACAGACGAGGTGTTTAAAATGTTATGTGATCTATGTCTATATTTAACATAAAAATTAACCCTGCATTAGTCGCAGATATTTTCATTACACCAGTAGTCACGCACGGACTATGAGTCTGCAAGTCTTTTTTACAAAGAATATATATATATATATATATATATATATATATATATATATATATATATATATATATATATATATATATATATATATATATATATATGAAGCTGACTATTAAAGTGAAAGAAGAAGGTACTGTTAGCCGCGACTTCACCGAATTTCATAAAAATAACTAACTGCGGAGTGAAGGTTTACGCGCGACCTCTGGAAGGTTAAAAAAACTTGTAATCAAAATAATAATAACCATAATAGCAATAATAGCAATAATTATAATGATAAAATAACTAATTAACAATTACATCAATAGACGCAGGTCTTATAAAACGGAAATATCGACATACATCCACTTATTATATTATTACAACCATTTATAATATGATTAGACGTTCTCTGTTTGACATATTTTACTAAAGAAAAGAGTTTCCAAGTAAGATAAATTCATTAAATTATTTTGTTCATTTTAAAAAAGGGCAGTAGTTGTGTATGTTAAAAAAGTCAAGTCTGCGCTTGTCGATGCAAAAATACAGCGCCTCTAGGTGGTAATTTACTGTGGGCTTATGATGATTATCGATATGTTTTGAAAATGTAGATTCTTCAGTGTGGTTATTTCTAGGTGCTGAAGTATGTTCCTTGTATCGGGTGTTAAAACTTCTAGAAGTTTGACCGATGTATACTGCGTTATAATGTGTACAAGCTATTTTTAAGTCCAGCTTTTGTCAAACAACAAGATCATTTCGCGTTAAATAGTAAAACACGTGACGTGTTCGGAGATTGAAAGCTACCTTTGTATTTGTACTCCTATTTAAGACTTTAGCAATATTTTCTTACATGTTTCCAGCCAGATAATACATCTGTATTTAATACTTAAAAATGTTTGTTTTTACATCAAGCAGTTGTATTAAGCAAAAAGTTTACACAATTGTTCTTAAAGATATGAAGCCGTTTTTACTAAACTTGCCAATAGTCACTACGAACACGTTACGAGTCGTATAGCAAATTGTATGAGCGTGGTATTCTCGTTTACGCTGGACACAAGTTCGTTAGGGTAGTACATTTTCCTAACGATTTTCAAATGCTTATAACCCAATTTTCGATTAACCTAGATACCTCAGTTTTAGTATGTGGCAAACCACCCATAAGGGCAACATATGCATTAAATTTCATTAAAATATTGTCAATATTTTCCGGATTATAAACATTTTTTTTTACACACACACATTTACATGAACGGACGCATGCACACACTAATTAAGTGACCTTGAAAATTGGTTCGTTTCAAATTTCTTTTCAAAACATGTAAGACTTCTTAATTAGCGATTTCGTTAATGAAAACTCGCTGAATGTAGTATTATAAATTTCCCAATATTTATTAAAGCATTTCTAAAAAAATCATAACGTTACCGTTCAGACTACAAACAAATTGAGAAAATTTTTGTTAGGTTTGTTTTTTATTTGTGTAATTAAGTTATATATTTCTCAGTTATATTTTGTTTATAATTGTACATGTTTAATTTGCCCAAGTATAGGCTATTTATATTGCACTGAATCAATGTGTGCTTGCGTGTACCTATGAATTAGCAGAATTGAATATAATCGTTTTATTTTTTATTGTTGTTTAAATGTATACTCACATATTTGTTTGTTACTTGTTGTCAAAGACGTTATACGTTGTTTTATATTTGTTAATTATTTATTGTCTTACAAATAAAAGTGAGAAAGAATTTATGTTTTTCAAGTACTTGAACATGGGACAAGTTACCAGTTACTAACTAAATCAGTGTCGTGGAACATACTGATAAAAGAAATGTATCCGTAATAACTATTACTTATTATTTCTGAACGTCATAACGTCTGGGTTTGACATGATTAAAGGAAATTAAAGGCTTTTACCACCAGACAAACTGATTTATTCTTAAAACCCTACGCGTTTCAACATATTATTGTGCCATCTTCAGGAGTTTACAAAAATTTCCTGTCTCAATTACAGAAAGATGCTATTTGCCAACATTTCATATAGCACCTTTCTGTAATTGAGATAAAAAATTTGTCTAAACCCCCGAAGATGGCACGATAATGTGTTGAAACGCGTAGGGTTTTAAGAATAAATCCGTTTGTCTGGTAGTAAAAGCCCTTAATTTCCTTTAATCATAAGTATTACTGGCCATTTTAGGTTTTCCTGATAACAATTCACCTAATTTTAATAATTTTACTACATATTTAGCGAAAAATAAACGTTCTCTCAGTACGATATCGGTACTGGTAAATTTGATTCATTTATGAATTGCATTTTATATCAAAACCATATGTACACAAAAAAGGTCTTTTATATTGTTACAAAGCACTTCAATAGACGTAGGTGCGGTGTTGCCACATCTCCAGAATTTCCCCAACATCTGGGAATTTTCGCACAGTCTGGCAACACCGCCTCCCCACCCCCCTGGGGGTGCCTGGGGTGACCCCCCTCAGGCGAAGTCTCAACCCTCTAGGACCAGAAATAACGAAGTTACCAACTTGTACCCCGTCGGAACGGATAACTGAGGTCTGCACATTCCGAACACCCCTGTATATACACCCTGTATACGCAGAGAACCCTTACACCCTGTATACGCAGAGAGATCTTATAGTTCGAGAAACACCTCTTGTGTAACATAGGAGTGGTGACCACATTTGGATCATCCTGTATATACATCCCCCTGTATACACACGGGACCGATCTGTATTCACAGAACCTTCTAGTAAAAGAAGGTCCTGGAACGTTCTGGAATGGAACGCTCTGGAAAGGAGGGGAAGGTACGGCGAGTATATAAAAGCGAAAGCAAGCCAGCCCGAGTCAGTTCAGTTCAGTAAGAGAATGTGGTAGACTTGAAGAAGCAGTGTAAAGTGTTAAGAGAGTAGCTACTGTAGTACCAGTGTAGACTTGTGTGCAGATTAGTAATTGTATACAGTAAATTAAGTGTTTTGTGAGAGAGACATTCTAGAAATTTTATTGTATCCATATTTAGAGTGTAAATAAAGTTTTTTTGTTAAAATTAAAAGTCTCACTTATCCAGAACCCGGAGAAAACGCAACAATTTGGTGTCAGAAGTGTGGGATAAGTGAGTGAAGAAGTGAACAAGTAAGCTAGCTGTAAATGGTAAACACCAGATCGACTGACTACGACGAGATGGCTGAAATCAAAGAATTGATGGACTTACTGAAAAGACAACGCGAAGAAGATGAACAGCGGCGACAAGAAGATAAAGAAGAACTCAAGAAGCAACGCAAAGAAGACAAAGAAGACCTCAAGAAGCAACGCGAAGAAGACAAAGAAGACCTCAAGAAGCAACGCGAAGAAGACAAAGAAGACCTCCGAAGTATGTTCCACAATATGAGAGTTGATGTAAAAGAAGAAATTGAACAGATCAACGAACAAATAGAAAATGTGGACAAGAAAGTAGAAAATGTGGACAAGAAAGTAGAAAATGTGGACAAGAAAGTAGAAAATGTGGACAAGAAAGTAGAAGATGTGGAAAATACAATAGGAGTGGTAAACAGTAAAGTGGAAAATGCAACAGAGGATTGGAACAAACGATGGGAAGAAGTTGAAGGGTTGAAAGAACAAATGAAGATGATGATGAAAGGCACAGAAGTCAGACATAGAGAACTGACAGAACAGGTGATGGGCCAGACTGATAGAACTCCACCAAGAGGAGTTATTGGAATGTCCCCAGTTCAAAATCGTCCGGAAGAAAATATGCCAATCGTGCAGCAGCCTCATGGAACCTTGAAGCCGCCGACTTTTGACGGAGAAACATCGTGGCCCATGTACAGGAGGCAGTTTGAAGCGGCAGCTCTCAGCAATGGGTGGAGCGAACAACAGGCAGCAACTGCTCTAATTCTCTCGCTTCGAGGTAAAGCCCTAGAAATCCTCCAGAACATCCCGGAGTCGAAACAGCAAAACTACTTAACAGTGATACAGGCCCTAGATTTGAGATATGGTAACAAGTACATGAGCCAGGTCTACCAGACAAAACTAAAGTCAAGGGTCCAAAAGCCAAATGAGACGCTGCAAGAATTTAGTGCTGAAGTGGAGAAAATTGTGCGACTGGCATATCCCCAAGCCCCAGAAGAATTTGTCAACCAGATTACCGTCCAGACCTTCATCGATGGGGTACTTGACAATGAAATGCAACAAGCTTTAAGGCTCGGAAGGTTAAAAACACTTACAGACTGCGTCATTTATGGTTTGGAATTTGAAGCAGCCAAGAATGCATCTCAACCTCGCCGCAACAGGCTGCGCGAAGTGAAGGAGATAGAGGACCATGCAGACGTGACAGAGGAACTAAGGCAAGAAATGAAGTTGATGAAGGAAGCCATAAGCAAGCTCACTGCAACGGTTGGAGCACGTAAGACGAAATCAGATTGGTCGCACATAGAATGCTACAAGTGTGGTAGGAAAGGGCACATAAGTAGGCAGTGCTCACAAACCCAACCGGTGGCTCGCAGAGGACAAGAATACACTAACAGGGAGCGCTGTCAGGGAAACGACCTGACGCCAGTGTAAGGGGGCTACAGCTGGCGTGCGAGTCTCAAGGCCCCAAAGTCAAGCCACTATCCGACGCTACCGCGAGAGCCTCGTTATACCTGGCAGCCTAGGCGGAAGACGATGCAGCTTCACCATCGATACTGGCGCCACTAGGTCCGTTGTACGCCCAGACATGTTGCAAAATATGTCGTCACTCACGACCAACAAGCAGCCTGTGTTGGAGACAGCGAAAGGAGATAGGATACCCGTGCATGGAGAGGCCATTGTTTACATTAAGCTTGGCAGTACCGAGCTGCAGGTAAAGGCTGTCGTCGCAGAAATCGTCGACGAATTTATTCTGGGCTTGGATTTAATGGAAGAGTTCGATGTCCTTTCAGTAGACTTCCAGAATAAGATCTTGAGAATCGGTAACGAAGAGTTGTATTTATCTCCAACAGCAGGCGAAGCTAATCCCAGGGTGAGACTTATTGTCGACGAGGATACACGGATTCCTGGTAACAGTGAGAAGATTGTCAGAGCCAGGCTAGAGAAGAAACTTGATGGTATGTCTGCTCTCATAGCGGAGCCCCTAAAAGATAGACATGATGGTGCCCTCGTCGCACGATGCTTAGTAGACCCGAAGAAGACAATACCCATAAGAGTGGCTAACGTGCAAACTAACAGAGTCACATTGAAGAAAGGTGAGGTTATCGCCACTTGCGAGCCCATTGACCGAGTGACGTTGTCAAGAAACGTGACACCCACTGCATTAGACAGAAGACTGCCAGTAGAAATAGTAGAGCGGTTCAAGAATTCATGGGGCCAATTGAACAACATGGAGATGGAAATGGCCCTGAAGTTCATATTGGAGGAGGCCGATATTTTCGCTCAAGAGAAAATCACAGGTCGTACGAGTCTAGTGCAACACAGAATTAATACTGGCAACGCAAGACCAATTAGACAGCCGCCGAGAAGACTGCCTTTTGCCAAGCAATCAGAAATCAAGGCGATGGTTAACGAAATGCTGGAAGATGGTGTGATCGAGGAGTCTAATAGTCCTTGGTCGTCCCCAGTAGTTTTGGTCACCAAGAAAGACGGCACTATGAGATTTTGCGTGGACTATAGGAAGCTGAATGATGTCACCAAGAAAGACAGTTATCCCCTGCCCCGGATCGACGACACTTTGAACACTTTGGCCGGATCAAAGTGGTTCTCTACATTAGACTTGAAAAGTGGTTACTGGCAAGTAGAACTCCATAAAGACGATAAGGAGAAGTCTGCTTTTTCAACTGGGAATGGATTGTTCCAATTCAAGGTCATGCCATTCGGCTTGTGTAATGCTCCTGCCACCTTCGAGCGACTAATGGAGTTAGTGCTGAGAGGACTGACATGGGAAACATGCCTGGTGTATCTCGACGATGTCATGGTGATTGGAAGGACTTTCGATGAACACCTGTCGAATCTGAAGCAAGTTTTCTCCAGGCTGAGAGGTGCCAATCTGCAACTCAATCCCAAGAAATGCGTCCTCTTCCAGAAGAAAGTCAGTTTCCTCGGACATGTCGTTTCTGAAAAAGGGATAGAAACTGATCCAGAGAAAATAAAGGCAGTAAGAGACTGGCCTGTGCCGAAGAACAAACATGAGGTCAGAAGTTTTCTGGGACTTTGCAGCTACTACCGACGCTTTGTGAAGTACTTCAGCAGCATTGCGAAACCTCTGCATAGCCTGACTGAAAATAAGGCCGAGTTCATCTGGTCACCAGATTGCCAAGAGTCTTTTAGAGAACTCAAACAGCGTCTTCTCACTGCTCCTATACTGGCTTATCCTCAGGACGAAGGACTGTTCATACTGGACACCGATGCTTCCCAGTATGGCATCGGGGCAGTACTCTCGCAGCTCCAAGCCGGAGAAGAAGTTGTGATAGGCTACTTCAGCAAAACGTTCGGAAAAGCAGAAAGGAATTACTGTGTAACCCGGAAAGAACTGCTGGCAGTTGTAAGATCCATCGAACATTTCCACAGCTTCCTGTACGGAAGAACATTCCGCGTGAGGTCAGATCACTCTGCTCTGCAATGGCTTCTGAACTTTAGAAATCCCGAAGGACAGATAGCACGATGGATAGAGAAACTGCAGAGCTACGACTTCCGGATTGAACATCGAAGAGGAAGAAGTCACGCCAATGCAGACAGCCTGTCAAGAAGACCATGTTCAGTGCATGAATGTAAATTTTGCGAGAGACAAGAGAACAAAGAGATCGACAAAGTAACTCATCAGATCAAACAACTGGTGACGGAACAGGAGAATAACACCGATCTAGACGTAAATCTTGAATACATCAGAGACGCACAGGAGACAGATCCAGACTTGAAAAGTATTAGAGAATGGCTCGAAAAGGGGAAAAGACCTGAGTGGCACGATGTGTCCCGGCTTGGGGCAGAGGTTAAAGGCTACTGGCTACAGTGGGACTCCTTGTGCCTAAAGAATGACTTGATCACTCGAAAATGGGAAACTGTCGATGGTAGAGACTGTATATACCAGACTGTTGTGCCAAGTGAGTGCATAGACAGTGTTCTTCATGAGTTACACAATAGTAGAAGTGGAGGCCACTTTGGGGTCAACAGGACTCTCGCCAGAGTCAGGGACCGCTTCTATTGGATAAATTGCCGTAGAAGCGTGGAAGAATGGTGCAAACGGTGTGACCAGTGTGCTTCAAAGAAAGGACCAAAGACCCGATCCAGAGGAAAAATGATGCAGTACATCTCAGGTGCACCGTGGGAGAGAGTTGCCGTAGACATCGCAGGACCTTTTCCCATCACAGAGTCTGGGAACAGATACATAATGGTGGCGATGGACTACTTCTCGAAATGGCCTGAAGTTGCGCCGATCCCCAACCAAGAGGCAACGACCGTGGCAGAAGCCCTGATGGAAAATGTCATATCACGGCATGGCGTACCCTTGGAGATTCACACCGACCAGGGCCGGAATTTCGAATCAGAGGTCTGGAAGAGCCTAATGGACTTGCTAGGCATAAAGAAAACGAGAACAACGCCACTCCACCCTCAATCAGACGGCATGGTAGAACGGCATAACAGGACCATCAATCAGTATCTTGCTATGTTTGTTGACGAGAATCAGAGAACCTGGGACAAGCTGATACCTCTGTTCCTCCTAGCTTACAGAAGCTCTCAGCATGAATCTACCGGCTACACTCCATCCATGATGTTGACCGGCAGAGAGATGCGGCTACCAATCGACATGACGAGACCACCACCGAACGAGGACATAGCGGACCTAGCTACGTTACCTGAGTATGTCGCCGACCTAGAAGGAAAACTGCGCACAATACACAGATGTGTCAGAGATAGGCTCCTCTTAAGCAGTGACCGGATGAAGATGCGCCTGGATCGCAGAGCAACACCCCATACATTCAAGGAAGGTGATGCAGTGTGGCTGTACCAACCAACAAGGAGAAAGGGCCTCAGTTCCAAACTTCAGAAACCATGGGAAGGGCCATACTTGGTGACTAAGAAAATTAAGGACCTAGTCTACAGAATCCAGCTGTCTCCAAGAACTAAACCCAAAGTTGTTCACATAGAGAGGTTGAGTCCCTATCGGGGCAACGAACCCCCAAGTTGGCGGCCGGTAAATACTGTTCGGGACGAACAGTCTTAAGGAGGGGGGCAGTGTTACAAAGCACTTCAATAGACGTAGGTGCGGTGTTGCCACATCTCCAGAATTTCCCCAACATCTGGGAATTTTCGCACAGTCTGGCAACACCGCCTCCCCACCCCCCTGGGGGTGCCTGGGGTGACCCCCCTCAGGCGAAGTCTCAACCCTCTAGGACCAGAAATAACGAAGTTACCAACTTGTACCCCGTCGGAACGGATAACTGAGGTCTGCACATTCCGAACACCCCTGTATATACACCCTGTATACGCAGAGAACCCTTACACCCTGTATACGCAGAGAGATCTTATAGTTCGAGAAACACCTCTTGTGTAACATAGGAGTGGTGACCACATTTGGATCATCCTGTATATACATCCCCCTGTATACACACGGGACCGATCTGTATTCACAGAACCTTCTAGTAAAAGAAGGTCCTGGAACGTTCTGGAATGGAACGCTCTGGAAAGGAGGGGAAGGTACGGCGAGTATATAAAAGCGAAAGCAAGCCAGCCCGAGTCAGTTCAGTTCAGTAAGAGAATGTGGTAGACTTGAAGAAGCAGTGTAAAGTGTTAAGAGAGTAGCTACTGTAGTACCAGTGTAGACTTGTGTGCAGATTAGTAATTGTATACAGCAAATTAAGTGTTTTGTGAGAGAGACATTCTAGAAATTTTATTGTATCCATATTTAGAGTGTAAATAAAGTTGTTTTGTTAAAATTAAAAGTCTCACTTATCCAGAACCCGGAGAAAACGCAACAATATGAATAAGAAAGAGTGTGGCAGCCAAAACGGAATCTTGTGGAACACCCACATTTGTGAACCAAGAAAGTCTCTAGGTCTGTATTTAGAATGGAACGTTTTTACCAAGTAAGGGCAACAACAGTGAATGAAACACCTTTAGATCAAATTCCTGCATTTTGTGTTACTTCATTGAATATATCACATAAATATGAAGCCATCAATTATTTTAAAAACACGATTAATATAAATCAACATTCAATTGATTGATGTTTCAACACTATTTTATCATTAATAATTAGTAACACGAGAAACATGTTAAATTTTGTGTAAATCTAATTCAAACGATAAATGTGTTTTGTTTGTGAAAAAATATTTCAGCAACACATCTCAGAATTTTGTATTTTAAAAATTAGTACCTAGTCAAAGAACGGAAACAGGTTTTCAGTGCATTTTCGTAGAAAAAATTCTTACCAATTAGTGCGAACTAGGACTCCTAGAACCCCTATCCTGCGTCAGTTTTAATATATATATATATATATATATATATATATATATATATATATATATATATATATATATATATATATATATATATATATATATATATATATATATATATATATATATATATATATATATATATATATATATATATATATATATATATATATATAGGTGTCCCATTGGTGCGAGCACGGAAACGGAAGATAGCTCCTCACCGAGGCTATATTTTAAAATGCGGGTTTGCCGAGGCGACAGATGTTCCGCAAGTGCACATTTTAAAATTATTTTTATTCTTACAGGGTGTTAATATACAGAATGTTGCATCAAACTTCATTGTTTTAAATGGAAGATCCTATATATTATGGCATTTTTAGAAAGCCACATCTGATCAAACTGATAACATATTGTTTTGGGTTATTTTCAACCCTTCTCCAACTACAAGAAGTTAAATGTAAAAAAAGTGGTCTACTTCAGACGTTTGTATCCATTGACAGGTTCAGATATTAATATCGGGTTTTGTCATAATAATTGTTTGTGTAGATTGCGTTTATGCTCGCTAATATTGACAATTTATTTTTTAATATACAGTGTATATATCTATTGCGAAATTTAATAATACTTTTTTTTTCAAATACAACACCCTGTATATTTTGACTTCGGTGAATGCAGAATTTTATAAGCTTTCTTATGATAACATATTTGGATAAGTTAAATTAAATACGAAAGGAGCTACAAAATTTTTATTTTGATTGGAATGTGTTTAATATCATGACATTATTACCGAAATCACGGTAGGCCTGCAGGGAAGGTGAAACCTAGACGACAAAACAAGGTAGATATTTGACACATCGTGCCGTTAACGTTTGGCAAATAATATTTTTGTTAGGTAATTTTTGATTAATTTGGTGTTTATCGTTGTTTGTTTATTATTAGTTTTTATTGTTCGTTGTTTATTATTCTCTGTTTATTTACTTAACGTTACGTTCTAAAATTAATTCTACTGTTGAAGAGTTAGTAAACATTGTGCAGGCTTTGAGAGAGGCTGATAGAAACTGTCTACTGGGGTCCAGAATTTACAGGAAAATATATTATTTAGCCCGACGTCCAAATCCAGAGACGTTTGAGAAGGTAAGAGGAAAATTGTAACCCAAAATACGAAGCAAAATCTTATGAAAACCGTAATACAACGAATGAAGATGCAGAATTCCAGGTTTTGTTAGCGATTGAAGAGAATCCGCAGATAAGTACAAGAGAAATTGAATGTATTCAGGGTATAAGCAGATCCTCAGTTAGTACGATAATTAAAAAACACAAATATCATCCCTATCATTTATGTCCTCATCAATCACTTACTGACCAAGATAAAGAGAACAGAATCATTTTTTGTAATATTTTTTTCCAATATGATTGAAGAAATTTTAAACTTTTATAATATTGTTCTGGTTAGTGACAAAACAACTTTGAATAATATCGGTGTAATCAACAAACATAATATGCATTATTACACTCGAAAAAATTGACATTAGGTACATCAACTTTAGCATTTATTTATTTATTGATTACATGTCCAACAGGATAATCCCATTAATAGGTCACCATCAATGGCCCTTGAATGTTTGGGGAGGAATTATATGCGATAAAGTTATCGAGCCATTCTTTTTTGAAGATAGACTTAATGAGGAATGCTACGGCAGATTTCTAGAGGATGATATACCCAATTTAATGGAAGATGTCGACCATGAAACACGTTGAATAATGTATTTTCAGCAATATGGTGCTTAGGCCCAGTTTCAACGAAACTTAAGGCAATATTTAAACCATTGGCTAAAAACAAATGGATTGATCAAGGAGGTAACATTCGATGGACAACAAGATCGCCCGATCTAACCCCATTAGACTTTTTCCTCTGGGGGTAGTATACCAAGAGTTATCAACAACTGCGGAAGGGATGAAAAATCGTATACAAAGAGCTTTTAAAAGTATTACCCCGCCGATGTTGAACAGAGTCAAAGAAAACTTTGCAACTTCGAGTTTACATTCAGGAAGGCGGAAACATTGATTTGGTATTGTTTTCACCTATTTATATAATAAGAATTGCAATATGCGCATATAAAAATTTTGAATAGCTGTACCTCATTTCGTCTTCAATTTAACTTATATCCAAATATGGTAGCAAGTCAAAATATACAAAGTGTTGCATTAAAAAAAAAGTATGTTTAAATTTCGCAAAAGATAAATTCCCTGTATACTAAACAAGAAATTGTCATTATTAACGTTCATAAACGCAATCTACACTAAAAAAACATTCATTATGACAAAACCCGATATTAATATTTAACACATGTCGATGAATACAAACGTCTGAAGTAGACCACTTATTTTAGATTTAACTCCCTGTAGTTGGAGAACGGTTGAAAATAACCCAAAATAATATGGTATCAGTTTAATCAGTATCAACGTGGCTTTCCAAAAATGCCATAATATATAAGGCGTTCCATTCAAAAAAATAAAGTTCAACACTCGTTATATTAACACCCTATATCAATGAAAAAATATTAAATGTGCACTTGTGGAACATCTATCGTCTCGAGAATTTTCTCGAGCATTTTCTTCTGTCCTCACACCGATGGGACACTATATATATATATATATATATATATATATATATATATATATATATATATATATATATATATATATATATATATATATATATATATCTGTCTGTCAGAGTGTGCGCGCAGGCGTGTGCCTGGGTGTGTATGTATATATCACACCGATAACTCAAAAAATAATGTGCCGATTTTGATTTTGGCAGATAAGTATGTACCTTCTATTTCCGAATGGCTTAGACATGTTCGTTAGCCAGGAAAATCTGACCAGGCTTTCCGGGAAAAATTTGGGGTTTTCTTTCGGAAAAATTTTGTATCTTCAAAGGTTGTCAACTGCCTGACATGTCTGTTTTCGAAGTGGTTTCGCTTCCCAATCGGGGCAAAATAATATGTTCTGTTTGGAAACTAACTCATATTCACCGTCCCAACCCATACTGTTCCATGATCCACTCCACCAATGACGACAGTTGTCCAAGCGATTCGCCAAATAAAAAATAACAAAGCTATGGTAACGAAATTGGGTACGTAGGTTTACAAAAACTATATGCCAAAGTGCAAAATGTCTCTGTTACAAGAAAACATATATAAGTATTTGATTTTAAAAAAATCACTACCATAACGTACTTGTTGCGTCAAGATTTTAAATTTTAAAGATGGTGAACAGAAGTTGATATCGATTTAACTGTGTGTGCGGGCGCAGCCAGTGCGGTTTGGTGGTGAACTTGCCCAAAAACTTCTACTAAATCAATAATGGAATTTTCCTTTAACTTGGAAAGATCAAATAAAAAGCATGTTAATACACATGTAGAGACCACTTCTCTGGCTTCAGCAGAGAGGAGAAAATTGAATTTATTTATGTGCATTCATGACAACTATAAATAAAAACTCGTTGCTATGTTATCGCGTCTTGATCAAAAAATTCTTTAGAAGAAAATAAATATAATGAAAATGACAGATGACGTCTTCAAAATGCCTACGTCATGTATATCGACATTTAGCATTAAAATAAAATCAACTTATAACAATTTTAGTTAAAGGGCTTGTATTGAAAGATTTTGTACCAAATTTCATTAAGATAACATAATTATTTTCAGAGATGTAAAAATTTTTCGAAAGAAAAAGTGGTCTGATTGTATTCAGAAACGTTGCGCCGTTACAAATTCAAGAAATACCCAGTATAAAATGTTTAAAACTCCATCTTTCGGCTACGGTATGCGTGCTTCTTAGAGTGATGGATTAGAGTTCTTCATATCTCCTCTCAAAATAGCCCTTAACTGAAACCAAATGTCCAGTAAAAAACTGCTATATTGTCTGTAAAGACAAGCATACTTTGCTTCGAACGCCGAACAGCCCATTTGTATGTTCATGGTAAACACTACCAGCCCTGAGTTGTTCCTTGTGGGGCCCGTATTCAACGATTTCCTAGCGGCTTTTTAATGCCTATCCACTAATATTTGTTATTTAAAGATTTCCTTATAATTTTTTAAGTGCAAAAAGTAATAAAAAACTCACTATAACAATATGTTTGAATAAACAGCGACTTAATTTTATTTATTTGGATGCCCTATTTAAACAAGAATTAATGTCACTTGAAGGGTAACTCAAACTTTTTATAGTTGAATGTGTTACACCTGCAAAATTTCAGTGTAACGTAACCCACTTTTTTTGTAATTAATTTAAAATAAAATAATCCCTACAGTGAATTTTTTAATGTAATCTCAGTGGCTGAGCAGATGATCCGAAGGGTTCAGTTCTTACTGCTGCACATTACTTGTAAAGTCTTACGTAATATCAGGAAATTTTGAAGGCCACTCTATAGATCCCCTTCTTCCGGTCCGCTTGTTCCAAACATATAATTTAAGTGAGTCCGAACAGGGGCTGCATAGTGTGGAGGTGCTTTATATTGCTGGAAAAATAGGTGGTTAGCTGGAAAACCAGGTTGTCTTTGGACTGGGTATATGGCTGCGACTTTGGAATTAGATCTACCTGAAGAAAACTCTAATATATTTTGCGTGTTAGCGTTTGAGGAAAAAGTATGGACCTGTCATTCGATCATTCACTACTCTACACCGGAAGTTTGTTTTTAATAGATACTGAGTGTGCGCCTTCTGCGATTTTTTGTAGCCCAGTATGAGCAGTATTATTTAGTGACTGTACCGTTGATGTAAAAAATTGATCCATTTGAAAAAAATCTGCTGTATTTGTTTAAAAGTTCACAAGTCGTCCCCAAATTATTCTTGTACCGGACAAATTTTGGACGGATAATACATTTGCTTAATAACAATTCGATAAGCCGTTGATTTTGATATGTCATATGTTAATTCAATCACTTTACGGGGGGGAAGGTGAATTAGCTTGCAGATACAATAAAACATCCAAGTAAATTTCATCGCCTTGTGCAGGCTTTCCACATTTCGGCAAATCTCCGACATGTCCCAATTTTCTAATTTTTTTCCAGTTTTGCTCATCGTGCTTTGAGGAATTTGTGGGCGATCACGATAAGTGTTATTAAATAATTGCAATACATTTTGCTGGGTACGAGTTCGGTGACCAAAACTATTATCTAATACGATGACACGTTTTTTTTTTATTTCAACTTGATCCTTTTCTTAAACACTTGCAATAATTGTTTCAACAACGATGAGTCAATGTTTAGTTTCAGGGAAGATAAATTATTTACCTGTACTGACTCTCGTGCATGCCGTGGTCAAATCGGAGACATATAAATAAATAAAAAAAAGCCTGGATGCAGCAAGTGCGTTATGGTAGTGATTTTCATAGAAATGATCTGGCACAAAATATTTGATTATAACTTTTTTTTCTTGTAACATAGAAATCTAAATTTTGGTGTATAGTTTACTTTTTATATCGTAAACCTACCTACCAAATTTGGTTATCCTAGATTTTTTATTTTTTAAGATAAATTTTTTTTTCAAATGAAAACTCAAAATTTTCCCGGAAAACCTCGTCCCATTTTTTTGATTAACCAACTTATCAAAGCCATTTATAAAAGGTGGGTACGTGCCAAATTTTATCAAAATTGGCCCATTATTCTTTGAGATAAAATTTTTTTTCGAATGAAAACTCAAAATTTTCCAGGAAAACCTCGTTTGATTCTTCTGACTAACAAAATTATTAAAGCCATTTACAAAAGAAAGGTACATGACAAATTTTATTAAAATCGGCTTATTACTTTTTGAGATACGAATTTTTTTCGAATGAAAACTCAAAATTTTCCCGGAAAACCTCATCCGATTTTCCTGACTAACGAACTTATCCAAGCCATTTACAAAAGAAAGGTACATGCCAAATTTTATCAAAATCGGCCCATTATTTTTTGAGTTATCGGTGTGATACATACAGTTCTTATCTGCTTGAAATGTTTTGTGATAAAAATTAATTATCGGTAACAAAATAAAATTATGAACAGTGTTCATTTCCATCTAAATTAATAACAAATTGGCATTTTGAAAATGTTGCTTAATACCACCGTTTTAAAATTAAAGTTAACCTGCTTCAATATTTTCCTCTTAAATAAAATATCAACCAAGAAAACAAATTTTATGCTTTCTGAAAAGAATTTATCTCTTCCAGCAAAACCAAGTGCCGAATAGAGAAATAGTTTTTCTTTAAAAACAGCTATTACACAACTCAACTTTCCATTAAAAATTTTACGAGAATTTACCCTTGAAAGGGGTTCGAGATGAGTAGTAAGATGTTTACTCAGAGAAGTGACATTTAAAATTTGTTGACGCCTTTCAGTATTTCTCTTAAAAATCACCAATAACGCCTGATATTACCTATAATAATAATAATAATAATAAATTTATTTATCAATCAATCGCTTTACAAAGTACAACAATATGACCTAATCAAATAATATAACCCATGATAAATAGAAAATCACTCCTACACAGGTACCATCACATGTACGTGGGATCTCAACACTTTTTCCACCAACATCTTTACTGTCCTATTAACCCGCTTCTCAGCCGAAATAAAAGCCGCACAAAATTTTTTGTAATGCATCACACTTTAATCGAAAACTTTATTCCCAGAAAAACCACACGTGCACACCAAAAATAAACTCTCTTTCCATCCATTCCTCAAACCTTCCTTCCTCTCTTCTCTACTTCCCTCTCATATCAATTTTCTTTTCTCCCCTCATCCTCCTCTCTCTCTCTCTCTCTCTTCACCTTTCACACATACACACCCACCAAGTTCACCATCTATATTCTCAGGATCGTAGAAAAACAATAAAGTCACACCAAAATGATCATATCCCCACCTGTATACTTTCCTTCCCTTTCGATCCACTATTCTCCGCCACTACACTTTTAGATTAATTAACTCATGCAATTTCAGCCTTGGATATTCAACTAGCCATCTTTTCAACTTGACCTTAAATCTGCTAAAAACCAATGACCTGATATCATGAGACAAATGACCATATAACCTTGGAGCTATAAAGCTAACACATGTCTGCCCCAGAGTTTTGTCAGCCTTTGCGATTTTAAATGTTACCCTTTTCTTATATCTCGTGCAGTACTTATGTTCAATATCTGTCATAATTTGTGGATTCTTATGTTTCCTTAACAAGATGTTTTTTGCATAGAGTTGACGTAAATCCATTATTTTACTTTCTCTGTACAACAGATCAGTTGGATAGTTCAATGGTTTACTATATATTATCTTAATAAATCTCTTTTGTGTAACTTCCAGGCTCTTTATCTGTGAATCCAGAGCTCCACCCCACCCTACAATTCCATACTGTATAAGGGATTCGATCAGCGCATAGTACAGATTTCTCATGACGCCCGAGTCAAAACTTCCCCTCAATTGTCTAAACATAAACAACATACTGCGGAGCTTCGAGATCAATTTCTTTATCTGACTATCCCATCTCAAAAGTGAGTCTATCTTTATTCCCAAATATTTTATACTACCGGCCGATTCAATTTCAATGGCTAATTCTGGTCTTCCGATGATCAATTTATCGAATGTTGGCAACGTGGATGCACCACAGGAGAACGGAACAAACTTTGTTTTCTTAAAATTTATGTTGAGAAGATTTTCGTTAAATCAGCCTGTAATCATCAACAAGTCATTCTCGATCCCCTGCCGTAGATTATCCCATGAGTCAGATTTATAAATTATGGCGGTATCATCTGC
Organism: Tillus elongatus; assembly: GCA_964006375.1. Classification (NCBI taxonomy): domain Eukaryota; kingdom Metazoa; phylum Arthropoda; class Insecta; order Coleoptera; family Cleridae; genus Tillus; species Tillus elongatus. The sequence goes on along the minus strand of OZ023262.1, from coordinate 181,821,587 downwards.
GAAGGCCACTACATCTCCTACTGACGGCAGCAGAAGTAAGCTATTTAAGTAAATAGTGAAAAGTATTGGGCCAAGTATGGTACCCTGGGGTACACCACAGTCAATAGTTTGTGGTACACTGTATTTATCTCCTACCTTAGTTATTTGTACCCTATCCGTCACGTAGCTCCTCATCAGCGAGAAAGCAGCGCCTCTGAAACCCATGTCCTCCAAAACTGCCAGCAGCATGTCGTGGTTGATGCTATCAAATGCCTTAGCTACATCTAAAACGACTCCTATCACGCATTCACCCTTATCAAGCGCTCTATATATTTGATCCGTAACACGATATATTGCACCCTCCGCCGAGGTTCCCTCTCTGAAACCATATTGCTTTTCTGAAAGTAGTCGATGTTTCTGCAAATATTGTGACACTCTATTTTTTATTATTTTTTCGGCAATTTTGGCCAGATTCGCAAGCAGAGATATCGGTCGATAGTTGTTCGGGTCCAAAGCATATATAGTTGCATTGTTTTCTAGACCAATTTAAGCTTGGTTACTCTTACTCACAAAATGTCACACTTTATTTGCAACAGTATAAATTCCCGAATGTCTGGGCCTATAACCTATTGGGGTAGAGTGAAGGGATGTACGGATATAAAAAAAATTCGGGACACAGCAAGTACGTTATAGTAGTGAATTTGCATAATAATTGTACACTATTAGTACGCCATATTACTAAAATTAATACTCTAAACTTACACAGACCTTAAAGATCGGTTTTAGAGGTCGTAATACGCGCTCATTTAAAGAATTTTGGTCTAAAGTGGTACCATCGATATCTCTCTATTATCAGAAAAAATCTTGTATTTAAGCTCTTTTTGAGAAAAATGCGCAGACCTCGATTTTCTATGAAGTGAAACAAAACAAAATGTTACATGCACTGAGTGGGAACCGAACCCGAGCAGTCTGCGTACGAGGCGAGTATTCTACCACTGAACCAAAGACGCACTGACAAAATATTTGTTTACCGAATATGTACTTGACATCGACTTCGTGCCCTGGGAAATTTTATATTATACTATTATACTAAAAGTACACGTAAGAACTAATTACAGAGTTAATTGAATTGTGATTTGAAACACATTCGTAATTGCTGAGAAACGATTTAAATGGTTCTTGAGATTTTTGTGGCCAAGATTTCCCGGTAGCATGTTTTATGCGTGTTATTTGTATTGTTTGGTTATCGTTGGTGTATGATTAATGCCTGTTGTATGAATCAATCTACGTATGGCAGTTAACTCCTCTGTTTGTCAGGAGTTGGACTTTAACCACTTAAGTCGTTTTAATGCATGTCTTTCAGATTTTATTTTTAAGTTGAAAAAAATTCCAAGTTTTGTAAACCAAATTACTTCAAATTAACAACGCAGGTTTATTTACACTATTTCTGGTTACATGTAAAGTCTTATTCCAGTTAACTCTTAATACTTTCAAAAATATAGCGTATTAACAAACATTTTTGTATATCAGTAGAATATTTTTAGTTATCCCTCGGATACAAACATACATACACACACGCACACACATTATATATATATATATATATATATATATATATATATATATATATATATATATATATATGTATATATATATATGTATATGTATATATATATATATATATATATATATATATATATATATATATATATATATATATATATATATATATATATATATATATATGAGTATATAAACGTATAGGAATTCTTCAAAGAGTTCAAACGGATCTTGGATATGTGTTCTAGGGGCGCTAGTTCGCGCTCATTTGCAAAAATTTGCCGAAAGTCTCACCATCTCCACCTCTCTATTAGAGTGAATTTTCTTATGAAAATTTGCTAAGGAAGAGTAATAGTTCACTTTATTCCAATATACCTAGGTATGATTTTACATGAATCGTAGTTAATATACGGAAGTAACATTTACTCTTTGTTTTATTTCATTCTTTAGGGCCTTTCGGTTTGCCAGTATATTCTATCATGGCAGCTTGATTTTTCAGGTTTTAAATCGAATCTTCAAACTTCAAATTTCCAAAGTTCCAGTACACGTTTTTAGTAAATCACCTGTATAACCAAAAGCTTAACTGTAATAAGTATAACCACAAAATTTATATCAAAACCGCCTTGCCAAAAACTATGTTAAATAAACTAATAATTATAATGTCAAATATTATAAATGAATTTTATTTAGCTGCAAAGTTTGCTTAAGATATAAAGCTGAGATAGTAAAAAATGCTTTCGAAAAAGGTAAAAGGGTCATATACAGAACAAAACTAATAAACTACGAAACTATCTGCAGGTTCCTTAATATCGTTTACAAACTTGCTGATTAAATATTGTATAAACAACGACATTAATAAAAATGTAATATAAATGTAAAAATAAAACAAAAACGACGTATCCATGCACAAAAATGTTTTCAGACGCATTAAAACATGATAAACATAATAATGACTTGAAAAAACAAACCCAATGTCACAAAAAAGAAGAAAAAACAAAAACATGTGACGCGCCAAACATGCATGGTACTGTATAATAACATAAGGACAGTGCCATTTAATTTTTATAATGACCATCCACATCCAACGAATTACTTAAATTGTGTGGCGGTATATACAAAATTACCAAATTCGCTGATGTCATGTCTATATTTTATTCAGGACTGGATATATTATAGATGTAACGTATGGGGTTATTATAATATACATGTTTACGGGTTCGTCGGGCTATGACCTCCGTTAATTCTGTATCTTGCGATACAACAGGAGTGAGATCATTTTTTAATATCTCTATTTATCTGAAGACTTACTTTTGGCAAATTACGCCTACTGCCAGGGAATTAATTGCCACGACATTGTTGTCGTAATTATCTTTGCCTATAAATATTCCATTTATATAAAAGTACATTAACGTCGCACAAATGCGGATGACGGAAAACAAACATGACATAATGTTTGCCTTTTAGAGCTGCAAGTGCGCGAAAAACAATTAAAGAACCGTTCAACCTGCCGTAAAAGCATCGATTTTTTATTTGATTATTATGAAGGCAATAAGTTAATGAGACAGTAAGTTATAATGCTAACGAAACAAAAAGCCTCAAGTAACAATTATGTTTTTATGTGGTTTATATTATGTAAGGTTTTATATTTATCATGGCGTTTAAAAATACTGAAATTAATATTTGGAGGTACAGGTGATTCTTTATAATGTCGCCCCCCCTTTAACTTTGTTATTTTAAGTGTCCTAAAAAAATTGAAAGTATGGTTATGTAGGTGCTAAAAATACCTTTTTTCTACGTATAAAAAAATTTGAAAATGATCAGTATACAAGGAAAACCAAAAAGTTCATGTCATCAATGGATCACCCTATATATGAATTTATTTTTCGATTCCTCGTAAAATTCCAAGCATAATTTATATAACATACCGTATACTTAAAATGAATAGTTTTTGAAATATTCGCATTTGAAACGTTATCATCACAAATTTTATTAAACCAAAACAACTGTTACAAATCAAGAAATCTAACAATAAATAAAATAACAAAAACAGTTTCTAATCAAATATAAAGATGCTCTACCGGGCCTCTATATTTTTCAACACATTGTATAAGGGTTCTTCGCATTTTCTCTAATGAATCCGTTATGAATGCTGGGTTATTTTCATTTAAATTAATAATTTCATTCCGTATCAAATCCTAAAGATGATCGAGGTTTTCAATTTGGTGGTCGTATACACGGTTTTTTATATACCCCAAAGAAACGCATCCATAGGTGTCAAATCGGGGCTGTTTGCAGGTCATTTAATTGGCGCATTTCTTCCGATCCATTCAGGAAACCTTTCATTTAGGTAATTAAGCACAGCACGAATGTTTTGAGGGGGTGCTCCATCCTGTTGAAAAATTATATTTTGTAATATATTGAAAGGCGAATCGTCTAAATATTCTTCGAACTTGTTTTCCAAGAAATCTAAATAGCGGCCTCCATTTAAAACAGTATCAAAAAATACGGACCGATAAACTCGATCGCCCAGGATACCACACCACACATTCAAGGATTGTCGCCCTTGGAACTTAGATTCCCTAAAAGAATGTGGATTCTCTCTTGCCCATTGTCTGGTATTTTTTCGGTTAAACAGGCCACTAGTAGAAAAGGTAGACTCGTCAGTCTATAGAACTGTTTTCAAAAAATTGTTATTTATGTTCATTCTGTCTAGAATCAGTTGACAAAATGCGACCCGATCATCTTTTTGCATTTGGGTAAGCTTTGTAGTGGGTTTAATCTTATATGGCTTTAGATTCCATTTTCTTAACGTTCTTTGGACTTTACTGTATGAAGTTCGCTGAATATTTTCTTGTGTTGCTCGTAATGTCTTTGAAATGTTTCTTATGGAATTGTTTGGATTCTCTTCTATAGCAAGTAAAATATTCAATTCTGCATTTTCATCTACGTTCACAGCAGTTCTTTTTCTCCTTTGTAAATTTGACGTTTCTTGAAACTCCCTATATATAGATGTGAACGTTTTTCGAGTTGGGACATGCATATCGGGATTATCTTCTATCATATTTCTAATGGCAGCGCGACAATTTAAATTATTTTTAATATAATAACTTAAAATAACTCTTCTTTCTCTGTCTGAGTACGGCATTTGTACTTACTAAACAATACAACTACAACAATATTGACAGAATGTCACTGTCAATTATTTGTTTTCAATTAAAAGCGTGGTATCCTAGGACTTCTTGATTTGTAACAGTTGTTTAATAAAATATTTCATGATAACGTTTCAAATGCGAATATATCAAAAACTATTCATTTTAAGTGTACGGTATGTTATATAAATTATACTCAGAATTTTACGAGGAATCGAAAAATAAATTCATATATAGGGTGATCCATTGAAAAAAAATTAACTTTTTGGTTTCCCCTGTATACTGATCATTTTTCAATTTTTTTTATACGTAGAAAAAAGGTATTTTTTAGCACCTACATAACCATAATTTAAATTTTTTTTGGACACTTAAAATAAAAAGTTAAAGGGGGGCTACATTATAAAGAATCACCCGGTACCAGCTTTAAAACTTTAATTCTAGATTTTCGACATAAGTCGCTCATGAGGTATGTTATTGCCTATTTTATATTTTTGATACAACTCACCCTTTATAACACAAAATCTTCGTAATTTTGGTTTTCTATATATTTGGGTTTCAAGAATATCTATAAGAAATATACAGTGGTTCCTAGATAATTTGTAAAATGGAGTAAAAACCATCAAATAAGTTAGTTTTTTAGTGCATGTATTTAGTGTTTCTTAATTAATGGAGCACATAGTAGCTGTAGAATATGAATATCATGATTTGAGTAAACTTCATTTTAGTTCAAGTAACAAAAAGAATAAAAACACTTGATCAGAACTTGTCAGGAGATACTTTATTAAACTCAGACACAATATATATTGTAATGTATTTTCTCACTAATCAGCAATTTGAAAGGGTCGCCAACTTAAAACTTATTTCTACCCCTCATTAATATAAGGCAAGGAACATGTTCAAAATGCCCCTATAATAAAACTTTCTGTGCTACTGCATATGTTTTCTCAAGCTATATATTACGGCTAATTTAGGAATTAGGAATTGATAAAAATGACTTGTATTTAGAATAACAATAAATGCGTATTTCGCAAATCTTCTCCTTCTGGCTGAAATTGTCCGCTTTTGTAATTTGTGCTAAATTTTCCTGTTTTTCACCCTGTTAATATGTAAGTATGTTGACAGAAATGCCGGTCTCGCTACTTATTTATCGGAAACTTAAAAAAATCTGGTCTTAATCGTGTAGATTAACATTCCTGTGAAAATTCTTAGGACATTCCTGAAGAGGGGGTTAAAAGCAGATGTTGAAATTATTTTTTCTCAAAATAAAAGCTTCGTGAAAATATGTCAGTGTTCTTATCTAGTCGCTCATCTCATTCCACGCACAGTTACGTCGTAAAGCAGTGACCAATAATATTACGTTAATAATACATATTATATATTGTGTATTTTGTGTCTCTTAGGTCCAGTTTCACAAAGCTTGATTAAATAGTTAACGGACGGTTAGTTAATCAAGGCTTCAGACGACCAATCACAGTCTATGATTTGGGTTTTTGCCATGACAACCAAATATTTTGAAGCTGTGATTGGTTGTATCAAGCGTTGATTATCTTACCGGCCGTTAAATATTTTGAGCTTTGTGAAACTGGACATTAAAGTTGTATTATTTCTTTTTCCGTTTCTCTTATCAGCACCATCTGCATACCTTTTATGCAATGGTACTGTTGTCGATTTATTTTGATTTATATCTTTCTATTCAGCCCATTTATTGCACCTTCTATGAATACAAATTGAATAAATATGGTGATAATGGGCATCCTTGATGTAAATCTTTTCTGATTTTAGCTTCAGTTGCATATCCGTTAATATTTATTAGTACTTTGATTTTTATATAGATTGAGAATAATGTGCCTACCCCTCAATCCATTCCAGCTCTCTTTATTACATGAAACAATATTTTACAATTCATATTATTGAATGCCTTTTCCAGGGGTACAAAAGCACTAAATAGATGCCTCTCAAGTCTCCATTCTCCTATTGGTCTAAGTGCTACAATTGCTTCTCTAGTTCATCGTTCGGGTCTAAATCCAAACTGATCTCCATACGAGTTACTTCCAATTTTGCTCCTTATTCTATTTTTTATTATGAATCTTCGCTACATGTCTGTATACTTATCGTCTTGTGCTGATTGCATCTTCGCTCGTTCTATGTTTTTGGAATAGTAGTTTACTCCTCACGAACTCAATGGACAGTTTTTCCGATTTATAAAATGTTTCAATCAGTTGAAGAAGGTTTTCTTTCATTTTATTTTAAATAATTTTTTAAGAATTCCGCTGTTAATGCGTCTACAATATGAGCTTTTACTTGACTAAGTTCTTTAAGGACTTTAACAATTTGTTCTCTTGCGATAAGCGGGCCCAGATCATCTAGGCTTATCTCTCCTATTTCCTACATATACCCTTTTTCACAATTAATTTCCCATCTGTGGCATAACATTTCTAGATGGACTTTTCATTGCTTAGAAATGCATTCCTTGTCTATAAAAAAATTTCATTGTTGTCATTTATGACTCTACTTTTTGCTCCTGGTTATATTGCTGTGTTCTCACCTGTTAGTGAGCTAGATCCGACAGGCCCCTATTCAAGTAATTTTTGAATTCTTCACTATTGTTTGCTTGCATACGTCTTTTGTTTTACTACATTTTTGTTTCAGTATCTTGGCGAATTTTTATTTTTTAAAATTCGCTAATAGAGAGGTATCGATGGTGAGACTTTGCAAACATTTTTTCAAATGAGCGCGAATTTGTGCCCCTAGAACCCGAAACCAAGATCCGTTAGAATTTTTATATGTTTATATATATAACTCAAAATGTTACTAACCGATATTGATCAAACTCGGCAAGAACCTTTCTTTTATTAATAGGATGGACGAGTTTCTTAGCCAACCCTATCGGACCATTTTTCTATAAAAAACATTTTTCCGAAACAAAAGTTTGTATCTCAAAAAATAACAAAGTTATTTTGACGAAATTTGGTTGGTATGTTGCCCTCTTAAATACTTTACTACACACCAAAACTCAACGTCCTCGGTTTATAGAAAATTGAGTTATGCAAATTTGAAACATTTAATGAATATTCGCTACCATAACGCACTTGCTGCGTCCCGATTTTTTTTAGTTTGTTTACATCCACTGTATGCCTCTTCGTTCTTAATATTTTTTTACCGGCTACCATTTTGTACCAACTTTTAGTATTTCAGATGCCATCCAGCGTTTGTTTGGTTCTAGTTTTTTCTGCCCAGTATTTTTCCGCAGCCGCCTTTAAACAGCTTTTTTGTTTGTCCTCGCAGACATTCCTTCGTTGAGATTCACCTTATTAGTTGCTTTAAAAGTGTCCAGTTTGTCAGCATCTTTTAGTTCCATTTCGTTCCTGTATTTTCTCTATTCTTTGTTAACGTGTTTTTGCACTTTGCTAGTACCATAGTTAAGACACCATCTGTAACTAAACGAATTTCTAGGATAATTTTGCCCGATTTTGTGCACCTCGGTACATATTATGTTTCTTCTGTAAATAGATTGAAAAAGCTTGTTAGCCATAGAAGTTGGACCAATTTTTCCAGGAAAATGTTGATTTTTTTTCGAAGAAGTTTCATATACGTATTTAAAAATAACAAAGTTTTTAAATGAAATTTGGTAAATAAGTTGCCTTTATCGTAAATATAGCACATACTAAATTTGAAGTTTCTAGCTTTATTAAGACTTGTTATTGTTATATTGCCAATATTTCGAAAATTGCTACACATAATTTTTTGACACTTGGTATATTGATGTACTTAAATTTAATACTCCGTTGACAGGTAAAAAGTATGTGTAACTATACAGAGTCGCTCAGAAATAATACCAACATTTCTATTTCAAATGGAACACTCTGTATGGTTTTGCGTTTTCTGAATTTACATCTAATTTAAGGTCTAACTGTATTTGAGGTTTTTTCCAATCTTCATTTACTCCTGAAAAAATTGTTTTACTTTTTTTACTTCGAAAACTACGGAACATATTTTTTTGACACTTGGTATATTGATGTATTGAAGTTCAATACACTTTTGACAAGTAAAAAAGTATGTGTAACTATACAGGTGGCTGAGAAATAATACCAACTTTGTTATTTTAAATGGAGGATCCTCTATATTTTGCAGATTCTAATAATAATTTAAGAGATACATTCAACAAGTTTTAAGTTGTTTATTCGTCAGAATAATACATTCATGTACTCAAACTGAATGCAGTCACATGAATACACTAAAACTATGACGACTTATCTCATTTGTAATGTTGCTAGTTGCCTTATCTGCAATGATAAATTTAAAGGGTTTTGTCAAACGTTCTTAAGCGCTCAGATACACGTATGCCTCAGTTAACAGAAATTAACATGGTATCTCTAACTGAAAAAGAAAAAAAAAGTGTTAATGATGGTTCGATATGGTGATCGCAAGAGAACACAAGCGAAAGTTATCGACTTATTTAATCAAGCTTACCCTAATCGGCTTGCTATTACCCAATCTTGTGTAAGCAAACTTCTAAAGGAAGTCAATGAAACAGGAAGTTTACAAGACATACCAAAAACGGGCAGATCGAAAAGCACTACTAGTGGTGACGTGGCTATAAATGTGTTAGTTGATTTACAGGACAATCCCAATCAATTGCTTTGACAGATAGACCAACAACACAATATGTATCACATGTCAGTTAAAAACTTATTTAAAACCGAAAAGATACATCTAGTCCAAGAACTTATAGAGGATGATTTTGACAGACGAACGGAGTTTTGTGAAATTATGATGGCGAGGTGCAATGTTGAGTCCAATGTTGTAAATAATATTCTCTTTCCGATGAGACTACATTTATGCTTAATGGCACCCTCAATAGGCACAATTGTAGATATTGATCAGCAGACAATCCGCTGTGGGTGGCTTAAGCACACACGCAAAGACCACAAAAAGTCAACGTTTGGATAGGAATCGTAGGCCATAATATCATTGGACCATTTTTCATTAACGAAAACGTTACGTCAGAACTTTATTTGCAGTTGATACGTAAGCAGATTATGCCACAATTATAAACCCTGTACCCAAACCGAAGACACATTTGGAAGACATTTCCAAATCGATGGATAGGAAGAAGAGGTCTGACCTCACACCTCTGGACTTTTTATTTGAGCGGTGATCTAAAGAGTAAAGTTTACAAACATAGGCCGGATGATATTGAACATTTGAAGATTAAAATTAGGAATGAATTTTATTAAATTCATTGGAATAGTTTTGACAACTTCCTGTGCGAATTTAGACACAGACTTGGCTATTGTTTAGCGACTAATGCTCAACATTTTGAACATCTCATAAAGTAACTAAATCTAATTTTTACTTGTTTGTTATCGTTAAGTTGTTTTTTGTGTTATGTGATATTATGTACACACTTTAAAATTGTAATATGAATACCATAATTCCGTTTATGTAGACGAATAAACAACTCAAAACTTATATCATTGAATTTATCTGTATGTATGGATGGATTCTTATTAGAATCTGCAAAATATCCACGACGTTCCATTTAAAATAACAAAGTTTGTATTTTTTCTCGGCCACCCTGTATAGTTACACAAATTTTTTTCCTTGTCAAAAGTGTATTTACCTTAAATAGATCAATATACCAAGTGTTAAAAAATATGTTCCGTAGTTTTCTAAATATTACCACTTTTTGAATATTGTTTTTAACAACCATTTTTTTCAGTATGAAAAAAACTCCGAATACAATTAGACCTTAAATTAGATGTACATTCAGAAAACACAAAAACATACAGAGTGTTCCATTTAAAATAAAAATGTTGATATTATTTCTGAGCCACCCTGTATAGTTACACATACTTTTTTACTTGTCAGCAGAGTATTGAATTTAAGTACATGAATATACCAAGTGTCAAAAAATATCTTCAATAGTTTTCGAAATATTGGCAATATTCCACACTTTTTTACACCTGCAATGGCGAAGTTTTTCATACAATATTGGCGCAAGAGAATATCTCGGCAGTGTGGCAGGAGGAAAAATGAAACTACTGCACATATACCTACCGCCTCGTTTTATTTATAGCAGTATGACAAATTCGATAAAGCCACGATCTCATATAGCTTTCTCGGCTTCTTATAAAAACATGATTGCAGGTACCTATTTATGCTCACTAAGTGAAAATTACTTATATGAACACTGATAATTTAAAGAACCCAATTCAGAAAACATTTTAAAGACCCGACGATCGTTTCACTATCATCACAGGATATATAATCCTTATAGGTAATAATACCGCTATTTCCCTTATAGGGATGTAGAAGAGGGCTCACCATTTAAAAAAATCTTTAGTGCTTGAACGGCGGCACTTATTGTACAGAATTTGTACTGCAGCCGTCTTAACGACAAAGTTATTTGTTGTGCCCCTGGAACTACACGGCGAATCCCAGATTGTCGCTCTAGACATATCCAAAGCATTCGACCAGGTCTGGCACGCAGCGCTGCTTAATAAACTACCGGCCCATGGCTTACCACCAAAACTCTGTACGTGGACGGCAAATTTCCTCTCCAACCGGAGCATTTCTGTTGTCGTGGATGGCCATTTCTCTAAACTGTATCCAATTAATGCAGGAGTTCCTCAAGGTTCAGCTTTAGCCCCTACTTTGTTTCTTCTCCACATCAATGACCTCCTCTCTGGCACATCCAACCCAGTTCACAGTTACGCGGATGACAGCACCCTCCACTCAAATATACAATATTCTAAGCCTGTCTCTTTAGCCCAATTAGATGAGGATCGCAGACTCATGGAGGGTTCTATCTCCGTGGATCTCCAAAAAATATTAGACTGGGGAAGTAGAAATCTTGTACGATTCAACCCCACCAAATCACAGTCTTGCTTTCTTTCTCATAAGAGATACATCAGCCCTAGACCTATCACAATAAACAACCAAGTTATTCAAAGTAATGAGTCCTTTTCACTTGTTGGCATCTCTGTGGATCGAAATCTCAATTGGCACCAACATATCACATCAATTGCAGAAGCGGCTGCTAAGAAATTAGGTTTCCTCTTCCGGGCTCGCAAATACTTTTCACCAGCTAATCTCTATACTTTATATACTTCACAAATAAGACGAAATCTCGAATACTGCTCCCACATCTGGGGTGCTGCTGCCGCTTCAACACTCGCTATCCTGGACTCCATTCAGAAGAGAGCTATACGTCTCATCGGTGACCCTACCCTCACCCAAAGGCTGGCATCCCTTGCCCACCGACGTGCCGTTGGTGACCTCTCTCTTTTATAGATATCTGCACGGGCACTGCTCAGAGGAGCTTTCTTCCATAGTTCCTCCACCTGCTGCCCCCAACAGATCTACCAGGGGAACAGAGCGAATGCACCCTTTTACTGTCCAGGTCACCAGACATAGAACATCTTGTTATGCCCGCTCTTTTGTCCCGAGGACTTCCAAGTTGTGGAATTCCTTGCCGGCACATGTTCTTCCTTTTCCCCCGAACCTCCAAACCTTTAAGTCCAGAATTAACAAGTTGCCTCTTTCCTCCTTGTCGACACCCACGGTACGATAATATTTAGGCTGTAAGCCCTCGTGGTGTGTTGTTGAATTAATAAAAAAAGTCAGCAATTTAATACAGCTCACGGCTCGTTCAGAACTTCGCTACCTTAAGCCAATTAATTCTGATATACTTCGATTCGCAATTGAATACCTGCTAGAGATGGGAAATTCGGATCTTTTCGAAGAGTCGGATCACCGGCTCCGGTTCTTTTTGAATCTCAATGAATCTCTATCTCGTGTGACTGTGACTTGATACATAATGCATTCAGTAAGATCGACCAAAACAAAAGAGGTGATCAAGAGCGAGAACCTATTATACGGACTGAAAATATATCCAAGATTATATGAATGTGTTAAAAAAAGATTATGTCTTATGGCTACTTCAGTGCCATGTACAGGGATTTTTAGTAAAAGTGGTCAAATTGTAACGGAAAAAAGAACATTGAGAAATAAAAAAATACATGAAATTATATTTTTACATGTTAATGTGTAATAAATGTTTCTAAAAATTCAATATATAATTATAGTTTTATTGTTACTATTATTACCTACAACTGTATAAATAAGTAATTTACGTAATATGTAGGTACAAGAAAAATTGATTCTACCAACGATATATATATATATATATATATATATATATATATATATATATATATATATATATATATATATATATATATATATATATATATATATATTAACTGTGGGAGCTTATGCGGGATTCCGTGAAGGTGGCTAATAAAATGCAACGGTTATTTAAATACTTTTAATCTTCCTTCAATAATACAACACTACTTTCGGCACTCTACTTTCAACCTTCTTCCTTCTTCCTTCTTAACCTTCTCTACCTTCTGACGTCATTCGAGCCAGCATGGCCAACTTACTCTTAACAAATATGACCAACTACATGGCGGCAGATTTAAATTTAAATATTATATCCTACAGTTCGACCAACCTGACATTTGATCGACCTCGATCGAAAATACAAAATACAACCTTACTTACAGGAATCTACAACTTTAATTCAAAGTAACACACTAAATAGAAATTCATTCTTTTAAATATGCTGGGCATGCTAGAGGATACAAATTACTAATCTATTAAAATAAAGCTTCTTAAAATAATAATAATAATGACAAAAGTGAAAGAAATTTGAATTTACATACAGTTACAATGAAACTCTAGAGTAAACTAAAACACTGTGTTCTTAAGTAACAAAAAATACAGAAACACCTTATTAAATTAACCTGCTTGGCGCTTCAGACCACAACCTTATCCTTGAGGCATCGAAAACACCCTCAAAAGGAATTTGTGTTACTTGAAACCCCTCCACATCTACAATTAGGTACCTGTCATGAGGCAGAACCCTCTTGACCACATAAGGACCTTTAAACTTAGGTATCAGCTTTTTGCAAACCCCTGGAGTAACATCCGAGTTAACCACCACTACCAGATCACCCTCCTTATATTTCTTCGCTTCTACCAGACGCTTATCATACTGTCTTTTGTTTTCATCTTGTATTTTATTTATCTGTACAACAGCAGATTCTCTGATAGCCTCAAGATCACGAGCTGAGTCTTGGCAACTCTCAAGGTACATCCTGAAATCGTCCCCTAACTGACCTCGTTGATCTATCCCAAATAGCAACTGACTGGGGGTTTTGCCTACAGCTCTACTCACTGTATTGTTGATAGTAAATTCTACTTTACTTAATGCTTTATCCCAATTCTCATCAACAACAACTTTAGATAATATGGATGTGAGGAATCTATTTACTCTCTTAATTTGTCCATTAGCCCTTGGACATCCTGTGGCTACTTTGATGTGTTTTATACCAGTTACATTCATGAATCGTGAAAATTCGTGTGAGGTAAAGCAAGACCCTCTATCTGAAATGATCTGTACTGGCTTACGATAGCTGCAAAAATAATCTTCCAAACACTTAACTACTTCTTTAGTTTTTGTTGTCTTTACAGGGTACAATCTGACAAATTTGGAAAAGGCGTCAATAATCTCGAAAACATATTTATTGGCTGCAGGCGTCCTTGCGAGCAGACCATAATGATCTATATGCAACGTTATAAACGGACGATCTCCCTTCGGAATTACATTTAAATACCCTTCCTGTTTACCACTAACCGGTGAATGGGTGATACATTTCAAACAACTTGATATAAAACCCTTGATTTTCTCCCTCAACCTCGGAAACCAATAAACCTGAGTTATAAGATGGTATACCTTGTCAACACCTACATGCCCCATCTCATTATGGTAAGTGTACATTATCTGATTTTCCATATCTTGTGGAACGCAGAATAATAACCGACCTCCCATCTTTCTATAGAGTAACCCGTTCCTTAACTCATAAAAGCGATCGTTAGTTCTCTCCAAGTGTTCCCTTAGTTTAGAAATAGTAGGATCATTTATTTGTTTCAAAGAAAGGTTTTGTTCGAACGAATTTTCTTCCAAAACTAGAATATTATGACACCTACTCAGAGCATCTACATGACCCATTCTTGTTCCAGGTCTGTGTACGATTGAGTAATCATAATTCTGTAACAGTAAAGCCCATCGAGCTATTCTCGGATTAAGAGTTTGCTTGCTTAGCGTCAATCTTAAACTATCACAATCAGTAACTATAACAAATTTAATCCCATACAAGTAGACATGGAAACGTTTCAAAGAATATACAATAGAAAGGCATTCCAATTCATAACTATGATATTTAGCTTCGGAATCAGACGTACGTTTGCTAAAATAAAATACTGGGTGAAGTTTCCCATCTTCCGCCTTCTGCAACAGTGTTGATCCGAACCCTGAGCAACTAGCGTCACAATGGAGTTCAGTCTCTGCCTGTGGGGAATAAACTGCTAAGACTGGATGTGCAGACAATGCTTGTTTTAAAATTTCAAACGTTTTTAACTCCTCTGCTCCAAATCTAAATTTGACATTTTTTTTCAATAAGTCATACAATGGCTTCGCTATGGTGCTAAAATTTGGTATAAACCGTCGGAAATAACTAGCCAGGGACACAAAGGAATGTACCTCTTTAGTACACTTCAGTATTGGGTAGTTAACAACAGCACACACATTTTCTTCGCTGGGTCGTATACCCTCATAATTTATGATATAACCTAGATAAATTATCTCATGCATTGCAAATTTACATTTACTCATTTGCAATTCCAAACAATTATTATTCAGAACTGTAAATACTTCCCACAAAATGGTCACATGTTCAGCAAAAGTATTAGTTGCTATAAGAATATCGTCAAGGTAAATTAGCACCTTATTATGGCTTAACAATTCTTTAAAAACATAAGAGATATACCTCATAAATACAGAAGGACTTATTGATAACCCAAAAGGCATTTTCAAAAATTCATATTTTCCTATCGGGGTTACAAAAGATGTATACTTAGTTGAGTTCTCAGCAACTTTGACATGATAGAATGCACTACATAAATCTATTTTTGTGAAATAGCGTTTATTCCTTAATTGGTCTAACTGATCATCTATCAAAGGTAACGGAAAATTATCCCTAATAATGTACTTGTTTAATTCTCTAAAATCGACACACATTCTATATTCACCTGATTTCTTTTTCACCAAAACTATGGGACTAGAAAAGGGGGAATCGCTCTCTCGTATAATATTTCTTTCCAGCAGGTCACTAATTATAAAATCTAATGCAATCTTCTCAGAAAACGAAAGTCGTCGTGGTCTTATATTGACAGTAACATAATTCGGAACTAACCTTATATGCATCTCAAATGGCAACAAAGGTTCAGCAGGTCTTTCAAAGTTAATGAAATCTTTTATCAAAGTTTCAACTTTAAATTTGTCACTTACATTTAACTTAGGGTTAACATTTACATTTAATGGATTGGTTTGTACATCATCTATCAGTAACAGCTGTTTTTCAAACTCGTTGGCCTCTTCAATTACACTAGTATTCCCCTCATCGACTTTAGCTACTTTAACACCTCCATCAAAAGTTACCCTGATGCCAGGCTTAAGGATAAAATTACGGCCTAAAACACAATCATATTTCATCGTATCATTAGGTACTATGTGTAACATAAGTACAACATCTATATTCTCAACAACAACAGTTCCCTGATAAACAGAAAGCACATTAAGTTTAGAAGAGTTTATACCTGAGAAGCAACTATTTGATAGGTAAGGTTGCCTTAGGTGATGGGGTACAAATTGTTCCTTTACTATAGAGATTGGACTTCCTGAGTCTAACATACCTTTTATAATTTTAAATGGGAACATACTGACCCTGTCACTTAGCTCTACCGTCACACAAGGTTCCATATCCTCGACCATTTCTTGTTGATAAATCGTATCATCGGCATAATTCTCCACCAACATCGCCATGTTCGAATTTTGACGCATCTGGCGATTTGAACTACCATCCGTTTGACCTACCGCTTCGTTCCTATTCGGCTGACGTACCGTAGTTCTACTGACTCCTGGACATGCGTAGTACTGGTGATCCATCTGTCCACACCGATAACATGCGCCCTTTGGTTGCTTTGGCCTTGGACAATTCGGTGAGATGTGATTGGCCTCCCCACAGTTGTAGCAATTCAATGGCGTGCGTTGAGCTACGGTTGTAGCACTCGTAGGTTGGGTCGTTTGAATTCGAAAGTTCGCGGGCCTAGATTGAAACGGTCTCGCCGTAGCTGACAATGGCTGACTTCCGCTTTGGTGCACTTCACTCATCAATGTTAATAAATGATTCAGGCTGGAAAATTCCTTCATTCGGGCTTGTGTTTGCAGCACATAATCCTCGATTCCATCAATGACGTAGTTTATGATATCACTTTCTTCCAACATCAGCTTGTTAGCCATTAGGACTTTGTCGTGAAAATACGATGTAAACAGCTCGCTCTTACGCCATTTCCTGGAGAGAAAGCGTCTCATTAGCTTCAACTTATCTTCTCGTCTGCCGTACATATCTTTCATAAGCACCTGCAATTCACGCCACTGTCTTGAAGCATGTTCGGGTTTTGAATGGAACCATTCTAATGCCCTACCTTTTAACTTGCTGATCACCGCCAAAGTTAAAACTCTGTCGTCGACCTCGTACGTCTCTTTAACTGTTTGGATGCGTTGAAACCATGCATCAACGTCGTCATCTTCTCCGTTGAAGTAGGGGATGAGATTAGATATCTCACTGTTCGATGTATGTTTATTATTACTGGTGCTCACAGCTTTCACAGCACATTCAATAATGTCTGCAACGGTAACATTTTCGATGCAAATATCGGCAGCAACAGGTCCTCTTTCTAAACCATTCTCACTTCTAGGCCTTTCTGCCGTGAATCCGCCATTTTCCTGCTGATCAGGTCCATTCTCGTTAACACTCATTTCGATGTAATTAGCGCACTTTACGAAACAACCCCACACCTGATAACTGTGGGAGCTTATGCGGGATTCCGTGAAGGTGGCTAATAAAATGCAACGGTTATTTAAATACTTTTAATCTTCCTTCAATAATACAACACTACTTTCGGCACTCTACTTTCAACCTTCTTCCTTCTTCCTTCTTAACCTTCTCTACCTTCTGACGTCATTCGAGCCAGCATGGCCAACTTACTCTTAACAAATATGACCAACTACATGGCGGCAGATTTAAATTTAAATATTATATCCTACAATATATATATATACATATATATATATATATATATATATATATATATATATATATATATATATATATATATATATATATATATAGACACACACACAATACAAAAAATTATGAAATCTTCAATAATATAACTACTTAAATTGCAATACGCAGGCTGAATATTTTAGAGTTCGAATCTTGGATCGTGTTGTTTAGGTGTGGCTTATTCAACCCGAATATTTTGATTCTCTTTCCGTTGCTCACAGTGCCGTGATCTGAGAGCCGAGAACGTAACAGCGGATCAGCCATGGCATAACATACGTCAGAGTCAATAGTGGTCGGCAAAAAAAAAACACTTGCAGCTCTTTACCCGGTACTTAAGAAGCAAAATCCTCTAGACCAAAACATCAAACTATAGATTTACAAGACATACATGTCACCCATATTACTCTATTGGTGTCCAGTATTTAGTAGCGCAAGCAAATCCAGTCTTAATAAACTACAATTAATTCAAAACAGAGCTCTGAAAATTATTCTCAACAAAGCACGCAGAACCTCCACCATATAATATACAACATAACCCACACCCTTCTAATCCATGAAAACAATCTTCAACCACAACAGTAAAACAGACATCACACACCATTTAGGCGCCACAAACCAAACAAACCCACACTACAAAATCAAACTCCCACATCGCCTACTACTAAAAAACCAGTGAACAATAAAACATCCCTCCCAAATAACACCGTGCGTCTTACTAAAAAGTAAAAACATACACAACCAATCAACCACAACAACAACATTAAATCAATCAAAATTCTCAACAGCAAGGACATGATCATCTGGTTTTTGTATACCTCTTTTCCACATCCGAATTTAAAATGCCAGCAAAACGCAAGACCAACAAGGAAGTTCAAAATTCAAAAGCCAGATAAAACAGGCGCTGACCATAACCTATAATATACCTGAGGCACTGGTGGCTAACCACCAAAAATGTAATGTATTTGTTTTTGATCCAGAAAGAGTTTTTATTATTATTATTTGTTGATGAGCAACTTCCACTAAGGCATAAACGTCCAAAGCTTATCCTGGCCCACTAATGCCCCTGCGGCAAACAGAATGGAAACATTCACAACCCTAATGTCATATGTGAAGTTATTCCGCAGGAGATATGGACCTAGGTCCGGTACTCCACGGAGTGGGGCTTAGCGGATGCAAGTCCCACACTACCTCAAATTCGCACAGACTAAGGTGTGTAACTGAGTGTGTCCGTAGGAATTTCAAACACTCCCGTACCCAATTTTTTTTGTGATTATTATTGGTATTGGTATAACGCACTGATGTGCTCACATAATAGCGAAACTAGTGTGTGTTTCCAGCAGTATTATATATATATATATATATATATATATATATATATATATATATATATATATATATATATATATATATATATATATAAAACAATTAAAGTTAATGAAAAGTAAAGTTATTAAAATTTGAAATACTAAATGGAGATTCTTTACTATAACGCACTTGCTGCGCACCGAATTTTTTAATTAAATACTTTTCTAACTATGTATATAAAATAGTTAATGTGTATAAAATAAGAATGGAATGTCGGAATGTATTTAAATGCAACCTAAGATTTGCCTTACAATAAGTTTACACCAAACTGAAATGTGAGAATTGTTGTGTTTACTACACTTTTCTGCTGACATCAGGTATATCAGAAAGTTGTGGATTATTTCATTCTGGTGATGAATGGATTCTTTCATAATTATATTCTAATAAAATGTGAACGTAAAATTTAAATCATTCATAAATTCTCCACTCAAAGGAATTGTGACTATCAAATGAAATATTGTGGGAAAGCATTTTGACTGACATTTATGGCTTTAAAGATAAGCAATAGGCGATACATTATTATAAAGACCCAGACAGCACCAGGTAGGTTATTTATTTCATTTTTGCTCAGGTGAAAGTGAAAGTTTTAAAATCATGAGTATAGTATTAGTATACAAAATATAATTTGCTAAGCTTATACACATTATTTTAAATGATCTATATACAAATTGTAAACAAGCTGTTTTCATTTTACTTCCACATCGTCAATACACGTGAAAGTCTGGCATCGGCGACAAAAATGTCAAAATTTCTTTTCGCGTAAACGTCATAAAAAGTGTCAAAACATATAAAAAACATTATTTGGGACGAACTTTTTTTGTCTGCAGGTCTGTCGGTCTGTATGTGTGTCAGCTTGTAGGCACGATAACTTTAGAACGAAATGAGATATCGTCTTCAAATTTTGTATACAGTTAGCACCCGACAAACGAACGGTTCGGCGTGTTTTTGGGTGAAATCTCTCCAAGGGGTAGGGGATAAATGGGCAATGATCTGGTGAAAATTGACATTTTTTCCTTAAAACTCGAGTAGGTAATATAACGTTTAGGGTTTGTTAGTTAGAAAACTTTCAATTTCATCAAACATCTGGTATTCTGCGTGCAAATTAAATTAGGGGTAGAATCTGTGGGCGTGGAATAGTGGTGACATAAATTTCGATTTTTTTTTGCTGAAACGGCGTAAAAAGTTTCAAAACAAATAGAAAACTTGAGTCTGAAACGAAAATTGTTTTGCGTGTCGGTCTGTTGGTCTGTCGGCCTCTACGTCTGTCTGTTATCAGGCGCAATAACTTTCAAACAAATTGAGAGATCATCTTGAAATTTGGTACCCAGTTACCACCCGACAAACGAACGCTTCGAATTGTTTTTGGGTAAGATCGCTTTATCGGGTAGGAGATAAAGGAGGGGTGATTTTGTGAAAATTGACATTTTGTTGTTGTTAAAACTCGATTAATATAACGTTTCACAAGTTTATGGGTACAGGAATACGAATATTTTCTTTGTCATGGACCCTAAATTAATTTCATGAGAATGTTTCTGACGAGAGCAGATTATCACAGCTATGTGGAAATTATGATTCAGTTTATAGCACCATTTTCTTCAATATCTATAATCTTAACAACTCTAAGACAATTTCATGGATCTAAAATATAGGGTACTAACGGGCACTACAAGAAATGGAAGTGGAGTTCGCTATTGTAAGATGGATTGAGTCAATTCTGAAAATTAGTGTTATCACAGCCACTACAAATCAAACCAACAGTGACGACGGCAAGACGTTGTCATCAGGGAGTAGTGCTATCACCTCTGCTGTGGGTCGCTCGTTGTTGATAAACTTATGACTACATTGAGCGGGGCAGGATACGAGGATATATCCAAGGATACGAACAGACGGAAACTAAATTTAAAAGCTCCCACCCGGAGTGGAACACAGATACAATTTTACAATGAAGTTAAATATTTAACACTTGCTATGGGATTACCTGGCTCAGTTCTGAAAAACGCTCAAATACCTTGGAGGAATGACCTTAGCACCACAGGAAATAGGTAAAATAATTCGCAAAAAGATAATAGATTACATAAAAAGTCTAAACTTTTGTGGAAACTATTAGAAAAAGATATATGCTTCGAGGACTACCGCTTTCTGATTAGCCTTATAAAAGTGGGCAACTGGTTGGTCCGATGACAGTATAATATGTATCCAGAATTCTCTAGAACATTCTCAGAAGTGTATCTATAGTAGGTCACCTCACTAACATTTAAAAGTCCCAGCTTCGAAGCCAGTTCGTGATGAAATATTTTTTGGACTGCCTCGTCCCTCTCTTTGTATTTTGTCGCAGCAAACGCAGGGCATCCTCCAGTGGCCTGCTGGATAGTCTCTGGTGTGGGACAGTCAAGACTGCATTTGTCATCTTGGAATGAACGATATCCAACTATATACTTTAAGTAGTTTCTTGTTGGAATGACCCCATCTTGTATGGCCAGCAAACCCCCCTGTATCTGGAAACACCTCTCCCGACACCAACCAGTGGTTTGAAGGTGATTGGTCTACATGTACCCGGGACGACTCATTCAATGTGGCCCATAGAGAGGATTCTGCATCCAAGATTGCAACTTGTCCTGATCAGTCCGATGGTGACTTTATATTTCACATTCATTTAATTGTAACGATGTTGAATCATCTGCCTCTCATATGGCACGGTATAGTTCGAAAGTAAGCGCCTGCCGATGGAAATATGTACACAGGTTCAACATTTGCTGATCTAATTACCTGCCAACCATCCCCGTCCACCTTGGTGTCTAGGTAGAGTTACTCGTTCGATGGCACTACAAGGGTGATGCTTGTTTGATTTTGTTAGGAGTGTTTGCACCTTCCATTGTAGATTTTCGATGTCCATTTCACAACCACAAATGAATAACTGAGTGCAAAATATGCATCTGTAATAAGGGCTTTAGTCGGCCTCTTGCTGTTGAGATGGGCTCGAACACCTGCTTTAGTCGCTCAGTAAACTCATTCGTCAGTTCGGTCTTCATTACTGAGTGGTTTATTTTTCTTACTTGCTGTATTATTAGGTATTTACGACACTTTTTTACACCCATTCAGGCAATTTGCTGGCCATTTTGCATTTCAGATACACCTGGTTGTGCATTCTCTCTGACCAGACATAAGGTGCGGCATTTGTCAAGCCCAAATTGTATGTAAATATCTCTGAAACACCCTTTCACGATTTTAAAAAGTTGTTAAATATTATTCCTTGTGGAGGCCATCAACTTAAGATCATCCATATACAGCATATAATTTAGCCTCATTCGCTTTTTGCTATTGCTTTAAACCAAAGCCATCTGGTAGAGTTAAGATGGTTTTATAGTGGATTTAATGAAAAATATTATCATGAAAAAAAGCACATCGTTGGCCAATGTTCCTTGGAGTATTTCCACAATTTCTCGCGTAGTTTAGTTAGAAATTCACTATAATATACTCATTTGAGTGTTCTACCTTGTTCCAGGAAATATAAGATAATTAACCCATCTTTGTTACAGAAAACAACACTTTTTTGGGCTGTGGAGAACTGGAGTGATTAAACTCTTTTGATTGTTTATTAGTCTCTGGATCATAGTGATCCACTAAATATTTCGTCCATAGTGGAAAGGCGATCCTAAAACTTTGAGTAATCGTCTTCAAAATGGTGGCAGATTTCCTTCGACAGTGTCAAACGAGGACGTTTCTGAACATTAAATAATCCATTTTGCCGAAAGATTTCTCATTCCTAAATCATGCTAAACAATGTAGGACTCACGTTCATACGAAATGTACAATATTTCTGCCATACGTTTCTTCCTAATTCGCCCACCGAAATGAGTTGAGAATGAATGTTTTCTTTAGTGGTCACAGAAAGTTGTCCTCCAAAACAGTGCTCATCTTCGAAATGTGAGCGTCGTCTTTTAAATTCCACACCCAGTGTTTAATAGTTGCATACGAAGGACACTGATTATCCAAGATTGCTACTATATCAGCAAAAAATTCTTTGCTATTAACCAATACAATCATAAATACATAATTACTAACCGAGGCCATTTTTAAAACATCAAAATATAGCTCTTTTTCAGACATGCCGTTTTCAAAAATGGACAGCTTTGTCACAATTAAACTTTTGGAAGTCACAGCTTGACAGCTTATTGTAAAACATCATAGTTATTACCATAACAACTACTAGCCTCACATCCTTTCTCCAAAAACCATGGAGAGCTTAGAAGCAGAACCATCACAAGAAAACGGCTCCATGTACAATAATTCGCGGACAAATCCACATTAGATACCTTAGAGTGTTTAGTGAGGGGTATATAAAATACTTTTGTAAAGTAGCCCTTAGTCCATTAATTGATCTAGAGGGTGCCATTGACATCTCTTCAAATGGGCTCTGCAAGAATGAAAAGTGGATTTCCCCAGTGTAAGATAGAATGAATCAATTAAAAAATCCATGCTATGACAGCTACTATAAATCAAAACAAAGCAACAGGGGTGACAGCACAAGGTTGTCCTTGGGGAGGAGTGCTATCACCTCTACTGTAGTCGCTCAGTGTTGATAAACTTATGACTACATTGATGATATTGACATAAAGTCCAGCCTAATGCAAACAGCCCTAAATATTCTAAGAAACTGGTATGAGACAGAGAGGCTTAATGTCAATCCTTATTCCTTTCTCTTCCATTCACGAACAGAAGGAAACTAAATTTAATAGCTCCCACTCTGAAAGGAACATATATACAACTTTCCCGGGAATGGAATATTTGGGATTTTCTTAGACCAAAAACTGACCTGGAACACGCACTTGGAAAAACTCTTTTGAGAGCCTCAATGGCGATCTGAATTTGCTGCAGACTCGTTAGAAAGACATTTGAACTAAATTTTTTGCATTTACGAAACTGTGTTAAACTCATGGTCATATATGCATATATGTATAGTATAGTACCGAAAAACTTTAAAAGTTTCAGCACAAAACTAATTGCACAAGTTGCATAGCTTGATCTGTCTTGGAATAACGGGAGCTATAGCATCATGCACTACAGTTGCAACAGAGACAATGGTCAATCTGGCTCCACTGCAGATATGCGTGAAGAAAGAAGCATCACTAAGTGTCTCAAGACTATTTCAGGTAGGCAAATTCAAACCAGAAGACTTGGTTGGCCACTTGAACATCCTGTAAGTTATTTCATTGTTGGAGTAGAAACTAGTTAGGATTTTTCATCATCTGATGACGCTAACATTTTTAGTGAAACGATTGTCAGGTCTTTTTAAAATGATGTGTTGTGGTAATTTTGGTTCTCCAAGTATACTTATCAGTGCTCATCACTGGTTCCAATCTTCACTTAGTGAAAAGGACCTAACTTTAGACTCGCTAAGTCCCTCGGAAAAACTTCCACCATCTTCCAAGCAGATATGATTGCTATAAATCTCTGCCTACAGAGATTCACACCCTCTCAGACAGTCACGCAGTACTAAAGACACTGAAATCTTTCAAAACCGGCTCTAAAATGACCTGGGACTGCAAAAAATCCTTGAAGGAAACAAAGTAACTCGGATGTGAGTGCTAGGGGACCAAGGCAATGAAGGGGATGATGAACTAATAGCCTTGCAAAGGGGGCCTCAACAACACCATTTTATGGTCCAGGGTCCTATTGTGGATTAATAAAAAGCCATGTACGAAATGAACTTAATACTTGGGAGAGGAACCAGATGCTGTCATACTGGAGGACCACGCGAGGCTTAAAGTAGGTAAAACGGTTCACCACCATATCAACAGACAAGTTTGATTTGCTTCTTGAATTGAACAGAAACGACTTCACAATAATCACATGACTTTTCACAGGATACTTCAGAGTAAGGTATCACCTTATGAATATGGGTAAGATGGAGAGTGAAAACTGCAGATCCGGAAGCAGCAGAGACAACAGGACCTTTGGTATGCGATTGCATGGTAAAGTTTTGCAAAAGGCTCAAATACATTCGAGAGGTGACCCTAACACCACAGGAAATAGGTAAAATAGCCCCCAAAAAGATAGAGGACTACACAAAAAGTTTGCACTTTTCGGGCAACCATTAGAAAACAGAGTGGTGCACAAAAGACCCATTGGGGTTGTAGCGCTGAAATGCCAAATTTTGCCTATACGAGTCATTAAACAAGCTACAATCAATCTATATAACAACTAGTGCAATTTTGCTTACTGTAAAACTTCGAGGATAACAAGATATCAATATACCCCCGTAGAATATGCTTCAAAATTTTTCGTGTCCCAATAAAATTATCATAAATAATCAACCCATCTAATAAACATTCAAATATTTTGTTACACCTAATAAATTTTTTGGGCCAATTATCTTGAATTAGATAAATTGGAATATTTTTTCTTGTTACAGCCTACGCCATGTTGAGATTTGCGCCCGGCACTTTAAAACGTTATTTACTATGCCGGTTGCCAAATTATTTTTTCAGTATACATTTCCTTTATTTTTTTGTAATAGGAGATATATTTTGTATTGTCTGAGGACTTGGAAAGCGTACTATTGTAAAATAAAATGTAGTCTCATTGTTTGTATTCGACGCAAAAATATTTTGTACATTCAACTTTACAAATTACATCATAGTTATTTGTAGATACATCACGTCAGAGACAAGGCATTACCACGATGCAAATATAAAAAAAAAAACATCCGAAATACGTGAAGTAAATAAGTGCTTAAGTAGGGGCGAATATTTTCATCCATGTAAGATAATCATGCAGCGGCGGTCTCTGATACTTTGAACAATGGCAAGAAATTTAATGGTTTGCGTGCTTCTGTTAATTTATTTCACATTAGTAGTCGGTTCAAGAAAATACGTAGGCAACTAACATAATTTTCTGACATTGCATGATAAATTATTTCCACATCTTTATATTTATTTAAATTTCTCTAACACTAGTTACGAAACAACAAAATGAAGTTGTAAACATGATAGTCCGACGACACTTAGAGTTACATTAACCCAATGACATAATTGTCCACTTAAATAGTTTTTGTACCTTTGAAAATCGAATATAGTGTTATAAAGTGACGTACGTCGTTAGGCACTCACAAAAACTATTTCCATTAAAAGTGTACCCAATTACATGTGAGGTAAGAGCCAAACTTTCCCGGCCTGACTATGAAAGAAACGGCGTGGACTCAGAATTAAATTTTATCTTTCCACATCATTCATCCTCCCTAACATCAACGCACTTATTACATCGTTTCGGCAACAATTCGATACCCCTAAAAAATATTCTTTCGATTTATCCCCAAAATGTGCTCAAACTGCAGTTTTCACCTCTAGTCGACACTGAAATGGCGCCAGCGAATGTCCCTTTTCAAATTTTCAAATAGGTAGTAGTCACAGGCCAGCCTCAATAGACCTCAAGATCGCAGTGGAAGGGCCGTTATGGCCCACTTACAATATAACCTTACCACTGGGGGCCATATCGGTTCTATACGGAGAGTGATCGATTTGTTCGAAACCGAAGGCACGAATTGCGGCTTGTGCAATTCTGGCAGTGTGCACGGATGCATTGTCATGGAGCAAGCGCACGCTTCTGGTCAGTTTCCCAAGACTTTTCTCCCGAATATTTTGTTGTAACTTATGCAGAATGTTGCATAATATGCCCCGGTGACTATGGTTTTACGTTCTTTAAAGTCTATGAGAAGAATACCCCCACAAACCCAAAAAATCGAAGCCATCACTTTTTCTGTCGACCGACAGACCTTAACCTTTTTGGCGGTGTTTATCCTTTACGCCTCCATTCCATCCACTCCCTTTTGCACACAAGATCATAGTGAGTCCCCAAATATCTTTCAGCAGTTCAACGCCAGCGTCGTGTTGAATGTGTCCGATCATTTTTGGATTTCTGTGGAGAAAAATCTGTGAACGTGTTGAAGACAATTGTCAGGGGGTGTGAAATATGGTTAGTTTCACACCCCCTGACAATTGTCTTCAACACGTTCATAGATTTTTCTCCACAGAAATCCAAAAATGATCGGACACATTCAACACGACGCTGGCGTTGAACTGCTGAAAGATATTTGGGGACCCACCTTCCATTAACTTCATTCATGCGAAATGTTCGTGGAAGGTTCGGCGAACGTTTCTATCTTAGAGCCCTGTCATTTTGATAATTTTATTACTTTTAAGCTTAATACGAGATCCTCAACAAGGGAAATCTTGTTGTCCGTCACCACTTCCACCGTCCTTCCTGTTCTTTCGTCATCTGCCAAGGATTCATGCCCCGAAACTATTTTGACCAATCTATTACTACAAGATAAGACGGAGAATTTTCCCCGTATACCCCATCCAGCTGATCTTTGCTGTATACTCCATTTTTGTGACTTCTGACATCGTAATGAACAAGTGTCAGTTATAAAAAAACGAATTGACATAGAATCCAGTGTTGTTTTCTCCAAGACTAATCAACACCTAAACAAGAAGGCCTACTAACTGAATTTAAGATGCCCGCTATAGTGGATATAATAAATCAGATTATTTAGAATTAACAGTTGTTATCACTTATTATTTTACTACCAATATTTATAGCAAAATTTGGAAACTCTTCAATTTAGATGATGCAAGTGAATTGACTGACTTTTGCAATATTGAATGATTTGCAATGATTTCTCAATAAGTTTTTGGACAAATTAAACATTCACAATTCTCAAACACTTTTGATTGAAATAATAGATTTATTTGAGTTTATTGCAATTAAATTAGTTAGATATATGTACAATAAGATAATGTAATAATAGAATAATATATTTTATATTAATATGTACATAGAGATTGAGAAAAACATAACTTATTACTAAAAAAACTCATTCTGCTGCAATGTAAGCACATACCTATGTTCCAAAATTGAGGTGTGAATACAAATCAATGTCAGTTTAATGATATCTTATTTAGACGTTATTGACTTTACCTCTTTTACATTGTGGCATATTAGTTTTAACAGGCAATCATTTTTCCGTTTGCAGTAATTATTCAATAGAATATTGATGGCTGGGCGTAATATTTTTTTCATGGAGCACTGCGAGGATGATTCTGACAGTCATGTCCTATAAAAATGGCATCAGGTAAATTTTCTGAAATTACATACAGAACAACTTGTCTATTATTATGTTGCTTCAAAAATATATTTTCCAAATCTGTAGAAACAAACTCTTGCACAACTAAATATGTATATGATACGATTTGGATGACATCGTTATGTGGATAACATAACTCCCCTCTGTCTTTAGCCCTAATCAGACTGTCAGGAATGTCTTCAGTCTGATCATAGAACAAATCATTTAAGGAGAAATAAATAATATCTACTAGTGATGACTCATCACCCGTCAATTCGACAGCCGGTAGGCCTTCTTGTTTAGGAGGTGTTGAACTAATAAGGCTTGAACCAATGTCTTACCAAATTTTGACACGCGGCGATACAAGAAATTTGGGCGCTTACCTCGTACATAATATGAAAGGGCTGATCTGATTTCCACTTCTCGTTTATAAAAAAAATATGTAATACTGACTCAAACAAAGGTCAGGTTAAGTCAAATCTGAAAATAAAACGTGATTGCACTAATGATCCTATACAGGGGCGTGTTTAAATAAAATAGGGTTAGAGATAACAGTGACACTTGATGTCAAAATTGAACGATCGAAACAAACAAACCTCAGCCCGCAACAACTTCAACGTTCGAGACAAAACACACATATTCCAAGTCCTAAATGCCTGTCGTCTCTAACATTATGAAAACAACTAACAACGATAGGCTTTTAAAACTTTAACTCCAAAATGAGCATCTTTGATCGGTACACCTTGGTTCCCCATCGTTTAAGTAACCAAACCTTTATGTTTCTCAAATTCGTTTCGCGGTTTTGTGAAATCGTACTTGTGATTTTGTTAATTCGGATAATGACAATTCGTATTTTTCTAAATTATTAATGAATTTTGGATTTATAATTTGCTTTAATAAATGGCAATTGTTGCGACAGACCTTTGCGTAAGAATAGTTTTAGTGAATTTTCTTAAAAAAGTTCACTAATGAGACCTCGACTTTTGAATAAAAAAAAATTTCTTCAAATGAGCGCTAATTAGGCCCCCTAGAACACATATCCGGGGTCAGT
This sequence comes from Tillus elongatus, assembly GCA_964006375.1. Taxonomy (NCBI): domain Eukaryota; kingdom Metazoa; phylum Arthropoda; class Insecta; order Coleoptera; family Cleridae; genus Tillus; species Tillus elongatus. Next base: position 181,792,103 of record OZ023262.1, on the reverse strand, counting down.
TTCAATTTTTATATGTATATATATATATATATATATATATATATATATATATATATATATATATATATATATATATATATATATATATATATATATATATATATATATATATATATATGGCCCATTGAAAACTGTCCAGGAAAGATTTTGTCGAAAAAAACGTGAACTTCACTCTCCTAAGCGGGGCTGTCATTCCTCAAAATTTTTCAAATGGTAATGGCGATCATATGATGATAGCTCGTTGTAAAGAGCTTTTGATTCCATATACATTGCTTTTTTTTATTTTTGAAATTCGGTCTATTCGTTTAGAAGGTATGGAGTTTTGAAATACCACTAATGAATTTTCAGAGAAATCAAAAAACTAAATCGTTTCACTTAAAAACTTAGCATAGTATTGAAGTAAATGTTGAAAATAATCAGGACCAATAATTATACTATTAAACCAATAAACCAACATACCAACGAATTAAACTTTAATCCAATAAATGTTCAAATTGAGCGCCACCAACTTCCATACAATTGTATACATTTTGATCAAATTTTTGCTTAACATTTGCAAGCACTTCAGGAGTAGTTCTCCGGCATTTATCAATAATGCGCTGACGTAACTCTTCCAATGAATCGCACTCGGCAGCATAAACATTTGATTTTAACTGCCGCCCACAAAAAAGTTTAAACGGCTCAGGTCTGGAGATCGGACTGGCCATTTTACTGTACCTCTTCGAATTATCCATTGACCGGGAAAGTGTCTATCCAAGAACTCCCTAACAGTAACAGCATAATGCGGTGCAGCACCATCTCGCTAGAAAAATAAATGCTATTCCGAGTATCTCTCATCGTTCTCTACAATGTCAATTGGCATAGGCTAAACCAAGACTTGCAATATTTCCAAATACCGTCCTCCTGTCAAAGGGTCGGCTATGAAGATTGGTCCAACGATGTGTTCACCAGAAATACTCGCCCAAACATAGATTTTTTTGTGGAGTTTGAGTGTAGACATATATTTTCGCAAAATTCCAAGCGCCGGTCATAATCATCTTCATTTAATTCCTGAACAAGCTGGATTTTATATGGATGAAACCTTAATTTTTTCAGAATTCGTTGAATTGTCGTTCTACGTAGATTAGTAATCTCAACTAATTTTCGTGTACTTAATGTTGGATATGCACTAACTTGACCTATTACTTCCAGACTTGTGGCTTCATTCACAATAGGAAATTCACGTTCAGGATTTTTTATTATTAGCCACTGATCCAGTTTCATGGAACTTGTGTAGCAACTTTAGCATCTACATATGAAGAACACGCCTCTCAGGATGCAGGTTATTAAATACACGTGGTGTTTGGTTTGCGTTTTCATGATGTTTTAAAAAAATTAGCACAATTCCAACTCATTCGGCAATTGAATATACCACAATACTGATAATCAAAATCCACTCACAATGCGAAGCAATAATCACAACTGAATTTTTCATCAATCGAGTTACTTTAATTCACATGTATTTTATTACCTACGCAAAGCTTTAAAAACATTTTTATCTTGCAATGGACGCTGGTGCGGACCAACTCAGCCATTAAGAATTTCTCGGGAAATATCTTAGTGATATTTCAAAAATCCATATCTTCTAAACAGATAAACCGAATTTCAAAAGGAAAATAGCATTGTATATGGAACAAAAGCTGTTTTCAACGAGCATATGACCCCTGTTCCCATTTTGAGGGATGACACCCTCGCTTAGGAGAGTAAAGTTTGGGCTATCTTTTTTACGTCAAAAGTTGTCCCCCTCACAAGCAAAGTTGACGTGTTTCAGGTTTTTTTTGACAAAACCTCTTCCTGGCAGTCACGGCCAGCTCGTTTTCAATAGACCACCCTATATATATATATATATATATATATATATATATATATATATATATATATATATATATACCCTGTATATATACCCCAAGTATGTGTTCTAGGGCGTCTAGTTCGCGCTCATTTATAGACAATTTTTCAAAATTCAAAAGTCGGGATCTCCCTATTAGCAAATTTTTTTCTACAAAAATTCACTGAAACCTGCACTTCACTTGTAAGGCATAAAGTAATCTAATTTCACTAGTATTATCTTTTCTTTAAATAATACTTATGCAATCAATTAAAACGAAGAATAATAAGTTGAGTATGCGTTAAGGAAAATGTAATATTACCTTGATATAATAAATACTCATTGTGGAATTTTTCGCGTACATGAACATGGCATACCATCACTTATTACTCATTTGTCATATTACGTTATTGAAACAGTAAAAGTATACAGTCAGGAACAATCTAGTACTTTGTATTTGTTTTCGTAGAAATTTACATGCGCTTTCTTGATAAAGTAGCAAGTTGATTACAAATTATTACAGTCATTAAATAGTCACCAGCAACAAAATGCAGTAAAAGAAGGTGTAAAAATGATTGGTCAGTTTTGTATACCAAGAGAGTCATTATCAGGTTTGTCCTTTGATGTGAAAATAATTTAACAAATATAGTTGAAAATTATTTTATAAAAATAGTTACGTAAGATTTTTTAACATTAGTACATTACCTTTTAAATTATCGAAGTGCAAAAAATGTTTTGCACTGTGTCATTTCCTCCGTTCTTTTTTAATTTAGTTTCACGAATTTTCCAGAAGGAAACTTTTTCTTTCATAGCCACCATGACATCCAGGTTCAATGTGAAAAACAGTGCCTTCGTGCCATTATTTCAAAATACCAAATAAAATGTACGACTGAGAGTAGGTACTAATAGGTAGTAGGTGAATCAGAGTGAAGTCCATATGGCAGAGTGACACCTGAACTTTTCGTGACACTGACACCTGCACTGATAAAATTGTTTATCCGTGGTACAATAGCATCTAATTGGACGTCTCTGTCACTCTCTTTCTACTACACTCAGATTCAATATTTTATGCATTGGCCGTCGGCTTACCTGGCTAATTATGTATCCACCTTCACAATGATAAAAACAGTTGGATGCCAGAGAGACACTGCAACTGCAATATTCGGTGCATTTTTAAATTGCATTTGGCGAGCTCTCTGGCCATCAGGACCTTGCAAATAAAATTTTAAAGATTAGATGCAATTCTGTGTCTTTGAGTAATCAAGTTAACAATGTATGCAAAGCCTTAGATAAAATTCCTGGACAGTCTATCATTTAGGAAGTAACTTTGTTTAGTTTCAAGTGGCAAGGAATTTAAGGCCGATGATGTTGATAAAACGTAATATGGAGGGCGCGATCATTTGAAAAGATAAATTTAATTTCTTCGGACAAAAAAATTTCTGCGAAAACTGGCCAAGTATTTTTTAACACAAAGTCTTGCCCAAATAATACATAAAATTCAAATTATATACCTAATCTGTAATTAAAATTGAAAAACAAATAATTTGTTTGCACGAAAATCCATTAAACATTATTTTCGACGAATTTTGTTTAAAAAATGTTCCATCAATAGAATAATTTTTCATACAAAAATTAGAAACAAATGTTTCTTCAAAGCAAATTCATTAAAATCGTTTATAAGAAAATTCGCTATTAAAAGAACATTTTGTACAATAAAAATCGCTAATAAAAATAAATTAAATAAATGAAAAAGTATTCAAAAGTAGATACTTTTTTTGTGGTTTCGCAGAGAAAATTCTTTTACCTGTCGATGCTGTAAAAATTGAATCCGATTGCAGAGAAGAAAGCAAACTCTTCTGTAATAACAGATCTCTACGTCTGTGTTATCTGTGGAACGGTTTTAGCAACTAAGGACAACGACGACTTGAATTAAAAGACTTAAAAGTCCCTATAGTTCATTAGTGATCGCTAAAAAGATATTGGAATTACACAATCTGATCAGATAATGTTAAATATTGAATCAAAGACGAAAAAAAAGTAAAAAGAAAGTTGAAAGAGAACTTCAGACAACAGTGAGATTTGAATCCCCGTCCCTTCGCTCATGAAGCAGCGGTCTAACCCTCGACTACCGTAAGGCTTGGCAATGAAAGTGGAGTAAGATGTAGATCACCTATCTTCAGTCATTTGTTTGTAATATCTAAGGTACATTGTAGATGCATTTTTGGGAACTATTTTAATAAATGAGAAGACTGGCATAAATCTAGAACATTCTAATATATATTTTGTGCAATATTTACCATCCCTAAACCGCAATAGTTATACTAATGTTCACGTTTCACATCTACAGTTTGACATTTACAGGAGAAAAATTACAAAATTTTCAAAATAATTTTGCTCGTACTTTTTAAACATTTTGCGCAATGGAAAAATAAACGTTGTCTGTAAAAGTTAATAGATTTAGTTTAACATATACAATATTTTTGTATTGCGTCTTCTGTGACTTTTAGTGGCACTAAAATTTTTGCTTCACATTAAATGCTTATGACTTTTTTCTTTTGACTTAGAGATTTAAATTTTGGTGTATAGTTTGGTTTTTGCAATGTAAACCTGCGTACCGAATTTGGTTGCTATAGCTTTATTATTTCCGGAGATATGAATTTTTTCCAAAAGAAAACTTAAATCTTTCTGATTTTCCTGGCTAACGAACTAATACAAGCCACTTGCAAAAGGAAGTTACCCACCAAATTATATATATATATATATATATATATATATATATATATATATATATATATATATATATATATATATATATATATATATATATATATACATACCATCATCAAATGAGAAACATTCAAATAAAATTAAAAAATACACTTTTGTAAAACAAAAATTCATGTACAGAATAGAGCATTTTTTAATCAAATGTTTTTAATAGTCTTTTTGAATAGCTTAGCGTCCAATAACTTGAAGTATGTTGGAAACTTGTATAATTCGACACCAGGAAACCTACAGGAATACTGAAAGCTTGACAAACGATCCCGTGGTGTGGTAAATTTGTCATTATGTCTTGTACTGAAGTAAGTAACTGATCTAATTATTTTTAGCTAATCAAATAAATGAACTGCCGGAGCAAAACAGTTACCAATTGGTGCTATTGAAAAAAAAATCAATATTGTAAGCTATCTGAGAAATCTCATATCCCAGGTGTAAGCAACAGCGTTACTTGAATTAAAAAATAACTTCTGGGACTGCAATGTCATGCAAAAGATCATAAAATTATATGGACACATTAAAATTTTGAAATTGTCAGGAAACAAAGATTTGGGCGCTTTATGTTTTTTTACTGTATGTTACTTGTTACATCTTTAGTTGTTAATATGAAAGTATTATTGAAAATTGATTGCTAGAACTTCCGGTCTGGCATTTGTTGTTTTGAAATAATTAATAATTGTTGATGGTTTTGTTTGAAGTGCGATTTGAAATTTGAGGAATTAAGTTTTAAATCAGTGCTGATAATAAAACAAAGTATAACCTTGTGTAATTATTTTATATCATGTGATATATGAGACTGGTTTTAATTTTTGTTTACATTTTGCAAAATTCGTATACATGTTTACACAGCCGGTTTTATTTAATATTTCTGTTTGACAATAATTTTTCGACATTATATGAGGAGAGTGGTTTACTCTACAACTGATAAGAGGAAAAGTATTATACACAATACACACGAATGGGTACTAGTTATGATTATACACAGAGATAAATATCTAGAAATGACGGTTAGTTGTTTGTAGAAAACTAATCGCATCTAGTGGCGGATTCACCTCGCGGCCAATACACACACACACACACACAAAAATCGCATCTATGTCCACAAGTGTTTTTTTTTGGTTGTGTCCCTATTTACAATTGTAAGGGGTACGTTTTTTTCATATATATATATATATATATATATATATATATATATATATATATATATATATATATATATATATATATATATTTTGAATAAATATATCGAACGCCACCCTTCGATGACACAAGATTACAACCCTTTTAGTAAACAATAGAAGTAACCTCTTATATTACTAACAATCGACTGACGGTCACACAACAATCAATCACCAGTCGATATATTACTTAGCAGTTGTGTTATCTACTTAAGAGTAATCATGCAAAAGGCAAAAGGTTTATTACTTGTCAGAATGATGGCGACGCCTCAATGTACGGCGTACTGAGTCGGGCGAGCGGTTGCCAAAAGTGTCCAGTAACAACATCACTAACCTGTAATTAAACATATACCTAAACACATCGTCCAACTAAAGCACAACCTAATATATACGAGGGGCATGCAATTATTAGTTCATCAAACAATTACCAATTACACGCCCCACTGAGCGACTCAACATCAATGACTATTTACACTCAAAGCTCCTTTGAGCAAGCTAACTTTAAGAGCAGTTTCGACATAACGCTCCACTGAGCAACTTCCACATTAAAAGCAGTTCCTACGAAATGCTCCACTGAGCCACATTATAAACTCTTAACAACGCACATCAGTGCCTCAGAACTGCTTCTCAACAATGTCTCCAAGTGCTCAAATCAAAGCTTCTCAAACAATAATTACTCAATTAGTTACTTAAACAATAAGTTACTCAGATAATATTTACTCAAGTAGTTACTCACACGTTAGTTACTCAAACAATAGTTTCTCAGACAATAGTTTAACCTGTGTGTTTAGTTGGGTGCTGTACCCGACACTGGATCCGCGCCGGCTTCCAGGAGTGCAATGAGGCAGCAATTGCCTCACCTAGAGTGCTCGCCTATAGCCAGAGTGAATACATAAACAATGTGCCCCTCCCCAATATCCACTCATACATTGCTCTTGATTGTGCAATGAGACAACGATGCCTCGGTCTAGCCACCAGATCGGCTCTCAAAAGCAACCACTGTGTTGCCTCCGTGAATACTGAGAACTGCAATCGACACAACGTTGAAGCTACGCTATGTTCCTCTCCAATATCCACGCCTACACTGGTCCTGGCTGTGCAATGAGGCAACGACCTCGGCCTAGCTACCATTTCGGCAAATACAACGCCTACACTGGTCCTGACTGTGCAATGACATCGGTCTAGCTACCATTTCGGCTATCAATGCAACAACCGTGGTGCTGTTACGTAACCTGGGTCTAAGCCCACGCCCACCGGCATGATACCCTACTGGGTGAACAAACAGCAAAAGTGCCCCGCAAACTTCCGAAAATATAGCGGGTGGTTAACTAACTTAAAACCAATCAATTGTTTGCAGTTTGCAAGGACTTGTGAGCAGGGCCTCTCTCTTGCAAAAAGACGACATGTCTGGCCAATGGGCCAGAAAAACGACACGGAAAACTTTCCGTGGCGTTTTTCCACAATTTTGTCAGGTAATTTAGTTAGCATCTCACTATAGTATGCTCCCGTGACGGTTCTACCTTTTCTTGAAAATCTAGCTGCTCCCTATTTGTTCCGGAAAACTGAAGCAGCCGACTTTTGGACACGAAATTGTTTGGGTCGTGAAGACCCAGAATGCTTTCTCTCTTTCGGTTGAGTAGTAACATACGAATGACATTCATCATGTGTGGTCTACCACATGAAACTGTGCCCGATTACCATTTCAAAAATAAATCTTGAATTACTGACTGAAACTCTTTCTTATCAATATCGAGTTCTTCTGAGATATGCCGTTTTCAAGAATTCATAGTGTTTGTCACTGTTCAACCTTAAGATGTAAAATTTTTACAAATTATTTATAAAACATCATAGTAACTAATTTGAATTTTGCCTACCGGTAAGTTTCCAGGCTAACTAGATATACTTCTCGTACCTTAGCAATTTACAAATTATAATCATTTTATAAAATACCTGGAAAACTAACACAATTTTCAATGAGCGCCTACAGTATTTGGCAACTTGGAACTAGTTTCACTTAAGAGTAATAGTTTTAGTAAATTAATTAGTGAATTTTCTTGACAAAAATTCACTAATGAGGAGATCCTGACTAAGAAAATTCTTCAAATGAGCCCGAACAAGCCCCCCTAGAACCCATATCCAGTGTCAGTTTCAATTTTATTTAGCCTTTTGCTAGTGGCTTGGACAGGTTCGTTATCCAGGAAAATCGGCCTAGGTTTCCCCAGACAATTTTGTGTTTTTTGTAGGAATTTTTTTATATCTGCGGAAATAACAAAGCAAGGGCAACCAAATTTGGTACGCGCATTTGTCTTGTATAAAGTAAACCAGGTACTAAAATTTAGGTCTGTAAGTTAAGAGACAAAAAAATAATAAGTATTAAAAAAAATGGGGTTTTCCTCAAAACGCCAAAGCTGCGATGATCTGAAACGTCAAAATTGGCAACATTCAGGTAAAGACCCTGAAACAAATACGGGTTATGTAAAGAAAACGGCGCAAGAAGAGTATTCTGCAAACACCTTCAACCGTCATTGTCCTTCGTTTTACTAAAATATTTCCAGAAAATTCATTTCAATCATACTCTTTCTCCCATGTTTTGGCAGTAGTTTTAGCCAAGTTTATGGTTTAACGGTCTATAATTTTTAGCTAATTTTCGTAGAAAAAATTCGTTAATGAGGAGACCGCGACTTTAGCATGTCAAACAGATTTCCTTAAATGAGTGCAAACTAGCCCCTCTTGAATCCATATCCGGGTTTAGTTTTAGTTTTTATCTATTTAGTTATACGATAAAACTGAATATAATTGTTATTATACAAAATAGGATAAAACGTCGTCTCCGTTAGTTATAGGGTGTCTTGAGCTGCATCTTATAAAATTAAGTCGTTGGTAATACCTACAATATTTTTTTCGATCATTCCTTATATTGCATTTTGGCATTTTTCATTGAAATATGACGCATGTTTGTAATAAAAATTGAGACGCAGTAAGTGCGTTTTGGTAGCAAATTTTCATTAAATGCTTCAAATTTCAATGACTCAATTTGCTATTAACCTAATGTTCGTTGGCTAGGAAGCCAGTTTTCTCGCTAACATTTTATGTTTTCCGAAAATTTTTGTACATTTTCAAACAATAAGTTGTTTTGATAAAATATGGTGCATTGTTTCTACTATATAGGTTATACCGGTAACCAAATTGGTGCCTGCTTGCATTAAAGATACATATTTGCTAGTAAAAAGATTTTTATGAAAATTCACTTGCATAACGCACGTGCTGCGTCCAAACTTTTTCGGTTTAAAAGAACCTAAGAATTAATAGTTTTGTTACCTCATAATGTAATCGATGAATATGACTGTCCAACAGCGTAATGTTATTTACGAAGTTTACGAGATGACACCACTTTAAACTACGTTTGATCGTTTATTAACACACACTACTACACTACTTCGTCACTAATAACATGCGTGTAGAACTGCGTTAATGGAGATTTTTTTATTGTTATTTTTTGGCTAGGTCACGACATGTCAAATAGATATTTATTTCTTCAAGGTAGCTTTTGGTTGTATTTTACTACCACGTGAGACATTTGCACATGTGGTACTAGTGTAAACAACGATAGCAATAAGCAATGTAATGTCTATTTTTGTCCCATCCCATTTCGACGTTTTAGGCTCTCTTGCGTTGTGTCTATTTTATGTTTTTAGGTATATATAACCTGCCAAGCTTCTTATTGATTAGTTTATTTTAGGACAGATGATATTTATATTGCAATGGACATACATTCTAGGCCTTAGCAGATATTTTTATATATCTTTGCTAAACATATATTCTTAGTTATCTTTGGTAGGCAAAAAAGTAAAATACATTTTTTGTTTTCATTTCAAGTCCAATATCCAATACATATTCATATAATAATATTGATTTGGCGAATTTACATTAGACGGATAGGTCATGATTTGTAAACTTTCACAAAATTTCTTAAAATGAACGAGAATGAATTATGAATTAGATCCCTTAGAACCCACACAAAATATATAAAGTTAGTATGAGACTGAAGCTTTAATTATAACAGCATCTAAGAAGTGCTTTCAGATTTAAAAAAAAGAGCTAAATATATATATATATATATATATATATATATATATATATATATATATATATATATATATATATATATATATATATATATATATATATATATAAATACATATGGTGTAAAAAAGTGTGGAATATTTCCAATATTTAAAAAACTCTGGACGCAGCAAATGCGTTATGGTAAAGAATTTTCATAAAAATGTTTTTAAATACAAATTAAGAAAGCAGGCATCAAATTTGGTTACCAGTATAATCTATATATTAGAAACAATGTGCAATGTTTCATCAAAATAACTTTATTGTTTGGAAATGTACAAAAATTTCCCAAAGTAAACTAAAATTGTTCCCGAAAAAACTGGTTTTCTGGTCAACCTTATAGGTTAATAGCAAATTAATTCATATTTGAAGCATTTAATGAAAATTCGCTACCATAACGCACTTGCTGCGTCCCCAATTTCTTTTCTTACAAAGATGTATTATATTTCGATGGAAAATGCAAAAATGCAATAACATAGGGCGTGTTCTTTTAAAAAAAAGAAAATTTGAATCACCAACGACTTATGGGCCACCATGTAATTGTGGAAATATTTTTTAAGATGTAGCTCAAGACACCCTATAATTAATGTATACAACTTTTTTTCGTAACTTGCATAATAACGAATATATTGCGCTTTAATGATTTTTTACGAAAATTCGACCAAAATGATATACCATTAAACGATAAACTCTATAGCCAACGCTACTGCTAAAGCATCAGAGAAAGGGTCTATTTGAAATTAATTTTCTGGGAATATTTTAGTAAAATGAAGGACAATGACGATTGAAACTAAGAGTTCAGGCTTTGTAAAACATTATTCTTGAGATATTTTCCCTGCATAGATCATATTAGTTTCAGGTTCATTGCCTAAATATCACCGATTTTGACGTTATAAATCGCGACTTTGACGTTTTGAGGAAAACCCAAATTTACGTTTTTTTAAATGCCTCTAACTTTTTTGTCCTTTAACCTACAGAGCTAAATTTTGGTAGGTAGCTTACCTATAATAATATAAACCCGTGTCTCGTCGCCCTTACTTTGTTAATTCCGAAGATATAAATTTTTTTTAGAATCAAAACTCAACATTTTCCCGGAAAACCTCGTCTGATTTTCCTGTCTAATGAACTTATCCAAGCTATTTACAAAAGGAAGGTACATGCCACATTTTATCAAAATCGGCCTATTATTTTTTGAGTTATCGGTGTGATACATACATATATATATATATATATATATATATATATATATATATATATATATATATATATATATATATATATGTATAATATAATAATATAAACCCATGTCTCGTCGCCCTTACTTTGTTAATTCCGGAGATATAATTTTTTTTAGAATGAAAACTCAAAATTTTCCCGGAAAACCTCGTCTGATTTTCCTGTCTAATGAACTTATCCAAGCCATTTACAAAAGGAAGGTACATGCCAAATTTTATCAAAATCGGCCTATTATTTTTTGAGTTATCGGTGTGATACATACATACATATATATATATATATATATATATATATATATATATATATATATATATATATATATATATATATATATATATAAACATATAAAAATTGAAACTGACCCCGGATATGGGTTCTAGGGGTCCTAGTTCGCGCTCATTTGCAAAATTTTTTTCAAAATTCAAAAGTCGGTATCTCCCCATTAGTGAATTTTTTCTACGAAAATTCACTAAAAATACTAAACATATGTTTTTGACACTTGGTATTTTGATGTACTTAAATTTAATACGCTGTTGACAAGTAAATATATACATATATATACACACACACACACACACACACACATATATATATATATATATATATATATATATATATATATATATATATATATATATATATATATATATATGGTGTAAAAAAGTGTGGAATATTACCAATATTTAAAAACTACTAAACATATGTTTTTGACACTTGGTATTTTGATGTACTTAAATTTAATACGCTGTTGACAAGTAAAAAAATAAACTATCCTGGGTCGCTCAGAAATAATACCAACACTTTTATTTCAAATGGAACGCCGTGTGTGTTTTTGCGTTTTGTGAATTTACAACTAATTTAAGGACTAATTGTATTTGAAGTTTTAGTCCGATCTTCATTCACTACTGAAAAAATAGTTGTTGAAAATAATTATCAAACATTGTTAATATTTCGAAAACTACGGAACATACTTCTTTGACACTTGGTATATTGATGTATTTAAGTTAAATACACTTTTGACAAGTAAAAAATATGTGTAACTATACAGGGCGGCTGAGAAATAATACTGTAAGGGGGTACGTTTTTTACATACATACATACATACATACATACATACATACATACATATATATATATATATATATATATATATATATATATATATATATATATATATATATATATATATATATATATATATATAATTATTATTATTATTTATTCATTGATAAAAATTATACAGTATGCCTATACAATAAGTCTGAGACTTGTGGTGTAGATTTGCATAATTTTAAAAGTTATATCTAAAGCAATGTGACAATTATATATCAAATTAAGCAAACTTCAAATTTTGACTATAATATATATATATATATATATATATATATATATATATATATATATATATATATATATATATATATATATATATTGAACGCAACCCTTCGATGACACAACCCTCTTAGTAAACTATAGAGGTAACATATTATATTACTAACAATCGACTAACGTTCACTTAATATACTTACATAGCTCAACGATCAATCACCAGTCGATATATTACTTAGCAGTTGTGTTATCTACTTAAGAGTAATAAAATGACGGTGTGACTAGGGCTAGAAAATACATTCCTTACAATACCAACTATGTTATTTTAAATAGTACACCCTGTATATTTTGCAGATTCCAATAAGCATTTAAGAGATATATTAAATGGTGTAAGAAAAAATTGACGTGTTAATAATGGTTGGATACGGTGACCGCAAGAGAACACAAGCGGAAGTGGTGGATTTATTTAATCAAGCTTACCCTAATCGACTTGCGATTACGCAATCTTGTGTAAGCAAACTTTTAAAGAAAGGCAATTAAACAGCTATGCGCTCTCACAAGACATATTTTGCTGAGGTTTTTTTTGGAGCACCTTAATCTAAATGACTTTTTATTACCTACGCAAACCTTTAACAACATTTTTATCTTGTAATGGACGCTGGTGAGGCCCAACTCAAGCATTAAGAATTTCTCGGGAAATGCATTAGTGATATTTCAAAAGTCCATATCTTCTAAACGAATAGACCGAATTTCAAAAATAAAAAAGCCATGCCTGGGAATCAAAAGATCTTTTCAATGAACTATCACATGACCTCTATTCCCATTTAAAAAAAAATTACGGAACACCCCCGCTTAGGAGGGTAAAGTTTGGGCTATACTTTTTGCGTCAAAAGTTGTCCCACTCACAAGCTAACTTGACGTGTTCCAGCTTTTTTGCATGGCAGTTACGGCCAGCTCGTTTTCAATGGACCACCCTATATATATATATATATATATATATATATATATATATATATATATATATATATATATATATATATATATTACATCAGAGTCCATTGGCACTGAGTATTAATTAAATCTGTCATAAAAGCATTATAAGGAAAAATCTTGACGCAGCATATGGTAGTGAATTTTCATAGAAATGATCTGGCACCAAACATTTTTCCATCAAATGCTTATAACTTTTTTTCTTTTAAGACAGAGAACTAAATTTTGGTCTACAGTTTACCTTTTATATCGTAAACCTACGTACCAAATTTGGTTACCATAGTTTTTTTATTTTCAGAGATATTAATTTTTTTCGAAAGAAAACCCAAAATTGTCCCGGCAAACCCGGTCTGATTTTCCTGGCTAACGAACTTATCCAAGATACTTACAAAAGAAATGTACCTGCCAAATTTTATGAAAATCGGCCCATTATTTTTTGAGTTATCGGTGCGATATATATATATATATATATATATATATATATATATATATATATATATATATATATATATATATATATAAATTGAAACTGATCCCGGATAAGGGTTCTAGGGGTCCTAGTTCGCGCTCATTTCAAGATATTTTTTCAAAATTTAAAAGTCGGGATCTTCCCATGAGTGAATGTTTTCTACGAAACTTCACTAATACGCTACTGTCACGGACATACATAAAAATTATTGCTGAAAGTGCAATAAAACTAATAAAACTAATTTATGGTAGGCGATAACGCATTATAAACTGAATAATACGGGTTTAGTTTATACCACCTCAGTTAAAAGAAAAAGGAACTTAAACTGAAATTTCATAGTCATTACATTTTGGACCCAAAATATAAAATAAACCCTTATTTAGTTATTAAACCAACATTTATATTAAGAGTTGAAAGTCATTTTAAACAATTGAAAAATAGTATAAAAAATGACTACAGTTCAGAGCAGTAGGTATAGTCACAAAAGTTACCAAAAACTTTTAAATATTTTTACTAGCTATCTAGATCAGTGACTTGTGGAAGCAACAAGGCTATGCATATTCTCATTTTATGCCCGAGATAGCTCATCTATTATCTATTTTACAGCACCCTTTATGATCACGATAGAAACATTTTGGTTTTGAAAAGAAATTTAAGTTTCCAGTTCTTAGCAAATGTTGTTAGGTAATCAAAGTTTCTCGATTAAATATGGATTTTTGAGACATTTTCAAAATAAAAACATTTACTAAGGGAAGCTTGTAACCTGTGATGAGCACACTTGGAGAACCCAAATTACCACAACACATTTTGAAAGACCTGGCGATCATTTCACAAACTAAGTTAGCGTCATCAGAGAATGAACAATTATGTTCCAAGTTAGCGTCATCAGGATGAACACTTCTGTTTCAGAATTATTCGTCCTCTGATGACGCTAACTTGATTAGTAAAACGATCGTCAGGTCTGTGGTGATTTGGGTTCTCCAAGTTTGCTTAGAAAAACGTTTTGGAAGAGCGTAGTGTCTTATACAAAGTGGTAATTAAGTATATGGAAAAATTCCAGGTTGCGATTACTCATTCGACCCCTTTGGTTTTCAGTGTTCATTCTTTTCGAGAAAAAATACAGTTTCTTCGATATATCGAAAAGACTAAAGCCAGTATAAAACTAAAACCCAGTGCATCAAAAGGCATCATTCGTGGCAAACACTATTTTAGGAATATAACCGGTGACGTGCTTGAGGGTTACCTGTAAGACACAATTTGAAAAAAATACTGCACCCGACTGTATTTTGCCAAACTGACACTTTTGTACGCTTCCACGATCAAAACTCTTGTTTTTTTGCTCAAATAAGCTGGTTCTGTTTACAGTTTTGATAAGATTTCAAAGATTGTTATATTAAAAATTGTTTTTGTTACCATCGCTTATTTCCATCTCATGTACAAAACACTATTTTAGGAATATAACCAGTGACGTGCTTGAGGGTTACCTGTAAGATGGAATTAAAAAAAATACTGTACGCCTTGTCTTTTACCAAACTGTCACTTTTGTACGCTTCCACGATCAAAACTCTTGGTTTTTTTGCTCAAATAAGCTGGTTCCGTTTACAGTTTTAATAGGATTTCAATGATTGTTATAATAAAAACTGTTTTTGTTACCATCGCTTATTTACATCTCATGTACATTATCGTATAGTAACAGCTTCTTTAAATAATTCTAAAATAAATTATTTCATAAAATATTTATACCTACTATAAGATATAGTCGGTAATCATGTGATCGTTTTTATAAACAGCAAAAGTCTATTACCTATTTTAAAATATATAATAGTCGTATGCCGAATAAACAAAAGCTTTAACAAACGTTACGCCGAAATTAATATGTCTTCGCATTTCTCAAAACTGACCCATTAGAGCAAAAACAAGCCAAGAGACGACTTTTGCCTAGTTCTGAGCGTGAAAGCGTACAAGTCGCTTAATTTGACGAAACCAGTGGCGTAAAGTGTTTGGCCCGAATGTGCCCTTTGGTGCATTTAGAATTTTCACCGGGTTTCAGTTTTATACTGGAATGGATCTTTTCGATATTTGGAAGAAATGTTTTTTCGAAAAGATGGAAAAGAAAGGTCTTTGCAGCATGTTCATATGAACTTTTCGGCTGAGGATTAAATAAGGAATCGCATCCTGGAGTTTTTTCGCGTACTTAATTAACACCATGTATAATGCGTGTAAAGAGATATAAATTTTCTATTTAAAAAAAAGTAAATTTTCTTATTTGATTAAATACTGTAAATTTTTATCTCAATGCTATTTTTTTAAATGTTTGCAGAAGTCTTTCTTGCATATGCTCTCTCTGATGGACATTATAAATTTATGTATAAATAAAAATGTTTTGTGTCTGATTATGAACAACAATTTTAGATCGGTCTGTTTCGATAGAAGCTATTATTTTTGAGATATTTGCAAAATCTCGTCGCCTCCAAGGTTTAAACACTTCACTCAATATTTAACTAGTACCTACAAAGTAGCAAAGACACCACAGTTATATGTTTTAAAGCACTAGGTTTCTTAGAGCATGTCTAACAAAAGTATACGAACATATTTTATAAACGAATTTGTGATATAGGTCTAATTTTAAATGATGCAGAAAAATCTCGGGACGCAGCAAGTGCGTTATGGTAGTGAATTTTCATAAAAATGTTTTTATTGCAAATATGTGTGTTTTCTTTTTAAGAAAGCAGACATCAATTTTGGTTACCAGTATAACCTATATAGAAAAAGCAGGCATCAAATTTGATTACCAGTATAACATATATAGTAAAAACAATGTGCCATGTTTCATCAAAATAACTTGATTGTTTGAAAACATACAGAAATATCCAAAAGTAAACCAAAAGTGTTACCGAAAAAATCCGTTTCTTGGTCAACCTTATAGGTTAATAGCAAATTGAGCTTTTCAAATATGAAGCATTTAATCAAAATTCGCAACCACAACGCACTTGCTGCCTCCAGAATTTCTTAACTTACAAACATGCATTATATTTCGATGGAAAATGCAAAAACATAAGGCGTTTTCGACAAAAAAAAATTATTTGTATCACCAACGACTTATGGGCCAGCCTGTGATTGTCGCAATAATTTTTTAAGATGTAGCTCAAAACACCGTATAATTAATGTATACAATATTTTTTCATATCTTGTATAATAACGAATATATTAAGCTTTATTGATTTTGACAAAAATTATATACCATTAAACAATAAACTCTATAGCTAAGGCTACTTACTGCCAAACATCAGAGAAAGGGTCTATTAGAAATGAATTTTCTGGAAATATTTTAGTAAAATGAAGGACAGTGACGGTTGAAACTAAGAGTTCGGTGTATGTGAAACATTCTTCTTGTGACATTTTCTTTCCATAGATCGTATTAGATTCAAGTTATTTGCCTAAATGTTGCGAATTTTGACGTTTTCAATTGTCACTTTGACATTTTGAGGAAACCCCCAATTTATTTTTCTTTAAATGCCCATAACTTTTTCGTCTTTTGACCTACAGAGCTAAATTTTGGTAGGTGGCACACCTATAAAGATATAAACCAGCTTACCAAATTTGGTTGCCCTTACTTTGTTAATTTTGGAGATATAAATTTTTTTCGAAAGAAAACACAAATTTTTCCGGGAAAACCTCGGCGGATTTTCCTGGCTAACAAAATTATCCAAGCGACTTGCGAAAGGAATGTA
Source organism: Tillus elongatus (assembly GCA_964006375.1). NCBI lineage: Eukaryota > Metazoa > Arthropoda > Insecta > Coleoptera > Cleridae > Tillus > Tillus elongatus. The sequence goes on along the minus strand of OZ023262.1, from coordinate 181,774,403 downwards.
CTCACCAATTTTGACGTTTAAAATCGCAATTTTGACGTTTTGAGGAAAATCCAAATTTATTTTTCTTTGAATGCCTGTAACTTTTTTATCATTTAACCTACGAAGCTAAATTTTGGTAGGTAACTTGCCTATAATGATATAAATCCGCATATGAAATTTGGTTGCTCTTACTTTGTTAATTCCGGAGATATAAATTTTTTTCGAAAGAAAACACAAAATTTTCCGGGAAAACCTGGACCGATTTTCCTGGCTAACGAACTTATCCAAGCCATTTGCAAAAGGAATTTATTCACCAAATTTAATCAAAATCGGCCCGTTATTTTTTGAGTTATCGGTGTGATACATATATATATATATATATATATATATATATATATATATATATATATATATATATATATATATATATATATATATATATATATATATATATATATATATATATATAAACATATAAAAATTTAAACTGACCCCGGATATGTGTTCTGGGGGGCCTAATTAGCGCTCATTTGAAGAAATTTTTTCAAAATTCAAAAGTCGGGATCTCCTCATTAGTGAATTTTTTTTAAGAAAATTCACTAAAAGTAGACTTGGTTAAGAACGTAGCCTGTTTAACAAATGTACTATATTAATTCTGCCAAATGGTTTAAACCCTTTACTAGACAGTTTATCAACATTTTGCCCACGAGTGCCATGTGGAAGCGTAAATAGATCTGTGCTTGTGCCAAAGTTGGCAGCTTATAGGATTTGTTTTGGTGTATTTAAGTAGTGTCATTTCTTTACATAGACTATATTTCGTAAAGTTGATTAACATTATATATTTGACTTACCAATTTTATTTTAGCTTGAAAGATTAATTAACTTCAAGTATAGATTTGAATTTCGTATAGCCCACACAAATGTTAATTGAAGATAACTTACTTTAAATCATTCCAAACTTATTTCTATAAAAATCCAAATACTAACGAGTAATAGACTATTCTGATTGAATTTTGTAAAATATTTCATTCATATCAAATAAACCATAAAATATATTCTGCTTATACCAACTGATAAAAAAACAGTATTGAGTAGGTCGCTATTTTTCCTTATAATTCGATTTTACACAGATAAGGTGGCTTATTGTGTCCCAGGTATTCAACCCTTAGCCAGTAACATCACGTCTAAATTCCTAGAGGAGTTCGTAAAATAACGTTAGTTACTGAGCCGAATCTAAATATATACCACACATGTTCAATAAGTGATAAATCTAGGAAGTGAGCATACCATATGTACCTAAAATTTATTTCCTGTAGCTTTTTTATTGCAGTGCATACAATGTGCAGATGGCCACTATTTTGTTGTATAAAGCAGAAAGAAAATATAGAAAATTATATAGTCGGTTGTTTTTGTCAGAAGTTACGGGTCGATTTAAGTTTTGTGGTGCTTTTAAATTAAAAGCAAACTCGATTAACATGTCCTGGATTCGTATACATTTTTTAGGCTAATTGGCGGTAGATCACAAAACATTTAAATAAGATTCCTACCTGTCCTGCTGAAAACTTTATTTCACGGTCCAAACAAAAAGAATAATTTCATAAGAGCTGCATTAGAATAGTTTTATTCCTTCAGTTTTGAACGTGTTTAGGACTGAAACCTCAAGACGAGAACGAGAATTACATTGATGTTTATGTCAAACAATAATTATTCACTGCGCACTTAGAACCTACTGGGGATAACTTTTTCAACGAACTTCCACAAAAAATCACTGATAAGTCAGACACTTGGCTTGTTAGGAATGGGCATTATATACAAAATTATAAAGTAAATTTCAACAGCTCTCCAAGCAAGTATCAATACAGGATGCTTCATTTGAAAAAAACTACTTTTACTAACTCTTTCACGCATTGAAAATACCTGTATACTCCATTTAAGATTTAGACATACGTACGGAGCGTCTAAGCACTTTTTAACCCCACATCAAATTATACCGTTATAATAAGTCAGAAATGTCAGCATTTTTGAAGGTCATGTTTCTTGGTAGACAAAAATAAAAATTGATCCATGTATCAAAAACTGTAAAAGGTAGCTATAGACACATATTGGGAAACGTTGTTAGGAATTGTAGAGAAATTCTATAAATGAGATGATATAAAATTTAAAACAACAAAGCTCGTAGGTATTTATTACTTTCTAGTATACATGGCAACGTCGCATTTTCGAAAATATTTTAGCAAGATAAAAAAAAATGCTTGCTTATCAAAATAACCAGTTTTGCACAGCAATCCGCTGACTGGTTTTTCAAAAACTTCTAATGTACCATCCACCGTGAACAACCCTGTATATAGTACATCAGCACATAAATGGTACAGTGTCTTATACAGATAAGCACATGGTTATGTATGTAATAGACACGATTTAGTTATATAATTATGCCTAATTAAATATTAAAGCGTGCGTGGAACTGTCAAAACAAATTTTGGTCAAATTTCAACTTCCTAAAACTATTCTAGCTTCGCTAATATTTACTCTAACTCTTGTTCCTTTCCCCATATATAAAGTCTGTTTTAGTGAATTTTTCTAGAAAATGGGGAGATACCGACTATTGAATTTAAAAAATTTTTTTTACAAATGAGCGCGAACTAGGACACCTAGAACCCATATCCGGGGTCAGTTTCAATTTTTATATGTTTATATATATATATATATATATATATATATATATATATATATATATATATATATATATATAAACATATAAAAATTGAATGGGGAGATACCGACTATTGAATTTAAAAAATTTTTTTTACAAATGAGCGCGAACTAGGACACCTAGAACCCATATCCGGGGTCAGTTTCAATTTTTATATGTTTATATATATATATATATATATATATATATATATATATATATATATATATATATATATATATATATATGCGCGCGCGCGAGGGTGTGTGTGTGTGTGTGCGCGCGCGCGCACGCGTGTGTGTGTGTGTGTGCGCGCGCGCGTGTGTGTGTGTGTGTGTGTGTGTGTCACACCGATAACTCAAAAAATAATGGGCCGATTTTGATAAAATTTAGCATGTACCTTCCTCTTGTCAATTTATTGGATAAGTTTTGTTAGTCAGGAAAATCGAACGAGGTTTTCCGGGAAAATTTTGAGTTTTCATTCGAAAAAATTCTTATCTCAAAAAATAATCGGCCGATTTTGGCACGTACTTTCCTTTTGTAAATGGCTTTGAAAAGTTTGTTAGTCAGGAAAATGGGACGAGGTTTTCCCGGTAAATTTTGATTTTTCATTCGAAAAAAATTTTTATCCCAAAAAATAACGGGCTGATTTTGATCAAATTTGGCATGTACCTTCCTTTTGTAAATGGCTTGGATAAGTTCGTTAATAATAAAAATCGAACGAGGTTTTCTGGGAAAATTTTGAGTTTTTATTTGAAAAAAAATTTTATCTCAAAAATAAAAAGCTATGATAACCAAATTCGGTGGGTAGGTTTACGATATAAAAAGTTAACTATACACCAAAATTTAGATTTCTATGTTACAAGCAAAAAAAGTTATAATCAAATATTTTGTGCCAGATCATGGAAATTCACTACCATAACACACTTGCTGCGTCCAGGGTTTTAATATTCGATCCCACTTCACATAATTATCCTGGTATCAGAGCTATGTGAGCGCTTGTAGTATCTACTAAATAGGTTTAAAACTAAATTATGGAATGTACACTAAATTATTGCAGGTTCGCGCACTCCCAGACACGCACAATATCTGTTTATCCTATTAGTATTATGCCATCTCTCTACTTTTTTCAATGGAGTTGTTGTCCATTTATTTAATCCCTGCTGCCCCTTTTCATTTTAGCTTCATTTTCAGATCCGTTAATATCTATATGGTGCTATCATTTTTATATGGGTTGAGAAGAATACCCAACAGAGCCTCGGTGGTTCAGTGGTAGGAACGTGTGCCTCTGAACCGAAGGGTACTGGGTTCGATCACGGGGTTCCCCTTTCACTTTTTCACTACATACTGTAACATTAACATCAACAGAGGTTGTGGCATTGTATTTGAGAAAGTTGAATGTCTGCACGTTCCGCCCATCGGAGGGGGCGTAAAGCCGTCGGTCCCGTGGCCATGCGATGCTGGGTACGTTAAAGTTCCCTAGCCTCCTTACAGAAAGACAGGGGTTCAGCGAAATTTCCAGGATAGTGAGGTGAAACTGCTCACTGGCGTCGGTGATTGGACATAGTCGCAGAAATAGGCAGACGTTAAAGAAACAAAACACACACACAAGAATACCCGTTGAATCAAGCTACCTTCATTATAATATAGGTAAAACAATATTTGCCAATTCACCTTATGAATGCTTATTCCAGGTCTACAAGAAGTGGACCTAAATCATCTGTGTTTGTCTTCTGGATTTAATCTTATTTACGATTAATTTACTCACTGTACTATAACTCTTCTAGATCTATTCATGGTTTATCAATGTCTTTCTTTTCTGGTAATAAATTTCCATCGTTTTCCTTTATGACTTACGACTTTGTTCCTGTTTTATGCTGTAGTCTTCTTCCTTATCTGGCCATCTCCTCTTCATATAGTTTTTGATTTCTTTATTATTTGCTTGCATTCGTAATTTTTTTTAGTTCTTAAATTTCTGTGTAATTATATTTTAGTGAATTTTCTTTAAAAAAAATCACTAATGAGGAGATCCCGACTTTTGAATTTTGAAAAAATGTCTTCAAATGAGCGCTAATTAGGCCCCCTAGAACACATATCCGGGGTCAGTTTCGATTATATATATATATATATATATATATATATATATATATATATATATATATATATATATATATATATATATATATATATATATATATATATATATATATATATATATATATGTATGTATGTATGTATCACACCTATAACTCAAAAAATAAGGGGCCGATTTAGACAAAATTTGGTGAATACCTTCCTTTTGTAAGTGGATTGGATAAGTTCGTTAGCCAGGAAAATCGGCCGAGGTTTTCCCGGAAAATTTTGTATTTTCTTTAGAAAAAAATTCATATCTCCGGAAATAACAAAGTAAGGGCAGCTAAATTTGGTACATCGTTTTACGTCGCTATAGGTAAATTACCTACCAAAATTTAGCGCTGTAAGTCAAAAGACAAAAAAGTGTAAAGAAAAATAAATTGGGGTTTTCCTCAAAACGTCAAAGTGACAATTTAAAACGTCAAAATTCGCAACATTTAGGCAAAGAACTTGAATTTAATACGGGCTATGGAAAGAAAATGTTTCAAGAAAAATGTTTTACAAAACCTGAAGTCTTAGTTTCAACCGTCATTGTCCTTCATTTTACTAAAATGTTTCCAGAAAATTAATTTCAAATAGACCCTTTCTCTGATGCTTGGCAGTGGTCTTAGCTATAGAATTTTCGTAAAAAATCAATAAAGCTCAATATATCCGTTATTCTACAAGATATGAAAAAAAAATGTATACATTAATTATAGGGTCTCTTGAGCTACATTTAAAAAATATTTCTACAATCACAGTCGTTGGTGATACAAATAAATTTTTTTAGTCGAAAACGCCTTATGTTTTTGCATTTTCCATCAAAATATAATGCATGTTTGTAAGTAAAGAAATTCTGGACGCAGCAAGTGCGTTATGGTAGCGAATTTTGATTAAATGCTTCATATTTGAAAAGCTCAATTTGCTATTAATCTATAAGGTTGACCAAGAAACGGATTTTTTTGGGTTACACTTTAAGTTTACTTTCGGAAATTTTTGTACGTTTTCAAACAATAAAGTTATTTTGATGAAACATGGCACATTGTTTTTACTATATAGGTTATACTGGTAATCAAATTTGATGCCTATTTCTGAAAAAAACCACATATTTGTTATTAAAAACATTTTTATGAAAATTCACTACCATAACGCACTTGCTGCGTCCCGAACATTTTTATTGTTATATTTTTCATCCTCTGATGACGCTAACTTTGTTAGAGAAATGATCGTCAGGTCTTTGAAAAATGTGTTGTGGTGATTTGGGTTCTCCAAGTGTGATTATTCCTTATTGGTTCTTCATTAAACTTTTCCAGTTCCCCTGTGTCTATTAGTTTCGTATACATTTATAAGGAAATTTTCTAAAAATATTGCTCTAAATAATACTACCTAGGCTAGGCATCATCAATATTGAGCTTGTCTTCATATGGTAGAGAATGTGTCTGTGGAACAAAACATTTTGTTTGGCTTTGTAGGCAAGTTATAAAACGTTTTAACGCTTTTATGTGTTCTACTTGTGAATAAGCAGATTAGAGATTTAAAAAAAATGAAGACATCAAGATAACGTCATCATATAGAATTTCAATTGAAAGCGCAAGTCACTATTATCATATTATGACACTTGCGTCCCATAAACACGCTGCATGATTACAATAATACCTACAGTGGATTGTGGATCTCGTAGGTCGGTTACCATGGGAAGGTCTGTTATGTCCGGTACACACCGTGATTAAGTCCATATCACAGTTAGGAAAACACCGACACGTGATATATAATGCCGTTAAGGCTGACTTGAAAACTATTATATTTATTTCGAGGACCGTACTTAAAATAATTCTTAACAATATATATTTAACGATATAAGTACCTACTTTATCATTATAATAACATATCAAGGTGGTTTTAAAAGGTGTTTAATCGTTTGTTTAGAGATAAGACGTTAAATAAAGGCAGGGGTTAGACGATAAGTATACAGTTACAAAATGTACAAGTTTAACAAAGCGTAAAGTATATACATTAACTAACACATTTTTAACAAATTCGATTATTAACAAAGTAAACTAAATTGACAAGTGACATAAATATGTTTTTTTAACGCTACATTATGCAGTGAATACTTAAGTTGGCATCATATTGGACTTAAATATGTTTTATATGTCCAATATGATTCCAATTTAATTATTCACAGCACAATGTAGCGTTTATGGTTGAACTGTACCTCAATTGCCCCTTAATGTTTTTTAATTTTTTTTAAAGTGTTGTTGGTCTAGTTCTAAAAAACATTTTTAAATAACCGGACAAAATGAACCTAAACTTAAGTGACGTCAATAAAATATAAAGAATAAGTATAGAACTATTAGAAATCGAGCACATGGGGGTTAAAAACAAAACAAGTTATTCTCAGGAACAAGTTTTAAGCCAACACTTTCCAAATTCGGGCCCCCCAAGGTCACCTGATTTTCACGCTGAGTTTCAACCCTTCACTCGTCGCTCGATTTCTAACTAAACCTTCCATACTTATATTTTATCAAATTAGCTTATACAGTAATTTTAAGATTTGTACCGTATTTCTAAATAACTTAGGCTGCGTTTGGCTTAAAATGCGTTTATGTTTGCCTCCAAATTTGACAGATTTTGCATACCACATACAACTATTCCAATACGATGGTATTAGCCAGGGAGTAATTGTTTTCGCATTTGCTAATTTCTTCACATAGCTTCATTCTTGTTGCACTGTTTACATAGAAACATGCCACAGTTAGTAGGCCACTAGAGACGTTAAATGCGCTTGCTCTATACTCTCACACGTGTATCAATAGTATTTATCTTTCAGGTGTACCAATTTCAGAGCTACCGATGATTTGGTAATGTCAGCTTGAATTGTGATATATGCTGATTCGTTATAAGGCCTTCAGTATTTCCGAATATAGAAGAAAAACATTAATAAATAATAATAATAATAATAATAATAATAATAATAATAATAATAATAATAATAATAATAATAATAATAATAATAATATTAATAATAATAATAAATGCGATCGAGTGCGATCGAGCGAGTAACCATACCTAGACACGAAGGTGGAAGAGGAGCGTTGGATATTGGTAAACAGTTAGACCAGCAGATATTGAACCTACGTAGATATTTCCATCAGCGTTACTTCTGAAATACACCGTGCCTATGCGAGGCAGATGATTCAACACCGCTACAGTTGAAAGAAACTGAAATACAAAGTCACCATCGGACTGATCAGGACAAGTTGCAATCTTGGATGCAGAAGCCTCTCCATGGGCGACCTCTGAATGAGACCTCCCAGGAATATGTCGACAAATTGGCGTCGAACTACTGGTTGGTGTCGGAACCGATGTTTCCAGAGACAGAGGGTTTTTTGCTGGCCATATAAGATCAGGTCCACCCAACAAGAAACTACCTGAAGTATATAGGATTCGTCCCAAGCTGACAAATGTAGGTTTGGGTATCAGTCATCACAGGCTATCACGCATGTCAACACACTATAAAGAGAGGCACGACGCAGTTGCGAAAATACTTTACCAAGAACAGGCTTTGAAACTGGGACCTTTAAATCTTAGTGACAGTTGAATCAGACAAAAGTTATGCGTTTATAAAATCTGTATTTGACAGTTCCTGGTCATAAAACAAATGGCCATGCTTTTTTTTTTAACGTCGGTCTATTTCCGCGACTATGGCCAATGACCGACGCCAGGGAGCAGTTTCACCTCACTATCCTGGAAATTTTGCCGAACCCCTGTCTTTCTGTAAGGAGGGTAGGGATCTTTAACGTGCCCAACATCGCATGGACACGGGACCGACGGCTTTACGCCCCCTCCGAAGGGCGGAACGTGCAGACATTCAACTTGCTCAAATACAATGCCAGAACCTCGGTTGATGTTAATTTTACAGTTTGTACTGAAAAAGTGAAAGGAGTACCCCGGGATCGAACCCAGTACCCTTCGGTTCAAAGGCACACGTTCTTACCTCTGAACCACCGAGGTTCTCTGGCCATGCTTATATTCTCATAGTATTTTGATATAATTTTCACTAACAGTTTACTAGAACGATTAGTAGTTATTGGGTTTTTAAATGTGATTTAAGAAATATTTGATAAGCTGTAATTCTAATAATTGTACAATGTGACTCTAAAGCGTTTAAAAATTGAATACGTATCATAATGCTTCCATAAATACTTACAGAAACTCATGGAGACATTTTTTCCCTCAGGGCTCGTCCGCGGCCTTGCCGCCCCGATAGCACTGCAACCTTTGGTTGATTGTGCATACCCTTAGTCTTACTCCACACTTTCGCTTATATAAGGATCAATAAACACATGAGGCATAGTAGTGCTTTGACAAGAAGATACAATATCTAGTAAGACCTAGTATAAATGAAATAAATTTTCTTGCTGAAATTTATGTTAATCCACAGAGTTTAACCACTACGATTAACATAGAGTACGATTTACCACCAACAGGGGTCTCTAAAATCTTGGAGAAAAATTGTTTCTACGATTGTAAGTTAAATATAATACAAGCATGAACTTTTGTGACTGGTTTAAAGAAAGTAAATGACTTTTCATTAAATTATTTATGATCTCACAAATCTACCTTTACTAATAACAGGTTGTTTAATAGAAAAAAAAACAATAATCACCGACCACAAATAAATATACATACCTATATCTGAAATCTAGAGACACATCGAGAGAGATCGAATACCGTACATATGCTTATCGCATCTCAGAGAGAGTAAAAGCTTTAATAATTAATAATGAAAGTGGTAATTACCAACATTTTTCGTAATTGGTTTGCACGTTTTACTTAGTTTGCTCTAATTAGTTTTTTATTTTGTATCGCTGACATTTAAGGTTGTAGTAACTGTACATGCCAGTGATGCTCCAACTGCGTGTTTTCATGGTTCTTGTCGACATATACGGTTGCTGCAACCGGTAAAGTCGACGTACGCTAGGTATGCTACTGCGGAAAATTACAGCCTTTAATTTTTTTGACAGTCTACCAATTAAAGGAATATAACGCTACAAATATTCACTGCCTTTTCATTCGATAATGTTATCGATGTGGCTTTTCAGAAATTGTTTCGCTAGTTTCTTTGCCCGCGACGTTTAGCCAAAAAATGCGGTTTCAGCCAAAAAAAAAAACACACACACACACACACCAATAGGGTCAAAATTAACCACTTACCGTGAACAGTTCACTACGAGTTCTCATTTTTTCCTCCAGCATCTAAAGTGGAGATCTCTGCGCAGACATATAATTTCCAGATATTTAAAAAGGATATTAACATCCATTTTGTGCCACAAAAATCAAGTTCAAAATGTCTTCGGAATACATGGGATTGGCTTTTGATAAAGGAAAATAGTTTCAATATTTACAGATCTCAGGCGTAAGCTACGTAACACAAAAATGTAAATGACCTGAATGAGTGATGGGCGTTCAGATATGTTGTAGATGCAACTACCGTGTAATTGTGGTAAATAAATCATTGTTACTGTATGCATATTTAATGATGCTCATTTATAGGACCTCGAAATCCCTTATATGTCAATTCACAAGCAGTAGCTGATCAAATTGTATTTGAATAACATCGAGGACTTATATTTTTTTATTCTCTAAATTAGGTACTTTTCCGATTGATTTATAAACTGTCTATCACCAATTCTTTTATCGATAATATGCAGAAGCTCTAAAATTAGTTTCACCATTTCTTGAACAATTTGTACGTTTTCAAAAGTAATTTTATTTTTATTGTAATACAGTTCACACGTTGATTTAATGATTAATTAATGGATTAATTATAGAAAGTACCTAAATATAATGTTTTTAAGTTCGGGAGAATCTGAGTTATAAACAAAATATTAGGTTGCTCGGAAAGCCACCAGCATTGGGTTAAAGTTTTCTTAAATAAAGGAAATAATTTCATTTAACAGACGAAAAAAGTTTTTTGAGGAAGGACCGAATCCATGCGTACAGTGGTGCCAGCGGAAACGACCGTGTTCGCTATATGGACTAGTATATAGAGATGATTCTAAACCTTTGGCCGCTTACTCATGTTCGTGGGGCCAGCTTTTAAAAATATTTTCTGGGTTTTGGTACTTCCACTGACACTGAAACCCGACAACAACTTGATTATTTGAAATGTAACGCCCTATTTATTTCTGCATTTGAATCTAGGTTAACTTTTAAGTTAATTTCGTGTAAAGTTGTCTACACCTAAATTTGCAGACATAAACAGTTGCAATGTTATATTAAAAGTTTTGTATTTTTAACAGTAGGACACATTTGATTAGAAGTCTTGCAACAATAATAGTCTAGGCACTGGTACGTCTGAAAGTAGTTGCATGTTGTCTGAGCGTCCTCAAAATGTATAAACCAACATGCCAATTTACTAAGTCAAAAAACAGGATTTGTGTCACCTTTATAACACAAGTTTGCAAAAGTAGTAACAGAAGATGCTATTATAATTAACTTAATACTTACGAAGAACGGTTAAGTTTATTCATTATCTATAGACAGTGTAGCTATAACAAGAACTTGCGATACATTTGCTGCTCGTTTTCTTCAGAAATAGAAGCCATATCACATGCTGTAAGATGAATCCCAGAGTAGGTATTTTAAAAACTTTACTACTACGAAATAAAAATTCCAAAGAAGGAAACCCATCGCTGATCATGAAAATATGAAAATGGTGATTGTGGGGTGGGTATTTTCGAGCTTTTACAATGTCATTAAGACAAACTGTTCTGGAATCTGGGTTATCTAAAAACTTAACACATATAATTTTAATTAAACATAATTTCGATCCATTATGGGTCCGTGTGGTGCACCAAATAAATGAGACAAATTTGTGAAAGACAACGATTTATCGAGTTTATGTACATTACTGAATCCAAGTTTAGCATTGTCGGGCACGGTCAGTGCCTGGATGGGTGACTGGTTTTGACACGGTCCAGGTCATAATAGGTAATGGGAAGGGTAAAAAAAAGTAAATAAAACAAAAGGCAAATATGACGGTGCCTTTCGTTTTATACTAGTTTCTATTTACACATGTTCAAATTTGCGCACAAGCAAATCTTTGTATAAACATTTTTTTCTGAATTTTCGTAGACTAGTTAGGTAATTTTTGTAGCATTTTTCGTGTAAATTTTTAAATCAAGGTTTTTAACTAATTTCTGTGAACAGTTTTAATAGCTAATGTTCTTGTATATTTTTCATTAAAAAATTATTTACTTTTTGAGTTTTTAGTGGATTTTTGTTAATCAATTTTCGTTATTTTCCAGAAAAAAACTTTTTTGGCAAATTAAGAAAAAAACGTTGAGCAAATTTTTGTAGAATTTTGTTTAGTAAACTTGAACAAATTGGGTTAATCATACAAACACATTTATTCTTGTGCTCTTTTTACTCCACTGAGGGAAACAAATAAATGTCTATAACTCAATGTTTTATAAAGCTAGAAACTGAAGATTTTTACTATATATATATATATATATATATATATATATATATATATATATATATATATATATATATATATATATATATAGAGAGAGAGAGAGAGAGAGAGGGAAGGGAAGAGAAGAGAGAGTGAGAGAGAGAGACCTATTAAGGCAACTTGTGTTTTTCCAAAACAAATTCGTAGCTCCGAAAGTAATTAAGTTATTTTTATGAATTTTCCGTGAGAGCATGTTATTTTTATGGAGGCTACTATGTACCAAACTGAAGATATATGCTGTATGGGAAATTTAATTAAGACAATTCACAAAACTTTTATGAAAATTCGCACAGGCTGCGTCCATACTTTCTAGATTTTATCAACAAATGTGCGGTCATAACAGGCTTACTGTGTTACGACTATTTTATTATTAACTATTTTTTTAATACAAATAAAAATGAAACAAAATTCCCCCAATTTTCTGACCTTATTTGTGGCCTTGCTTATTCTAAGAATGCTGTCAAAAAATTTATTGCCACCCATGCCATAATTTATATTAGTGGTGTTACATAAGCATATAATTTATATTTGTTGTTAACAGCAAAATGTAGCAGGTACTGGCGTCAGAGTTATTGATATAAATTCGGCTTAGGAATGGTAATATAGCACGTTTGCATTCCTTAATAATGCTACTATTTGAAAATTCTGCCGGCTTACAATGTCTTTTAACTTTGACTACAAAATAAGTAGTGAATTAACATTTATATCCTGCAAATAAGTGCATCACAGGCAATGACAGCAAATACAAAATTTTCATAAAATTCTGTAGGATATATAAAACGCTATTCACCAACCCGTTTATTAAAAGTTTTATGTGTCAATTACAGTTAATTATTGAAATTTAAGTTTTAAGTATAGTGACTACCGCCTATTTTTAAATGATTTTTTTCTTGTTTAGGTAACACACCGGGTTTAAACGGACGTTGACATTAACTCACAAAATTTTTACGATAAGAAATTTTATAAACAAATTGGAGGTGCTCCAATGGGTTCACCGCTCTTTCCTGCACTGGCTGACATCTTCATGGAAAATTTCGTGACACAAGCCTTCAACTCATCCAAACTAAAACCAACCTGCTGGTTAAAATACGTTGATGCCATTTTGCTGTCTGGCCACACGGTAAAAAAACTTTGGACGAATTCCTTCAGTACCTAAACAGCATCAATCCCCAAATCCCGTTCACTAAAATAGAAAATAGTTTTTCTTTGCTTTTCATAGATGTATCGCCAAAAACCCTCTCCGGGGAATTGCATAACTGTTTTCTGAAAACCAACCCACACTAATCGCTACCTCAACGCCCAATCACACAATCACCCATCGCAACTCAATTCCGTGGTTCAAACACCAAGTCTTAGACTAACGAAGGATAAAAATAAACAAACAGAATTAAACCTTTTAAAACAGAAATTACTAGATATGCATAACAAAAATTTCATACTATGAAACATTAATTAGAAACGCACAAAAACCAGCAACCACACCACAACAAGAACAGAGCCCTCGCAACAGAACCAAGCCTTCATACCATACAATGAGTGAAGTTTGAAACCTGTGATGAGTACTGATAAGTACAATTTGGAGAACCCAATTCATCACAATACAGTTTTTAGACCTGACGATTGTTTCGCTAACATAGTTAGCGTCATCAGAGGGATGAATAGTTTATTATAATATTAGTTTATTCATCCCTCTGATGACGCTATCTTTGTTAGCGAAACGGTGGTCAGGTCTAAAAACTGTAGTGTGATGAATTGGGTTCTCCAAATTGTACTTATCTTCTTACCATACATTACATTACCGACATAATCAGTCAGATTTCTAAAACCCATAGTATCAAAGCCATATTCACAACAGAGTAAAAACTGTTAAGTCTGATAAAACTCCCAATAATATAATTCCAAACGAATCTCATAGAGTTTAAGAAATTCATTGTTCCGACTGTTCCCGAAATTATATAGGATAGACGAATAGACGCATCCACAATATAATATATGAACATACCCTCTCAAAAATCCGACCCCTAATCCACATTGGGCATGTATCATATTCATATAGGACACAACATAGCCTTGACTAATGCCAAAACAATAGCGCAGGTCTACAACTCCAAAACCATAATTATCCGCGAAGAGATCTAGATCGAAAAACGCCCCTATTGTTCAAATAAGCGAGATGATGGTCTTAGATTTCGAAGTCCTATCATATCCTCACATTTTAACTGCCAGAGCATCGATGGTTCAGTAGTAAGAACATGTGCCTCTGAACAGAAGGGTACTGTGTTCGACTCTCAGAGTTCCCCTTTCACTTTTTCAGTACACACTGTAAAATTAATATTAACCGAGGTTGTGGCATTGTATTTGAGCAAGTCGAATGTCTGCACGTTCGGAGGGCGGGTAAAGCCGCCGATCCCGTCTCTATGCGATGTTGGGCACGTTAAAGATCCCTACTCTCGTTACAGAAAGGTTGGCGGGCTGGGGCAAAATTTCCAGGATAGTGAGGTCAAGCTGCTCCATGGCCTCGGTGATTGGCCATAGTCGGGGAAATAGACCGACGTTAAAGAAACAAACACACACACACTTTAACTGCCCCATTACCTGACTCAATAAATACATCTAACTCTACTTCAACTACGAGACTGACGACAACGTGAAAACTTAAATATTTTCCGCCTATATTTCTTGTATCTCCAAAAATAACAATGCTAAGGCAACTAGGTTTGGTAATCAAGTTTACATTGTAAAAGTTAACCTACATAGCAAAATTTAGGTCCCCAAGTTAAAAGAAAAAAAGTTATAGGCATTTAAAGAAAATAAAACTGAGGGCTGCTACAGACAAAAAATAAGTTTTCTTGGTGCAAAAAGTTCAAGACATACTATCAAAATAACTTTGAAAATTTTATAGTTTTTCTTCTCGTCAAAGTCGTGATTTGAGACGTCAAAATTGTCAACTTTCAGGCAAAGAACCTGAAACGAGTACGGGTTATGTGGAGAAAATGTAGTAAGAAATGTGTTTTATAAAGCCTTAACTTTCTACTTCAACCGCCATTGTCCTTCATTTTACTAAATTATTTGCAGAAAATTTATTTAAAATAGATCAATTATTTAATACTTTGGCAGTAGTTTCAATTATAGAGTTTGTTGTTTAATACTTTATAATTTTTAGCACATTTTCGTAGTAAAAAATTGCGATTTAGGCGATCGCGTCTTTTAAATGTTGAACAGATTTCTTCAAATGAGCGTGAACTAGGCCCCCTAGAACTAGAACCCATATCCGTGGTCAGTTTCAGTTTTATATGTTTATATATATATATATATATATATATATATATATATATATATATATATATATATATATATATATATATATATATATATAGGCTGGCGCATTTTTACGGTAAAGCTCAATATACCCGTTATTATACAAGATACGAGAAAAATTATATATGTTAATTAGAGGGCGTCTTCAGTTGCATATTACAAAATTATGTTGGTAATCAAAGGGTGGCCAACGAGTTATTTCAATTGTTTAGCAACTTTTCACGTTTGGCACACATAAAAAGTTGTGATACGGTGTTTTTATGATACAGTGGAGTCCCATGAAAATGACGCATTCAAGGAGGCTGTCGTTTATGTTATTACTCGAAAAAATCCAGATCTTATGCACAGTAATAGTGGCTGAATTTGAAAAAATTCAAACTGCCTTAACTATTAATCAAATTGAACAGCCTGTATTTTATTTCAATTTTAATTACAGATTATCTGATTTGAATTTTATGTGTAAGGCTAGATGTATTCTCACCATAATTAGAAACGAAAACATTGCGAGATGTTCTAGCAGGCTGGCTACCTTAGCCGCTTCACTTTATAGTTGTGTTCTCGCAGTAATTAGTATAGCGCAGGGACGAGCTCCAATTAGAACGAAACCGGTCTGCGTTTCTAATTATGGTGATAGTACATCTAGCCTTACATACATTGTCCCGCTTTGAGGGAAGAAATGGGCCAGGGCTAACAATTTACAAAATTGTTGGTTGGTTGTACACAGTCTCTATTTATAACATTTTGTGGTATTGGAGCTGCCGTAACAACATACTACCTGGTTGTGCACCAAGATGGCGACCCTGTCGTATATCTCACAATGTTCTTGAATTTTATTTATTTTATCAGCAAATTTTTATGTAAAATATATCAGTTAGTTTTCGCACAAATCATTTTTATGAAATTGTTGTGAAATGTTGGAGATATTAATAAGTAACGTTTAATAAGTGATTGTAAAAAAGATATTTGCGAATTCACATAAGAAATCTATTTCCGAATTCTCGTGAAAAGAAATTTGTTTAGAAAATTGTGGTTTAAAAAGCTTTTTAGCTACTTTTTGTAGAGACTCATATATAAATCTCGTGTAACATTACTTAAGCCAATTTTTGTAAAAAAATTGCTAATTTTCGTGAAAGGGGTTCTTTGAATATTCTCATGTAAAAAACTTTTTTTGAATTTTTAAAAAGTTTCTTGTGAATAATTATCTCTTGGGTAAATGTAGTTTTTGTGTAAATTGTTTGAATTGCTGGCCCGGAAAATCAGACACGTTTTTTCGGCATGGTTTTATTTATTTTTAGAAAATTTTTATATTTTTTCAAACAATAAAGTTATTTTGATGAAATATGGTACGCGGTTTCTACTATAAATGTTATACTTCTATCAAATTTGAGGTATTTCATTAAACAAAAGACATATTTGGAATAATAAAACATTTTCATAAAAATTCCCTACCATAACACACTTGCTGCGTCTACACTTTTTTTTAAGATACTATGATTTCAAAGTTACTCTAAATATAATTAAAATACTTCAATACGATGAATCGTATTTTTATTTAGAACTATCAATGGCTAGAGTAGTATTTAGTCTTTCATGTACTTTATCATTTTAATGTAATCCAGACCACTTTGTGCCTTGTCAAAATTACTGCAACACACTACAAAACTCAACTAAAGCGCTTTATTATCTGGAACGCTAGGGCTTCTGCAAGTAGGACAAATTCCTCGAGAACTCACCATAGGCGGAGTACCCAGGACTATTTATTACGAAATATGATCTAGATACATCCATCTTCCGGTTATATCTAATCATATTTTCTTAAATGAAAACAGAGATCCCTGGAACGAGTCTGCATTCTAAATGACGACTTAAGAAAAAACCTGAGACTAATTAACGTAATCGCTTGCTTTCTGTAGATATGCACTTCCTCTTTAGAAAACAAAGACACACAACGGATGTGATATTCATTGTTTTAGTTTGCATTTTGTTTATCTTTAAATGGTTGCTACTAATACGATTTTCGTAACATGAGGAATACACTAACAGGAAGTGGTTTCCGTGTACAGATTCAAACAGAATTCCCACTAAATAATATTATATTATTTGACCACAAAATTTTTTTAAACCGACAAACAAACACAAGGTATGAATGTAAAAAATAGGTAAAGATTTAGTTTTTACTGGGCCTAAAAATTATAGGAAAATGATCAAAGTCATGGAAAACGAGAAAGTTAAGAGTTTATTATCCGTTCTCGAAGGCGGTTCGAGAGGCCTGAAGTCATTTATCTGTGTAGATGTGAATTTTCAACAAGTGACCATTTACCAGTGAATTAAATATATTGTTTAGTTCACTGAAATTTACAAACGTTTTTCATTTTATATGTATAAACGACGAAAAACAGAAACGGACATAAAAGACAGGTTTCAAACAAAGGGGTGTTTAATTCTCAAATAAGGAGTCTATTATTCTAACGGTTGGAGTTAAAACAACTGTGGGGGTATCAATAAATGATGTTACAATTCTGTTATGTATATATTTTTGATCAGAATTTTAAAGTTTAGAAGCCTACAATTAACAATGGAAAATCCGAAAGGTGGAGATACTACACGTCAAACTGTGACCATTGGTGCAAACATGCATTAATCGAAAGTTGAGTTTCGGAAATACTGGGTTTTGAAAGTTAAAATGGTAATTGTTTTGACATTTCCAGTTAATAACTTTTCGCCCTGTATGTCTAATATGAAATTTGATTCAAAATCCGAAAGTGCAATGATTTTTCAATTATTGATATATTCTTACTACATACAGACTTGGAGACTACTTCTCTGGATTCACTGTTGGTTTTCTTTTTTGTAGGTGAAGGACGTAGCCAGCGCGTAAGCTAACTGAAGCAAGTGGCCTTACGAATTCTGGATGTTCTAGAATGTTCTTCAACGTTTCTGTGACTATAGTTTCGCTGCTTGACAGCATTCTCAGACATATAAAAATTGAATTAGTACGAAATCATGACAACTACATGTATCGCGTGTTGAAATTTCTAGAAGTTTAACCCATCTGGATTGCGTTACAATGTGTACAAGCTAATGTTATAAACTCCAGCTTTTGTCAGGAAACAAGATTTTTCTTTCGCGTTAAATAACAAATCACGCGTCGTATTGTAAGATTTAAAATCTATCTTTGTATTTGTACAGGTACTTAAATTTTTTGAAATATTTACAAAGAACATATTTCTGCATTTAGAAATAACCACGCTGACAAATCTACATTTGCAAAACATATTATTGATACCGAACATAGACCTACAGTAAATAACCGCATACAACCACAACATTTTTATAATGACAAACGTAAACTAGACTTTTTTGAAGCTTCAGAAGTCAAAAAGCACACACACGACAATAACTACCTTGTTTTAAACGAGCAAACTGATTTAATGAATTCCCCTTTCTTGGATATTCTTCTTTCTAATTAAATAAGTCAAAGAAAATAAATTTAACTATTCTTTCAAAAAACTTGTAATAAGATGAGTTGATGTATGTCGATATTCTCGTTGCATAGAGACTGCTTTTATACTGTTATTGTTTAGTTATTTTATTGTTGTAACTGTTATCATAGTTATTATAGGCTAGTTCTATTTTTATGTTAAATATTGACATACATCACATAGACATTTTGAAAGCCTCATCTGTCATCTGTGTTTCATTTTATTTTTAATTTGGTAATTTTTTTTAACAAAACACCATATCATAACATAGCAACAGATCTTTATTTGTAGTTGTCATGATTTCGTACTAATTCAATTTTTATCTGTCTGAGAATGCTGTCAAGCAGCGAAACTATAGTCGCAGAAACGTTGAAGAGCATCCTAGAACTTCCAGAATTCGAAGGGCCACTTGCTCCAGTTAGCTCACGCTCTGGCTACGTCCTTCACCTACAAAAACCAACAGTGAAGCCAGAGAAGTAGTCTCCAAGTCTGTATGTAGTATGGACAAGTTTCACCAAGTAAGGGCAACAACAATCAATGATATATTCTTGTTTCATTTCGGTATTTCGATCCGTTTTCGAGAAAAATCGATTTAGCGAACATTAGGTTTTGATTATATGAGAAATCAAAAGCCAAGCAAACCAAGTGCATTAATTAATTTCTCGTAATATCAAAACAGAATGGTCTTTAAATCAATTTTTCTCGAAAACGGATCGAGATATCCTAATGAACCAAGAATTCATAATTAATTGAAAAATCTTTCAGGTTTTGATCAAATTTCATGGGTGAAAAGTGATTAACTGCAACATTTCGGTGAAATTGGTCGTAAGTGGTGCCCTCTATGAGCAATGCGATATCTGCAACACATATCTTATTTGTCGCCTAAAGAAACATACATTTTCAAGTTCATAACCTAGATATTTTTAAAATATTGACAAAAAAGTAATTAAAATTTTAGCGATCATTTTTCAGCTAAATATGTATTCTTGTTTCATTTCGATATGTCAATCCGTTTTCGAGAAATCTTTATTTGGTGGTTGGGGTAAATTACCAAGTATTTCCAATCATATCCTACACATGTTCGATTGCTAACAAGTCTGGGGAGCCAAAAGGCCATGGAAGCAGGGTTATGTAATTTTCTTGTAAGAACCTTGTTGTAACCCTTGCCACAGGAGGACGTGCGTTCTTTTGTAGGAAATGGGGCTGAATTAACCGTCGTAGGTATGGCAGTGCGACAGGCTTTAGTACGTTTCGTGTGTAATCATTTGCACTTAAATTTCTGTCAATAAAAATCAGAGGTGACCTGCTACCGTATATTATCGCACCTCATACCATCCGCCCTCGTGTAAGGGCCGTATGCCGTTCCACAGTAAATTTTAAATTTCTGCGTTCTCCATGTAATCATCTCTCTTCTGCGACCATCGTGGACCTAAAGACAAAATTGTCATGGAACACAAACGATTCCATTCACCATCCCCAGCTACTGCTCATCTTACTAGATGTTGAAGTGTCAGTGGGACACATAAAAATGGTCTAGGCGTAATGACTCCATGGCTTAATCAATTGAGCACAAATCGCTACGAAATATGGCTTCAAAATGAAGAAAAAAAAAACGCAAATTTAAAGAGATAATGTTTTGATAACACAAAATTTAAAAAATTAGGGACGCAGCGAGTGCGTTATGGTAGCGAAGTTTTATTAAATGCTTAAAATTTAAATCACTCAATTTGCTATAAACCTAGAAAATTCAATCTTGGTATATAGTAAGGTCTTTACCAGGACAACATACCTACCAGTAATAATAATAATAATTTCATCAAAATAACTGTTATTTTGTGCGATACATTTTTTTTAAAGAAAAATCAATTTTTGTTTTCGAAAAACTGGTCCGATCGGGATGGCTAACAAAAAGATATGTGGCAAGTTTCTTTCAACTCAGTTTACTATTTTTTGAGTTATCGATACGCATATATATATATATATATATATATATATATATATATATATATATATATATATATATATATATATATATATATATATATATATACATACATATATATATATATATATATATATATATATATATATATATATATATATATATATATATATATATATATATATATATATATATATATATATATATATATATATATATATAAACATATAAAAATTCAAACGGACCTTGGTTTCGGGTTCTAGGGGCCCAAATTCGCGTTCACTTGAAAACATTGTTTACGAAGTCTCATCATCGATACCTCTCTATAAGCGATTTTATTTTAAATAAAAATTCGCTAAAAGTGTACACCTGTCCATATTGTTATCATTTCTTATCAGAGACAAAACAGAGTAGTATAGTTTCATTACAATTGGTCGACTCTTGCTGGGTGTTCGAATTTTTTGGTAAGTCAGTATATATATATATATATATATATATATATATATATATATATATATATATATATATATATATATATATATATATATATATATATATATATATATATATATATATATATATATATATATATATATATATATATATATATATATATATAATAACATTTTTCCAGCCTTACATCTTCAACAAATAAGTAACTACTGTATTATCACAATGGCAATGATAACTTTTGAGTTCTATTTGCATTAGGTATATTCTATTGTTTATAAATGTGCCACGCGTTGGAGATAAGGTGACACACAGACTCATAAAATATACCTTGATAATAGGAGAGAATTCTGAGAATTTTAAAACAATTTCATGAAACAGACATGGGAAAATCAACAAACTACAATCTATTGACTTGGCAAAAAAAGTTAATATCTGACATGCATGTACTCAACTAAATATATAAGTATATCGAACGATTAGCCAGAAAAATAGCTACATTGTGGTTATTAAGGTTTTTAATAAGTTGATTAATGACCAAAAATCGCTAAATACAAGTAAATATACCTACTATTAAGAGAAGTTTGAGAAATATATAAGTAATTCAGTTTTTCTGGGTAGTATATGAAATTTTTGATTAGTTATTCTTTCTTTTTTAAGTAAGTCAGCCTATGTACAGGTAACTTGTTCACCTCTATAAGATTTTACACTGTAAGCTAACCTATGTACAGGCGACTCTGCTCACCTGTAAGGGCTTTTTTTTACAGTGGCGGCTCGTGATATAAAAAATTGGGGCGCACAACTCTAAAGACAAGTTGTGAAAAATTCGTACGCAGCCACGTTCAAGGTTATTTACTTTTTCTGATAAATGTTATTTTCGTGTTTCGCAGATCTTTGCTGCAAATGTTCTAGGTCGTCTTTGTTGAATGTACGGAGAAGGCTGTGAAAGATTGCTTAAAATACAAACGAAACAGAACAGTTTATTCTTTTTATCATACTCGTTTGTATTAAAATATTTGATCAACTGCCTCACTTTACCTGCGGTCGATTTTTTATCATATAAGGCTGGGGTAGGCCTGCCAAGTCTTTTTATCCACATAATTTAAAGGTCTATTTTCTCAAATAATGGACACTGATGAATTAATTTCTAAACAGATTATATGTCACACGTTATTAAAGTAAAATGGACAGATGCACAGAAGCACAATGCACAAAAGATTAGCGACATTGAACTGTTATAAAAGTACACATCTAAAGTGTGCGCCGCGGTCAGATATAACTAGTGGGATATGCATCAATGGCCACTTGTTTATCGCGTGTACTACCGCATATAGTTATCGCTACAGTGACGAACTCATTTTACACGTGTCCCGGCGGGAGAAGTAGGTACTGGCCACTTCGCTTTGTTGGGCGGGGAGCTTCGAAAATAAATATTGGCAGGCCGGGCCCCCGAAACATTTAAGAATCTAATTTTGTCAAATTATTATTATTGTTAATTATATTGTTAAGGGTATTTCTGTGGGGGGCACGTGCTCTTGTGTCCCCTGGTACCAGCCGACACTGGCTTTTTATACAATTGTCAAGGCTCAATAGAACTATAAGCCAGAAAAATAGCTACATTGTGTCTATTAAGGTTTTTAATAGGTTGACATGCAGTCTTAAAATCGCTGAATACATATAGGTAAATATACTATTACGGGGAGAAAAAATATATATAAAGAGTTGAATGATTCTATTTTGGTATATTACTGCCGGCACTTATTACGTTTGAGTGAGTTCTCCGAATGGGGGTTGTATTTCAGTTTTTCTAGGTAGTATTATACAAAATTTTAGGTTCGTTTTTTTAAAGTAAGCCAGCCTATGTACAGATAACTTGGTTACCTTTATAGGATTTTACTCTTATTAGCTGACCTATGTACAGATGACTGTTTGCCTATATGGCATCTTTGCTGTACTTTGTAATTTGTTTCTGGATAAATAAACAATGTAACAAGAGATAAAATTATAGTCGGTGTTAACAATTAAAAACTACCAAGGCAACAAGTCCGTTATAATTTGTAGGTTACCAGAGTTTTTTATCATCCTGTTTGTTTTTGACGTTGAAAACTACATAGGAATATCATTTTTGCGTTTAAGGAACGTAACCTTTTTCTTGTGGGGCTGTGTTATCAATTTATTCTTCAAATTACATTTGTTGCTGTTGTAGATACAATCCAAAAAAATCCAAGAGGTAATCATATGAAGGGCGCATTTCAGTGCAAATTTCCAAATATGCGCGACATCCAACAGTTTCAGTCTTAAATCAGGACTAGGAAGAAAATTACGAAGGATTTCAAAACATACAGATGCCTTACATTTAATTTTAACATTCTAAACCGAAAACGACAACTGATACCGGTTTGTAGATGCCATTTCTGGAAATTTTGGGATTGAAAAAAGACGAAATTCAGTTAGTTGCTTGAATCTGAAGAAAATCCTATATATATATATATATATATATATATATATATATATATATATATATATATATATATATATATATATATATATATATGTATGTATGTATGTATATAACAATTGAAACTGACCCCGAATATGGGTTCTAGGGTCCTCATTTGAAGAAATTTTTTCAACACTCAAAAGTTTGGACTCCCATTGGGTGAATTTTTCTGTGAAAATTCACTAAAACGCACCTTTTATTCACAAATAAGTAAAGAAAGCAAACTTCAATATCTACGTTTTTAAAAGTTATCCATTTAATTACATTTACTTTGAAAGTCATATTTACTAGACAGGTAAACTGTATGGTACATAAATAAATAATAAAATGTTCACACATAAATTATGTTTCTTGTCGAAAAGATCTAACATCTTACGTAGGAAAATGTTACATCAAAAAGACAATGGACATACGCCCAACGCTAAACATACAGTCAGAAACTGCCACCATTGGTAAACGATCCCTGGCACTTCGTGCTAGTAACAGAACACGAGTTTTCTACACCAAGGAGGTGTGTCTTTTGATATAAGAAACATTACCTATATAAAAATAAATGATATCTAAGTTAATTATTTATAAAGCTACTAAAAAAATCTAAAACAATTTTAAGTTACATTACTTTGAAGAATAAAAGACAAATATAATCACCGATTGTGGCTACCTTACGTTTAACCAAGATACATTTTAAAAATGCATTTTTGCTCTTTTATTTACTTTGAGTAATTAAAATTTAAGTTATGAAAACCTGTATTTATGGTATGTAGATAGTTTTGCATAATGCGATTCCTTTATTTTGATTTATAAATCTCTTACCAAAATGTGTATGTGCCTTATCTTACCTGCAACAAAGAAACAAATTAGTATAGAAATAAATTGTAAGGAAATTATGTTCTACATATGTTATTAATTTTTATATGTTAATAATAATAGTCTAAGTGAAGGTTGGAACTTGTGATGAGCACCTATAAGCACACTTGGGGAACCCAAACACCACGACACATCTTTTAAAGACCAAACGATCGTTTCGCTAACAACGTTAGCCTCATCAGAGGAGGAAAAAATTCTAAACTATTTTTCTGCTACAACCCATATTTATATACATTCTTACGTAGACGAACGAAACCGAAGGCAAGATTTTAGTCGGAGGCGCATCTTTTGTGTATTGTGTCTCTATTGAACGGACGAGGTTATCGAACATCCTTTATTCCTCTACCTGACAGATTTATGAGTGTTTATCTAATTTAAAGGCATAATAGTTATTTATGTACCAAGGGTATAAAGAGATGTTTATGCCCCGTGAGCGACGATTTTACAAACCCGAGGGCCTCCGGTCCGAGGGTTTGTATGTCGCTCGAGGGCACATACCACTATTTATACCAGCGGTGCATACAAACTTTTATGTCCTACTAGTCATACCCAAACAATGAAACCTCAATCACCGTTTGCTGAAGGCAACCTAACTATCACCGGATCTTTTCAGAACTGCCAATTTTATGTTAATTCCACTAAATAATGTTAAATAAATATTTACATATTGCTTTTTTCCATTATTTGTAATTTAATTATTAAAGGTTATTAAATAAGTTAAACAAAAATCATTTGTCTTTATGTGCGCCCGGGCCATAAAGTGTACGTTGTGCCCGCGCGGGCCATAAAGTACACTTTATGGCCCTTGGGCATAAAGTACACAATTATGTAGTTGGTAACTAAGCAATAAAAACACAGTAATGAACTAGTATGACATAAAGAAAATAATGGGCTTGAAATGAGAGGTGCCGCTTTATTTAAGGAAGTTCCGTTCTTTATTGATCTAGAAATATAAATGCTTTCCTATGAATCAAGCATGTATTGCTGTCTGACATTTTTGATTAGTTTCAAATTATCTTTATCAATGTGGTGTCCGTAATAGGAATTTTCTTGATTAAGGTCGAAGAAAAGACTAAAATGGTACTAAACCACAAAATGTGACACATCGCCAAATTTGGAATAAAAAGGGCTTCAGAATATGATATCAGAAAACTAGGGCCGTTACTTAAAAAAAACAGTTGATGATGGTCACGTAAAGACGAAACGTCGGGTTCAAAAACTAGCAATGCTACGTTAAAGGAAATGAAAAGTTGCTGTGGAGAAGTGGAGGGAAGGGATCGTTGGCGTAAGCCATTGGCACAGTTCGACACTAATGAAAGCTGTAGAGAAGTGTCATCGGTATTCGTGTAGGTCCACCATTAAGGCCACAAAATAATAATATGTAAAATCGAAAAAACAAAATTTTTCAAAATATCTCAAAAACAAAAAAAATCGGGGATGTCTAACCGCCATTTTGTTGGGCTTTTGAGTGGGCAACTTTCCTCCTATTTAACCAAGTCTGTATCTGCTACCGTTTTGGAGATCCCGATAGTGGCCGTCCTTATCGTGGACACACAGTATATGTAGTTCATAAATTGTTTTCACAATTATCAAATGAAACTTTGCAGTGGCATACTTAAGTAATGTTCTTCGTTCTGATAGCTTGTGGCTTGAAAATAGGAGTATTTTTCCTCTTATATTTCTTTTACTTCCACTGGTTAAAAGTTCTGTGGAAAGTTTAACATTTTTTTTTCAATCTTAATTATAATTAAAAGAAGACATAAGATTCGAATTTTATACCTAATCTATAGATTAGGTATAAAATTCGAATCTTATGTCTTCTTTTAGCAAACCCTTTTCTAAAAAAAGACTTTATTGTGTTTACGTAGAAACCATTGTTTGTAAGATTTTTGCGAAATTTTGGTAATAATAATAAATGTTTAATAAGTTATGGTAATTAAAATATTTTCAGATGTTTATGAAAAAAATGTTGATGAAAAATGAAAAAAAAAATTCATAAGTTTCGTCGAACAGCTTTTTGTGAATAATTATATCTTGGTAGGTGGGTGAATAGCTTGAAGAGGTT
Source organism: Tillus elongatus (assembly GCA_964006375.1). Lineage (NCBI taxonomy): Eukaryota > Metazoa > Arthropoda > Insecta > Coleoptera > Cleridae > Tillus > Tillus elongatus. Next base: position 181,747,471 of record OZ023262.1, on the reverse strand, counting down.
GGTTTATTTTTGGAAAATTTTTGTACTTTTTCAAACAATAAATGTTAGTTTCATGAAATATTTACATTGTGTCTACTATATAGGTTATACTGGTAACTAAATTTGATACCTGCTTTAAAAAAACAGACATATTTGCTATTAAAACGTTTTTATGAAAATCCACTACCATTACACACTTGCGGCGCCCAGACTTAACTTTTTAAACATCTGAGCCTACAAATATTCCGTTTTTAATTTTGGCATCGCTCAACGATGATTTTTTTCTTTCAAAAACTTAGAGCCTGGTCCGTCTTTGTTCGACTAGTTTTGGATAAGCCCTGATTCAAGGTACAGATGCGGGCCGACTAAAGGCTTGTATCTAATATCTTAAATCCTGGAATATAAGCAGCTCTTAAAGGCCAGACTTTTTAACACAACATTAATTTTTTTCTTGGTTGGTCCAATCACCAAAAAAAACAGCAGTATTTTTTGTCTATAGCCTCAAAAGCAAAGCAATAACTATTAAGTTTGCACAAACTGCCCATTTAGGTGTACTGTATTTTGGTTTGTCCAGCGCCTGTTTCACTGTGTCCTAAGTTTCTTTAAAATGGGTAACATAAGACAGACGCAATAGAAGAAATGTATTTCCGTTGTAGAGTAGTACAGCTAAGTCTTAGACGAGTTAATAAAGAGTCGTCATTTATTTGGCATATCCTTGTGATTCAGCTCAACCATAAGGCTGACAACTTGTGACAATAAACTAAGTCTCAATCTTTTGAATAAAATATATTCCAGATACGACTTGTGTCGTTTACGGTATATAGCGCCACTAACGTTGTGCTGAAGGCTAATCCACTGCTTTAATCTTGAGCTCAATACTACGGATTTGTCTTTAGGCAAGTATTAATCTCTTATAAGATCTTTAGCTTTGGTTGATTAATCAGATATAGAGTTTCAGAAGTGCTAGGAGTTTGAAGGCCGTCATCCTCCAATTCGTACTTAGAGCCACCTGAAATATGTTCAGTGTACTAGGGCCGCTTAGGCACTGGAATATTGTTGGAATGTGGAATTGTTTTGGTAACAGATGATACATCTGGATGTTTTGCTGTATGGTTTGATTTTCTTGAAAATTCTTTGACATCACTGACAAACGTGGCGGTAACTCATAGGATCCTTCAGTGTGCTAAGGCGACTTAGGCACTGGAAGATTATTGGAATGTGGAATTGTTTTTATAACAACTGATACGTCTGGATATTTTAGTGTATGCTTGTTTTTTTAAATCCTTGACATTACTGACAAACGTAGCAAACACGCACATTATCCTTGGGTTCGCCCCATATCACTGGTTGACCTAATATGTAACTGGATATTTTCCACTGAACCAATCAGTCAAATTTTAATGGCAAGTAAGACAACAGATATGCGGCATCAAATTTTCATTTCATAACGAATGTCTAAGTTAAAATATATGCTATAACACTTCTCAGTTAAAAGTGTAATAGGTAATAGACTTTTTTAACCCCCTGGCTTGCATAAAACACAAATATAAGAAAATAAATTTGGAGAATTAGTACCTAAAACAACGCGACATCGTGAAAATAACAATGTCAACTAATTTATACAGATTTATTAGCTAGTCAAAGGAGTAAAGAAATGAGACCTGATTCCTTACTGATAATTTTAAAAATCAGCGTTCAGTATAGGTTACAGAGCAGTTAAATATATTTATATATCGATCACAAAACAGGATTACACTACTAAATCCCATTAAATTATCGAAGCCCGCGCAATAAACTTGAGAAAACTGTAAATTTTGCAATTTAAAATACTTGCGTTGTCGTAGACGTGATAGAGTAGAATTAATCTTTTTCTGGCAATACAAATGATACTACCTACAAAATCCATATATAAACGCTGTCATGAACATTTTTAGCTTTCTAGTAAAAACAATAAAATTGCTCAGATCACAGTAGCAAGAAATATTCACCGAGACTGCTCCTTAAATCTTGAAAATAAAAAAAATAATCGACATAAACGCACGATACTAGCTTAGACAATTATTTTAATACTCATGGCCACGTTTTAGCAATTTAATTTTTTATATTACATTATATAATAATTTCAGAAAGAAATAAAAATAATAACACGCACAGGTTAGTTAACGAAGTAACAGAAAAACATGCAACAAGCACCTTCAACAAAATAAGACGTAGGTATAAGACAAGCCAATTTATTTGATCGGCTTCTAGCTTGGAGAGTAACAAAATTATCGCTATAAATGTGATTTTACTCCTGAAGCTTAATGAAACTCAAGCTTATATGTTTTGTTACAAAAATGTGGTGCTGTTATTTATAGTAGTTCTGTGCTCCATGTGGATTATGTTATGGTTTGCGATGCCGTAAAAGCAAATATGACTGTAGAGAAGCTAAGTTGTTCAGCTAAAAAGAGCAATGTAAATTAAAAAGTTATTATAAAGTAGTTTGAAAACATATGTTGAAGCCAGAAGGGACCTATTTAAATTACTAATTTTATTGGGTTACTTTGGGACAAAAGGAGCGCATTTTAGAGGAAAGTGAGCTAAACATCGTCATATCTATGACTCTGATCACAGAAAAACTGTGTGATCAGGGGCGTTGTCTTGTAAAACGATCGCACTTTTGCCAAAATTTTTTCGCGTAATTTGGTTAGAAACGCACTTTAGTACCATGTTTCGTCCATAATGGCAAGGCTCCTAAAAAGTGTAAGAAAACTTCTTCAAAACGGTGGGACATTTCCTTCAACCAAGCGCACCTTTGACCAGCATTTATTTCGGGATCATTTCGACAGTTTTCCAATTCACAAGTCGTGATGAATAATGTTAAACTCATGTTTGTAAAACATTTGCGATGTTTTATCTGCTATACGTTTCAGCCCAATTCGCCGATTTTCTAGGACCATTTTATGAACAATATTGGTGTTTTCTTTATTGGTCAAAGAAATCGGTCTTCCAGAGCAATGCTCTTTTAAAATCTGCAACGCAATTCTTAATAGTAGCATACGATGGAGATTAATTACCTAAAGTTTCTACCACATCAGCAAACATTTATTTGAGCGGTAACCCTGTTTAAAATGAATGCTTAATAGCGACAGAAACACTTTTAAAAAAATCAAAAATCTACCTATTTTTAAGACATGCCGTTTTCAAAAATTCGCAGTTTTGTCACAATTCAACTTTTGAATGTCAAAGTTTGATAGCTTATTTATAAAACATCATAGTTGTTACCCTAGCAACTAAATTTAATTTGGTTACTGGAAAGTTTGTTTCCAGGCTAACTAGATAGGCATCGATATACCCTCGTATATCCAGGAGGCAGGTATAAAATAAAGAATAGGTAGATGTCCTTAATGCTGAGTCCTGTATAATTCATTTGGTACATTATAAAAGTGGAAACAAAAGTTCCGCCAGACTTGAAAAGCCAATTACCTATAGATATTTAAGCGAGATACCTTTTGTATACATTACGTGTATATATAAATAAAGGTGATGTCATCGTCGATTCTGTTCAAGCGCCCGCGGCCCGCATTCGCGACAGACGTAAAAGCCTACCACTCTGCCAACTTTACATCGTTAAACTCTCACTTACTGTGTTGTCTAATCATTTTATGTTTATATAGCTTATAATAAAAATGCATATAAAAGTTTTATGCAGTCAGATCGTTATTTACTGTAGGTATATCTTAAAAAACAACTTTTTTTAAAATCAAATAGTCAGATTGAGAAAATAAAATGAAGAGACATAAGTATTAATTTCAAATGGGCACAGGGCAGAAGGTGGTCAAATTTTTTGAAGAAAATAACGCAACTTGTCTTTTAAAAGAAAACAGTCTAGACGCAGCAAGTGCGTTATGGAAGTGAATTTTCATAAAAATGGTTTTAAAACCAAATAGGTATGTCTTTTTTAAATGAAAGCAGGTATTAAATTTGGTTACCAGTATAACCACCTACATTATGCAGGAAGCAATGTTACATATTTCATCAAAATAACTTTATTGTTTGAAAATGTACGAAAAGTTTCCGAAAATAAACTTAAAATATTTCCGAAAAAACTGGTTTCTAGCCAACGAACCTTAAGTTAATAGCAACTTGAGTTATTGATATTTAAAGCATTTAATGAAGCTTCGCTACCAAAACGCACTTGCTGCGTCCCGAATTTTTTTCTCACAAACATGTATTATATTTCGATAAAAAAATGCAAAAATGCATAACGGGTGTTCGATTGAAAAAAGAAAATTTGTATTACCAGCGCCTTATGGACCAAGTTGTAATTGGAAAAATATTTTTATAGATGGGCCCCTAGAACCCGAAAACCTGGTCCGTTTAAATTTTTATATGTTTATCTATACAGTGTGTCCCAAACTGGATGGGAATGTATTGCTATCTCCGTTATTATCAGAGATAGGGAGACGGTTAAACTAGCAATGTTTTGTAGAATTTCATGCTCGTTCCAAATATGACTTGTATTTTGCCCTGCAACTTTTCCCTTTCGAGTTAATTTGAAAAAACTAAAATTTGTCGATTTCTTTTTTCTTCAATATCTAAGTAGGCGTTGATCTGGCATGTCTAAGACTTGCACATTATAAGGACACTTTTTACAGAGTAATCTTTTTGTGCTATTCACAACTTGGGATTTTTTGCTCATGTCTGTGCCTGTGAAAAGAGCTTTCCAATGATGTACAACATGCTTAAGAAATCTTGTAATTGCACTGACAATTTTGAGAAAAACCGTTTTGAGGATAGTAGGCTATGAAATCCAATACTAGAACACAAATGACAAAAAAAGTGTTCAAAAAGCAGTAGGCCATGAAGTCTAATAATAGACTACTACTTTTAACATAATTTTCCGTAATGATTCACGATAAAAAATAGGAACTTTGAGCACACCAATGAATCGGCCCATTATTACAAATGATATTTTACATTACAACATTATCCTAAAAAAATGGTTAGAATTTAATTAAATGGGTAAACCTAGGAAATAACTAAATTTACTAACAGAACTCAATAAAAAGCAGATTAATGATTTACGAAGACGCCTTTGAAAATTGTCTGTTCAGCAATGAAACATATTTTGACATGTTGGAATGTTATATTCGTTCTAATAGAAATACTGAGGCAGCTGCAAATTCATATCAAAACAACTACCCAGAAAGACGACAACCAAACACCAAAATATTTCACAGGATAGTGCCCAATCTATTGAACGACGGTAGCTTCCACGCAAAGAAACTACCAATGCCTAGAAATGAAGAAAGAAATAATGCCGTCTTACAGGTTTCAAACCAAAACCCTCCGCAATCTGTTCGGTTTTATGGTGAACAAATTGGCGTTCCAAAAAGTACGGTACAGCGTGAATTAAAACAAAGTCATTACCATCCATACAAACCTACAATCGTACAAGGCCTAAATGTTGACGATTACCATAAGCGACTTCAATTCTGCAGATGGTGTCAAGGACAATGTCAACAAGATGAAATGTTTCATTTGAAAATGATATGGAGTGATAAATCCAGATTTACAAATTGTGGTGTGTATAATCGCCATAATAGGCATTATTGGGCAAATGAAAATCCCCATCTAAAGAAAGAAAGACTATTGCAAGACAGATTTGGTATTAATATTTGGTGCGGCTTATTAGGTAAAAAACTGTTATTTTTATTTGTATATTAGACAGTTAATTTTTAAAAAATTCAGGTAACTTCATTGTTGGTCCGTTCTTTTTTGAAAATAATTTGACTGGGGAAAAGTATCTTAATATATTCAGAAATGATATCTTACCAAATGATATCTTACCAACAATTAGAAGAGTTCATGATCATTTTGACGAGATTTGGTACCAACAAGACGGTTGTCCAGCTCACAATGCTAGGATCGTCAAAAAATTTTTGTACCAAAATTTTAATAATCGTGTCATTTGTAACAATGGGTCGGTCCATTGGTGTGCTTGAAGTCCTGATATAACACCCATGGATTTTTATTTTCGGGGTACTCTGAAGAATGATGTGTATACATTAGATCCACCACAAAATATCAATGAATTATGAAACAGAATCACGGAAGCTATAAATCATATTATCCAAAACACCTACACCAGAGTTTGCAGACATGTTTCAAAAAAGTGATATAAAGTGGATTGAACAAAAAATGGGCATATTGAACAATTATCTATTTAGTGTATTTTTAAGTTTCTATTTTATTATTTGTTGAGTTCCGTTTCTAATTGTGTTGTTTTGTGGAGTTTCTATTTCTTATTGCCGGGTTTCGTTATTAAACTGTTTTACATAATATTACCTAGCATTATTACCTAATTAAGTACTGCAAATTAAATCACAATATTTTTTCATCGTGAATCAAAAAATCCAATATGGCTGCCATAATAAAAACAAACGTTGATCCCTGTAGCTCAAAAACGAATGACAATCCAAAGTTGAGAATACCACAAAAAGATTACTCTGTAAAAAGTGTCCTTATAATGTGCAAGTCTTAGACATGTCAGATCAACGCCTACTTAGATATTGAAGAAAAAAGATATCGACAAATTATGTTTTTTCAAAATAACTCGAAAACGAAAAGAGGCAGGGCAAAATAGAAGCCATCTTTGGAACGAGCATGAAATTCCACAAAACATTGCTAATTTAACAGTCTCCTTATCTCTTATAATAACGGAGATAGCAATACATTCCCATCCAGTTTGGGACACACACACACACATATATATATATATATATATATATATATATATATATATATATATATATATATATATATATATATATATATATATATATATATATATACCACTTGCTACTTGTCAGCAGTATTTTTTCTGAAAAATCTTTGTCATTATTTGTTGATTGTCTCGGATTTCTTTTAGTCTTATTGGATATAAATCGTCGCTCTTAATATATAACCTAGCTTTTCAATAGTAGATCACAGTGCGAAAACTCTAAATAAAGTATTTTCGCACACTTTATTTTTATGCAAAAGTATAAAGATACGTTATTATAAAGCAGGGTTGGTAACCCTAACAGGACACCTCTAAGAAAAATTTCTTGGATTATACAAATAGTTCATAAAATGGAGGACATATTATGCACCATACTAATTAGTATCTCTTAATGTGTTTGTCATTTTCCAATTCATGCCAGTTTAAAAGATAAACGTTTTCCACAACTCAAATTCGAATTTGATTATTTACTTCATTCCTGCGTGTTTTATATGTGATTTAGTAATACCGTAGTTAATGACCATTACTTAATTATCTGTGATTAAAATTATACATCATTTTTACAAAAAAGCTATGCTTAAGCTTGCATTGACAATTTTCTAAAACATCATCCTCTAAAATTCAAACTGTCAAAATATTTTTATTTAGTCACCTTTTGAATTTAGCTCTTATGTTTCTTCCTTCCTAATAGTTCACTCAAACAAGACATTGACCAGGACATTTGAAATAAAAAGCTGAAAATTGCCAGAGATGCAGACGATGATGTCCTAATTGAAATCCGCCATCTTGAAAAAACCGCTGGAATCTTGGATTTTTGTGTTTTGAGTATAGCGACTGAATCGAGCGTCCGATTTTGTCCGTCTTTGTGTCAAGGTGCGTAGTTTACTGATATTTTTGTTTTTAAATACCAAAAATATGAAATATTGTCCGTTTTTTAACAAACAACAAATATTTTGTTTAAGAAAGTACATTTTCCTAAAATGTTTGCATTTCTGGTCATAATAAATATTACGTTAATTATACCGTTCCTATGGTAACACCTCCGCCAAAGTTTGACGTCATCGATGTCCGAGTCAGCCACTTCCATCAGATTTCCAAGACAAATGTTGTTTGTTTCTGCATTTTCCTACGGCGGAAAGAAGACAGGTGTAAATGGTAGTGGATTGAAAGGAGAAAGGTTGATGAACGGCAGCGAAAGAATTTTGGGTGTTTCAAGGACGCGTTGAGGGTTAGCAGTTGCCGCGCCCATGAACCCGTTCCAACCTGGTTCGGGTCTTTCTTGGAGCTTGTACTTCCAAATAATTCAAATTGTATCAATGGGATGAGCTTGCTTAGCTGACTCAGGTACTGGAAGAGCGGCGCTAAAATCTTGCGCAACGATAGATGCTGTCCAGAGTCTCGTGCTTTCGTAATTTGGTGCTCCTTAGGACGACGTTGCTTTCCTAAACGGTTCCTGCTGACGTGGGCGTGATGCACCTTATTCCTCTCATAGCTTGAAAGGTACCGTAGCCATCCATAGTCCTTACGTTGTGATCAGCATTGTCGTAAACGAACTGTACAATCCATCTTCGGAGACTGATGGTGGAGTGTTGTGCGCTACAGAGGCCTCAAAATTTATTGTTTCTGAGTAAGACACGGATAAAACAAGCTTTGAAAGCATATCAATGAGCAACTTTGAGCCACACTGTCGATGAAGTCTCTAGTAAACTAGTTGCCAGGGAGAAAGAAAAGAACGAGGTCGGGCAGCAGCAACTATCGAATGATCTTAGTCTGAAGAATAATTTTCCGAAAACTTTGTAGGGTACGCGAGATTAAGTCTTCATTTCTAGGAGAAGTTTGTTCTACTGTTGGATAGGTCGAACAATCGTAAACTTGGGATCGTATGTCTGATCGTATGATTCTTGCCGCGGTTTTGACGATTCTTATATTTTCCTTCGTTTCATTTATTCTATTTTCCTTATACCACGCTTCACAGAGAATCTGATGGGCTTTTCCTGTGAAACAGAGGACACCAATTTTTCCAACTTGCTGCTCGATCACGTGTTTTCTCCGTAGACAAAGCAAACAGCTCATACTGTTCGGCTCATTTTATGTTTTTTTTCAACTACATTTTTATCCAATGTAACCGGTTACTATGTCTGTTTTTAAATCATGTACCAGCGAAGTATACTTAAAATATAGGCCATTGCTAAATGTAGCAGAAGGAGATCGAGTTTCCTATTCTTATATTCAAAGTCTTTCTCAAAATAAAAATAAAACATATTCCGCACAAAGTACGTTGTGGTAGCGAATTTTCATAAAATTTTATTTAAATAAAAATTATTCAATTTTGAGACAAGATATAGTCTTTATAGCCAATATCCATGTACCAAGTTTACTTGAAACAACTTAAATATTTCCAGAGACATGACAATTTTGCTAAAGAAAACTTGAAGTTTTCCTGGAAAACACTAGTTCAGGCATTCACACAGGAAATACACATAAGAATTGAAACTGGGTCAAAAAGGGTTCTCAGAGAACCAGTTAGCGTTCGTAAAGTCACTCAAAACATAACCTCCTCATAATTAAATACTTTTTTACAGCGAACCTTCAACGCATCTATACCGTTAGCAATTTGCTTCATCTTGCTCTTACAGCTTATCTAAAATAGCGAACTGTTTTTATGGCAACGTGTGATTTCTTGCAGGGACATTGCCCTGCAAAAATTAAACACTTTTGCATACCTTTTAGCGACTCGTTTTACGCCGCTTTCCCTATGTTTTTTCGTAGAATATCCAGTAATGTCGAATAATATTTCCCCGTTATTTAGGTATTGTGTTACCGTTATTCAGAGCCAATCTCATATAAAGGTACCCAAGTTTCTTCGATCGTAACAACACGATTTATATATATATATATATATATATATATATATATATATATATATATATATATATATATATATATATATATATATATATATATATATATATATATATAATATAAACTTTTGCACAGACATTTTCTATTAGCAAATGAATATATATATATTATTCATTTGCTAATAGAAAATGTCTGTGCAAAAGTTTTAAAAGGACATTTTTGCGCAAGGTTGACCATCATTTTGTTACGAAACCTTCAGAACCGTGACCTGGTTTTTTAAAAGGTAAAATCTAGTCTGTTCAACTATTAACTTCGTCAATTTGTAAATTTCAATAGGTAATTAGTTATTTAATTGTTTAAAAGTTAATATTGTGTGTTACCGTGTGTTTAAATAAACCAAAATGATTTTATAAGTGATGTAAGTTGTTAAAAAAAAAAAGAATTAAAAACTTGTGAGGATTAAACTGTCTAATTTATTTAATAAAACCGCATTGATTGAATAAATTAAAACCGATTTTCATTCACTATCGGCAGAATTACGATTATTTCTTAAACATCTACACAATACAAATTAAATTTCGCCTTAAAAGTATCACTAAGCTAAACAAACGCTTTTAAACATTTTAGGCAACATTTTTTCTTCTTACGTTATTTACTTTTCTTTAAAATATTGTTTTATCTATACCAGTACACATCAAAGTACACAGTAAAGTTCTAAGGAAAAGGAAAAATTCGCTATTAGACAGGTCAGGACTTTCACAATTGATTTTTTTTTAAAATCACGAGAACCTGAGAACCTATACGATTTTAGATGTTTATATTATATATATATATATATATATATATATATATATATATATATATATATATATATATATATATATACATATATATATATATATATATATATATATAGTTTAAAATGGTCGCAAACATGACCCTGTCTCTAATTTCAGCCAAGTATCCAGAAGTTTGCCTCTTGGTCTTCCTCTTCCCCCTTACCAAGTAGGAACGTGACCTTTAAATAAGGTTGTCAAAATGATACCGCGTTTCAGGTGTCCAATAAATGTCGCTATTTTCCTCTTAGCTTCTTCCAGCAGACATCTTTGCATAACCTTTTCTTACTGGCCTTTCTAACTATGTACCTCGTCTTTCTCATTTTTTTTGCAGGTCCATATTTTAACAGCATTATTTTTTTCCTGTACCGCTTAGTCAAAGTCTAGCTTTCCACCTCATACATTATAACACTCCATACGCAGACTTGCTGGACCATTTCCTTAGGCACAAAATGAAATAATAATGAGTAAGAAGATTACATTGTTTATTGAATGTTTGTTTTGTATACGCATCACACTTCCTCAGTTATTTGCTACATTTATCATCATCCGTTCTAATACTCCCAAGGAACGTCAACATTTCTACTTGTTAGGAAATTAAACAAACATGCCTTACACCTTTTTCTTATTTCAGCGCAATTTAAATGACCGTTATTAGGGTACTTTGATTTTGTATATAGACTGAGAATAATGTGGCCTACCACTTTAACCTAACCCATCTTGCTTCATTATATGAAACATTTTTTAATTGACTTGATCGAATCCTTTTTGTGAATTTTTATTTAAAAGAATCACTAATAGAGAGGTATCGGTTTATATATATATATATATATATATATATATATATATATATATATATATATATATATATATATATATATATATATATATATATTGTGTGTGTGTGTGTGTGTGTGTGTGTGTGTGTGTGTGTGTGTGTGTGTGTGTGTGTGTGTGTGTGTGTGTGTGTGTATCCAACCGATAACTCAAAAAGTAATTAACCGATAGTGAGGAAACTGAGCAGGTACCTTTCTTTTATTAATAGCTTGAATCAGTTCGTTAGCCAGGAAAATAGGACATGGTTTTCTGGGAAAATTTTGAGTTTTATTTCGAAAAAAAAAATATCTCCGAAAATTACAAATCTATTTTGATGAAATTTGGTGGATACGGTTCCTTAGGAAATTCCTTACTACACACTAAAATTCAACTTTCTAGATTTATAGAAAATTGAGTTATGCATATTTGAAGGAGTTAATGAAAATTCGCTACCACAACGCACTTGCTGCGTCCCGAACTTTTTCAGTTCTACAAAAGCGATAAGTGTATTACTATTTTCCTAAAGCCACCTTTCCTTGTTTTAAGTGCTATCACTGTTTCTTTAGTTCCTTGGTCAGGTCAAAATCTTAACTGATCTTCAGCCAAGCAACTCTCAATGTTGCTTCTTATTCCCTTTCTTTTAGTGTGATTCGGATAATTTTTGCCATATGACTGTACACCTATTGTACTTTGCTGGTTGAACTTTTGCGCGTTAACCGTTTTAAGAATAGAACTACTTTTATTATTCATACTGGGCAGTTCCCTCGATTTATATGACACTTATTTTACTTTAATTTTATATTATTTAAGATTTATTTAAACTTTTTTACAATTTTTCGGTCTGCAACAGGAGTTTTTTCTTAGCTAACTTCTCTAAGAGCTTCCACAAATTCATATTTTTAAAAGGGTGGTCCCATATTTTATGGGCTTATTTTCACTATTTCCTATATATAAGTGTGTTTAGCAGTGTCTCCTTTTCTAATAATAAATTGCCACCTTTGGCCTTGATGATTCAGCTTTTTCTTCCTGGTTTATATTGTAGTATTCTAACTTGTGGGTAAGCTTTACGCGACCGCCCTTTCTTCATGTACGCTTTGATTTCTTCATTATTTTGTTGCGTTGATATTTCTTTGGTGTTGCTACACCTTTTCTACGCATATTATTAATTTGTTTATATTTACTTTATGCCCTATGCCTCCTCGTTCTGAATCTTTCTCCATATGTTGTTTTTTGTATTAACCATCTGATGTCATCTACCATCTCCCTAATCTAGTACCTTATCATATATATATATATATATATATATATATATATATATATATATATATATATATATATATATATATATATATATATATATATATATATGAAACATAAAGATATAGCTTTCTTCAGTCAAATTGTTGAAGAAGAAATTAGCATGGTTAGCGAAATATCAAGCACCCACCGAATGAATCCACGGCTACGACAAAAGAACCCGGAATCTATTTTAAGAGTTTATTCTTAATTTAAGAAATTATAAAATGCCAAAAATTTGCAGATCTCAAGTGAATCAACAATTTTGTCCCTGAAAACCATTTCAGGAATGTGTATTCAAATTGTACTTCGTGTTAAATATTATACTATAATATAACCCCTAATTATTCTAAGCTTACAGATCGGGAATAGATCTTTTGTAATAGACATTGATTGGTAGACGACAACTGTCAGGTGTCACGTCAGATGACATTGTCATTGCGTAGAGGTTGTAGAAGTGGAAGTAGAAGAAGTGTTCTGTCAATACTCTGAGTTGTGTAATTTGTTGAGTTTCGTTTATTGTTTATTATTAAACTGTTCTATAAAACGTTGCCTCTGGATTTATTAACACTACAATCAGCACTTCGAAGCAAGCACAAGCTTTTTTCCCTGTGCGTTGCATAATTTATAAAACTTAAGTGAATAAATCAATGAATAAAAAATAACTACAAAACCGCAGGCCTTGTCATAACTTGTTAAACCATCAAAATACAAAATGTCTTTATACTAATAAGAATGACTATTATTTTCTGCAAAACAGATTAAAATATTATTGCTCTCTAAAGACCAAAGCAGTTATGTTGCCGCTATTCTGCATTAGTATGTCAATAAACCTTAATTTAGAGTAGCGGCTAGTACATACGCTGCATTTATTTGCTTATTACGATGTTTACAGGAGGTCAAAACACAGATTCATTGGGGAGTTAATAACCAGAAGCAGGGTCATTGTGACAGCAAATAAATTTGCTTCTGGCTAACCTTTGGCGGGCTTACAAGGTCAGGTCTCATCCGAGACCACTGGGATTAGAGTGGACAACTGGCTATGTTGCATCCGATATTTTATAAAACAACGCATGCTATATGTAGCGCTCCACTGACGTTTACAGACACGTATCTAGAGTTTATTGGGGCCAACATACACGAACAAGAAAGTGTAAGGGTGCAATTTTTTTTTTCTTAAAAGGATATAGAATAATATCGAACGCAACCCTTCGATGACACAAGGTTACAACCCTCTTAGAAAGTAACCTATTATAATAATAACAATCGACTAACGGTCACATTATATAATTACATAGCTCAACAATCAATCACCTGTCGATATATTAGTTAGCAGTTGTGTTATATACTTAAGAGTAATCATGCAAAAGGCAAAAGGTTTATTACTTGTCAGAATGATGGCGAAGCCTTAATGTACGGGCGTAAAGAGTCGGGCGAGCGGGTGCCAAATGTGTCCAGTAACAACATCACTAACCTGTAATTAAAAATATACCTGAACACACCGTTGCCTATCTTAATCACTACCTAACATATATACGAGGAGCATTCAATTATTAATTTATCAATCATTTACCAATTACACGCTCCACCGAGCGACTCATAATCAATAACTATTATACTCAAAGCTCCACTGAGCAACCCAACATTAAGAGCAGTTTCGACATAACGCTCCACTGAGCAACTCCAACATAGCAGTTCCTACTCAAGGCTCCACTGAGCCACATAATACTCTCTCAAAAGCGCACATCAGTGCCTCAGAACTGCTTCTCAACAATGTCTCTAAATGCTCAACCATTAGGTTCTCAAACAATAATTACTGAGGCAATAATTACTCAAGTAGTTACTCACACGATAGTTACTCAATTAATAATTACTTAAACAATAATAATAACTTAACCAATAGTTTAGCTTGTGTGTTTGTTTGGGTGCTGTATCCGACACCAGGTCAGTGCCGGCTTCCAGGTGTGCAATGAGGCACAGTTCAATGCCTCACCTAGAGTGCTCGCAACTGTCAGAGTTGGATACCGAGAAGTGCAATGGGCACACGATGCACACTCCAGGGTGTGCCCTTCTCCAAGTAGCCCAACTCCTACACTGGGACTGACACGTGCAATGAGACCAACGGGTGAACTGACCACAGTGTCTCGGTCAAGCTACCAGATCGACCAAAATGCAACAACGGTACCACCGTGAATACTGAGAAGTGCAATGGACGCATCGGAGCACCCTCTACGATGTGTCCTCTCCAATATCCAGCTATCGACGGGAGTAGGTGCAATGGATACCTAGAGCGAGCTCAGCTGTACCCCTACCGAAATCCATCGATGCAAACAAAACAACCGTGTTGCGGTTACGTAACCTGGGCCTAAACCCTACGCCTCTACCAGTATGACGCCCTACTGGGTGAGCAAACAGCGAAGGTGTCCCACACACCTTCCAAACTAGCATCAATTTACTTTCAAACAGACTCTACTTTATTTACTCTAAACAAACTGACATAATTCAACTCTTACTTAATTTATGAATATTGACTTAACCTCGTATAAGTAACAACCCTCATGTAAACGTGGCTAATACCTAAATTATTTCATAAAGTCCCTTTATTTGAATATGATAATTACTTCTGAATTTATAACTTGCCGTCGTATAAATAATAAACGTAATATAACTTAGCTATTTCTCAAATTATTTCCTAAAGCTCCTTTATTTGAATATGATAATTACTTCTCAATTTATAACTACCCTCGTATAAATAATAAACGTAATCTAACAGCTATTTCTCAAATTATTTCCTAAGGCTCCTTTATTTGAGTATGATAATTACTTCTCAATCCATAACCTATACTCGTATAAATAATAAACTGACTTTAAACTCTAGCTACAATTTATTTCATATAAACTAGTTATTAAAATGATTTGCTAAAACCAGCCTGAATCATATACCTATTGAAATTGCTCCTCAATGTATAACTCAAACAAATAAGAACAGGTAAAATAAGCAAACAACGAGACATGTCCAATGAGCATTCACTCACCTGAATAAATGTATATATAACGTGCACTGTAAATTTACAGAAAACAATAAACACCACACAAAATTTTCTACTGCAACCAACACGTTAAACGATACAATGGCTAATGGCTTCTTTAGATGAACCATATACCCGATAAGCAATCTCCCCTAACGTTGACTCGAGATGAGATATCTCGCACTTAAACCTCCCCTTACGTCTAGCTAAGATTTTAAACAAGCGACGATGGGCCAGATGCCTACACTTTTAATTTAATGGTGCTATATATGTAAAAGTTAACGTGAAACTTGTTCACATAATACGAGTCTATATAAAACCTACGGAGAATTTTCATAATAAAATAGCGTTGTGAGCAGGGTGAAAAAATACATTCCCTACAAAAGTAGGATAATTTTTTTCAGTTTTCTGGCAGCGGTACAACATTATTTAGAAAGAGAATACTTCACAGTTGAGTTAAGGATTCTCAGATGTAGGGGCCTTTTAGTGATACATCAGGTGTTTCATATGGTTACGTTCAAATTTTGAGGGCATAAAATTGACCTAATTTTAATACCAAAAAACACATATGGGGTTGGTCGATATTTATATGTTTTAAAGTTACAGAACCTTGAAATTATTAACAACAACTAAGTAGTAACAAGTAGTAACAAAATCTTATCTTGCACATACATTGTAAATTATGATTTTGCCCCTCTCCTTACTGACAACAAGCTAGTGCTCATATGACGATGGAAGTGTTTTCTCCTAATTGCTGCGCAATCTGCTGAATACGTTACAATAATTCCTTTCTGATGGTTGAAACTTCGGACACTAAGTCTATATTGTTTCCCCAGGAACCCAAATTTTGAGAATTATGGAGACTTGATCTAGATGGCCATGCACGACCACAACGACCAATCCAGCGTAGATAATTGTGCAGGAAATTCCGAACTTCAATTTCGAAATCTACTGATGCATCATCTTCCATTATCCATTTTCCGTCAAATATATCTTATCATGATTAAGAAAACATCGTCTAAAAGCATTGAAAAATCCATCCATACATCAAATAGGTAATTACCCATATTTCATCTCATAGGAAAAACGTAAGGACCAACTACCATATTATTGTTAATCCAGCCCCCGTTTACGGAAAGTTCATGCTAAAAGTTGGACGTGCGTATTGCTTTGGAAGTTTTAAGTTCCACCTATGCTAGTTTATTAGATTTACAACAATACGTCTCGAAATATAAGCTTTATCTGTCCAAACCACTGTTTTTAGAAATAAAAATTTATCCTTGACTGTGCCAGGGTGCAAGTGGAACACACTAACCTACAATCGTGGTCAAATTCGCCAATAGCTTATGGTACACCAAATTGCATGCTAATTCGTCGTGAACCGGTGGCCGAATCCTTAGTAACATCATCTAGCATTTGCTGATCTAAATCTGGTTAAAAATTCACTTCTCTGTCGAGAAGATAGTCACGTTATCCGCACTTTAGAAACGATGTGCCAAATCCAGAAATTTTCTGTAGTGAAGCACACGTCTATTTGAAAATCGATGCAGGTATTCCCTAACTGCTTAAGGTGCACTCCTGCTGTAGTAACCATAAATGAAATGCATATCTCCATAATCTTCATTAGGAAACCGGTAAGACATTTTAAATACACGTTTATACAAAATGACAAGACTACCTCACTAAAAAATGAAATACAAATTAATATCCACACTTGCTATTCTGAAAGACTTATCTTATCTCCTTCATATACACACTAAACATATGTGAACTAACAACAGTTTTTATGTGGTTTATTAACTTCAATCTGATTCTTTGTTGTTCATAACTTTAAAGGCTTGTAATTTCAAAATAAATAAAAATCGACCTACTACTTTTATATGTTTTCTTAATCTTCGAATTAAGTCTATATTATGCTCCCAACATTTGAAGATAACGAGACGAAACACGTTGTATATTTATCTAATACGACCAAATGTAATTTTAAGCTAATATTTATAATAAAATTCAAAGAATAAAATTCGCCCATACGCAGATCAGGACTTTCGAACGCTCGAAATTCTCTAAATAACCACATGTGTGTCTGTGCGTTATAGTGTCTGCGCGTGTGTAAGTGTGTTATAGGTTGGATTATTTCATTATCAAACATAATCTGATCAGTTTTTGTTCAATGTGAGCAATACTTTTTAAAACAATGTTAATCTATCAGAAAATAATAAAGTTGTTTAATGTAATTTAATAAACTTATCATTTCTATAGCGAGTCTACTATGTACAGGATTGTGCAGCAAAGGCGGCGGGGTTTTGAAATAATGCAACCTCATTCATAATTATTTTATACCATGTGTCAAAAATAATAAAAGTGCTAATTGGAAATTTATTACATAAGTGTTTTTGTCTATGATCTAAACATTACGTTCTTCATATGGTCGCAATTACTAGCCACTCATTCTCCAAAGATATTGCCATTATGTCCACTTCTCGACGAATAATATCCGTCAAATCCTCTACAGTTTGTACACCAAGAGTTTAGTTTTCAAATAGTCCGGTAAGAAAAAAATTGGTGCCGTTCGTTCCGGCGAGTGTGGTGGATATGCGACATCTCCAAAATCACAGATTAGCCAACCGGAGAATTGCTTCCGCAACAGTGCCATATAAATTCTCGCTGCATGTGCAGTCGCCCTATGTTGCTGAAACTATACAGGTGTGCATGCAACATGAGGAACAAGAAACGTTATTACCATGTGCGCCCATCTTTTCGAAGTGATAATGACATAATGCACATTCCGTGCTTTCCGATGGCACACCATAGAGGGCGATTTTTGGGCTGTGTAATGGTTTTGATTCATATCTTGGGGATTATTCGGTCCCTAGTATTAAACATTTTGTTTATTTTCCGTGTTGCTATATAGAAAGTTGTCTCGTCTGATGTCAGTAACCTAATGTTTCTAAATTGCTCGTAGAATTCAATACGCCTGCTCCTCATAACATAACTAAGTCCTGGGCTGATTGCAAAGTTTGTAATACGTTCTCTGACTAGGTAATTCAAAACTAAACAAGGTCCCCAAACTTTTAATGACTTGCTAACATTCATTACTTAGTCCTGTATAGGGATTCACAAAATTCCAGTAACACTGAAACATTTAGTGATCCATTGGTTACCCTAATATATCCCGCCATGTTTACTTTGTTAGTCGTTCCTGCAAAAAAACTACATATCTATGGGGCTCAGTGTGGAATATATATATATATATATAATAAATGAAAATTATGTTTATTCTGTTTTTTATTCTTTAATATTTACTATATATTACATTTTTCAATGGGATGCGATTTTTAAATCCCTATATAGCTTTTATTCATTTCGCATTATATATCATGGGTCTCTTTGCTTTTCCCAACGGTTAATCTAGACTGTCAGCTTTTATCGTCTAATATGAGGTCGCATTGCCTAGCAACGATTGTTTACAACAATGATTGTATATTTGATATTACTGTCATGTCGTCAACCCTCATAACATTCAATTTATACCAGATGCACCTGCACGCTGACCATTGGGAATCAACGATCCGTGCTGCTAATTGACTTGTGCAATTTGTATTCAGTTGGATCCAGGACGACAAGAATGCTTATCGGGGTGTTAATTGCTATTTTTCAAAGAACATCTAATGTCTTGGCTGGCGAAACATTTCTATTGCGCGTCGGGTCATTTCCCACACGCAATGATTCAGTGATACTATGGAAGCTTGTCGGGTATTGACTGCGACCCTCAATACCCATCGAAGCCCTCAACACGTTGATGCTGGTGCTGACATACAGACCACCGCTTCTAGCTAACCCTATATGTTAGGCTAAAACTCCTGATGCTAATTGCGGCCAGGAGCCCAAGGTGTAACTTAGAGTTCTAATTCTACTACATTGTGTAAGTTAGTATATATAATTTCTTGTTTGATGGAAGCTTTTCTTTTTGTCAAAAGAACATGCCCCGTAGAATGAAAGAGTCATAGCAGAAGCCGAAAATCCGTTAGGAATTCATCAACCCAAGGGTTCCGTCCTCTAATGGGGGAAGGAGTTAACACGTAGTTTTCCAGCGTAAGTCACGTAGACGATATCACATTACATTAGCATGCAGCATATTCTACGAATTTCTACCGACCGTTATACATAGCGTCCGCAGTGGGAGTTCTACAACAAGCCAGATCAGCATGTTCTTGTGAGAACCTGTAACAGATACTTGTGCGATTACTATAAAAAGACATTGTGTTATATAAAATCAGTTCAGTTGTATTTTAGGTAGTAACTATATCAGTTTGTTATTAACAGTTTAAATAGTTCGATTAATTTTTTAAAAGAGCAACCTATGAGTAAGTACAAGTGTTGATAATTCGCGCGTACTGTTCGGGAAGGTTTTGATCCCCTTTGTTTTCGAGTGACCCTCGTTCACCCCAATCATTCACCCAAGTTCTGATCGCCATTTCCGATGGTGCTTAGTCTTTTTCATCATGCCCATACTTTTGACGAAAAGTCTGTTACACACGCACTATTAGACTCAGTTCTTATGAAGGCTTTCACTATAAAAATTCGCTGTTGAATGGTCTACTGAACCACTGCGAGATAAATCCCGATAACTGTGAAACACTCTTATTACGTTCCGACACATTCATGACGTGATGTGCGTACCAGATTGTCAGTATAAAACCAATCGCCTTTTCTAGGTCACATGTACCCAAATTAGATTTTCTAGGTTAATAATCATTATAATTTAACATAGTTTAATGAAAATTTGCACTTCATGTGTATGTACTTTTTATTTTATTAGGTAATCTATTTTGTTTTTTATAACACGAGCAGATTTCTATCTGCTAAAATCTGTTGTGCGTAAGAAAAGAAGAACATTTCGCGAAATATATCGTGTCGCGACCTTGGTCGCTAGAGATTACGAGTGCACATAATTTACTGATTTACATATGGCGCACTCAACTGTAAAAATGGTCAACTGGCACAAAACATGACCAAGTCCAGCAGATACAAATTGTACCTCATTAGTTGTATATATTGCATAACATATTATAGACTGTTGAAACAGAGTCAGTTTTTAGTGATTTTGAAGTTGCTCTTTAAGGTTCACAAAATATTTTTACATGCAAATAGGTGATTAGTTTTGACAAGTATTGAAAAACGAAACAAAATGCATGTTTGGTAAATTTTATTTCCAATTTAAAATAAACAAGACCAATAAATTTAAGCGCTAAGTGCGCCATGCAATGAAGTTGAGTAACTATTCAGTTTATTTACTTTTTACACCTACTTGTTCATAATGTCTTTTAGCAGTAGGATTTAATGTATATTTGTAAGCTGGCAACACCGCCTCTTCCTAAACATGCAGCCTGTGGTGTTTCATGTTGTTGTTGGTCCTGATGGAAGGCGGGACAGGGGCAGCCCAACAGTGCGAGATGGGCTAGAGAGGAGACACATCCCAAGCATCATGGAACCGCGACGCATCTACATTTACATTACTAAGAATTAATATTCTCTTACGATGTCCAGTTCACTTCAATAAACCTTTTATTCAGACCTTTTCCAATTTTCTTACATCAAAAGTGCTTTGCAAAGAAGGGTTTTTATTTGACCGTTTAAGATTTTCAGTGTGGTTGTTTTAACAGTTCTTGACTATTTTGAATGACACTGAAAGTTAGTACAATGGATCCATCCATGTTTTCCAAAGGCATGTTCATACCAACGATCGTCTGACCATATCATTAGAAAGCGATACAAATATCAGTTAACACCTATAATGGTTTTTCCGACAGGCGACATAGACGTCGACAGAGAGGCAGCAATTGTAGTTACACACGAAGTAGTAACTACTTCTTAAATGCTGATGTCTTATGTACAGTACAACTTGGCTTGGATTCCATACTTAATGAAGTTGGTCATCACATATAGTCAGGTTCTATTTGGAGTTAAATTATCCACTACTGGACGACATCCTGACAGCTATGTGAAAAAATGTGATTCATTGAATGAGTCGAATCAGGCAGTAAGGAGGAGGCGTTTAACCCAGCGAGTCCAGGGTGTCAACGGTTTCAAGAAAGGTTATTGGTGACTCTGTAAGTAAAGCAAATCACCAAAAGGGAGGACACCGTTTACAATTTCAAAAGTCCTTGGTAATAGATGTATAGGGTTTGAGGTATTCCAGATTCTACAGGTGCAAGGATCCTGCAGGTATTTGCGGATAGGTTAAAAGCCTAGAACTGTGGATCACGTTTGTACGGAAAGAGGAGTGTTAACTGTAATTGCTGCGACTTGGTGAGTGTATGAGTACAAAACTAGATTCAGATTGATTCTAAACGTCTGGATAAGGTCGCGGGAGGTCTGTTTAATAGAACTCCGATCTTAGATTTTGCTGACTGTTGGGCGCTACAGACCTGGACTGGCGATTATCCGATACCGCTGCGGTACTCATTAGTTTTAAGGGGCAAGTGGTTATTCAAGCCGGCGTAGATTAAGGCAAGCTTGAAAAAACATACGTGCACATGTGCATGATATAATAATAGTAGTTATGAATTTGTAGTTAAGTATATGGGGTTTTTATATTTTTCCTATTTTCTTAATACATTTAGGTCCAGTGCAGGTTGCAGATTATTTCGTTTTTAGACCAGTCTTTTGTTTGTATTGCTGTATTGCTTTATCTTAGACGACATGAATTGTACAGTTACGCTGGTGGACGTCCTAAAGTCATGTTAGCCGAATGTTAGCTGGCAACACCGCCACTTCCTAAAAACGCAGCCGGGGGTGTCCTCTGTTGTTATTGGTCCTGATGGAAGGGGGGACAAAGACAACCCAGCACTGCGAGCTGGGCTAGAGAGGGGACACATACCAAGCAGCATGTAACCGCGACGCATATACATTTAAATTACTAAGAATTAGTATTCCATTACGATGTCCAGTTTACTTCAATAAATCTTTTATTTAGACATTTTACATATATATATTGAGAAGACGATTTGTTGTTCTTGTTATAAAGAGCCGCAAAAGGTCCACAAAAATGTTTATAAAGATCACACCTTTCTAATCTGATTTTAGAAGGTCCACAGCTTATAAATTAATGCTTGCCAATATTCGACTTGAAAAAAATACTGGTTAAATTACGGAAAATACATTTTGTTATTCAACGTATCATTTATAACATGTCCAGTAGTCAGCTTTACAAGTCAGAGAAACCTATACATATGCACCTAATAGAGCTGCACAGTAGTTAAAACGCTATCATCAGTTTATCTTTAAGTTGGAGAAAAAGCAAGTAAGAGAGCTTTACTTACAGAGCTATAAATCGCGATTCTTTAGGCCAAGAATAAGAGTAGCTCTAAGCACATATTTTTTGCAACAAACACAATGATAAACCAAATGTTTTTTAACATAACCACATGTGCTTGGTTGTACTGTGTGCATAGCCAAAACTAAGGACAGAAATCGGTTCCCTTGTTATTAAAACTCATCAGTCACACATTATTAACAAAACTGCTATGAACTGCTAGGAGGTATTAATCGACATGGTGAGATAAAATGTTTTACGTCGTATATAACAACACGACTTTTCGATGAAGCTGATGTTCTCTTTTTAGCTTGCCAAATACAAAATCATAAATATTGATGAAGGCGGACATATTATATCCTAGCAGTAAGTAGTCTGTCGTCAATAACGTGATATTTCCATGCACCTGTTGAATGCATGGGCAGTGTAATACAGGGTGGGGAATTTTTACTTTTGACATTATTAGGATCTTACTCTAAGACGAAAGTTGCACAATTATAGGGGCACCTCAGAAGTAACTTTAGATATAAAAAATGCACGGGTCACTAGATATAGACAAAATATTAAAAATTGTAATTTTTATCTTTCTCCAATATTAAAAAGTAGGTATTGTAGACGGTTGAAATTGTGATGGTAATCTTAAAAAATATCTACGCTTATACGTTTATGAGCCACGATGGTAAAGTTTTTTTGTTATGGACGCTATATTGATTTTTTTCATTAGCGAATAGTTGGTAAAGTTTTTTTGATAGGATTATGGAGTATTGTATTACTTGTAAAAGTTTTATCTTTATATGAACTATACAAAAAGTTTTAAAAGTAATAAGTAGGCTGTGACTTCCTGACACAACTGAAACAAAATATTTTCCCTTATAGTATTGAAATTAAAATAATACATCTGGCGCTTGATATTTATTATGTGTTGCAAAAAACGCGTAAAAAAACAAGAAAATGTACCTAAGCGATGAATTAAGGAGTTTTAGCTATTTTTTTTAATAATAAAATACTTCGGTATGAGTTCTAATTGTGTTAGTGTTAAACATAAAAACAAATCAAAATTTTGAACATCACGAAAAAATTAAGATTCTGTTAACACCAGAAATTGGGGTGGCCGAGGGAGACCTGGCATGCAGAGGGGGAGAGGGGGACGAATTAGCTCAGCACATCTTGTGCGAGTGTAAAGCTCTGCCCTGCAAAAGACAACTGATATACGGACAGCCTAGACCGGAGACAGAGTAATATAAAAGTACACCCTACCAATTGCTGTGCAGACTAGTTCAAGGCACAGTGATTTTGGAATGGGTGGAGTAGAAAATACAAAGGGCATGCACAATAAGCCAAAGGCTGAGGTGATATCGGGGCGGTAAAGACGCAGGTGTTTCTTGACAGCCACGAGTCCCGTCAAGAGTCCTGTTATGTTCCTGAGCTCTACTCTGCTAAGATTTAGCAGCTCCACAGATCTCTTTGAACTGGGATCCCCAATTAGTTTCTTTTCATGTCTGAGCCCTGGGCAATCTGCCCAGTGTGCCTTATGCTGGTCCCTGACCCAGCACTTGATGGTTCCCCTGGCCATGCCTTTCGATACGCCCAGGACCGGTTTTGGTCCCATAAATGGTTCTGCTGATCCTCTTCTCGCGAGACTGTCCCCCGAATTGCCCGGCACCCAGATGAGGGTGACCTCATTCTGCCCAGCCAGGTCGCTCGTCTCGTCTCGGCGCTCACTAACCAGCCTGAAATTTACCCGTGGGTTACTAAGGCACTTAAGGGCTGCCTAGCTGTCTGTGGCTATGAGGATCAGCTTGTTGGTGTAGCCCCTTCTCTTATTCCCTCGCACGCAGTGCGAGATTGCGTACATTTCGGCCTGAAAGACCGTTTCATGAGCCCCGAGGGAAATACTGTGACTTATCCTCGGTCCTTCCGAATAAACGTCTGCCCCTATCCCACGCTCCCCGCCAGATCCATCCGTGAACCAGACGAGCGCGTCCCGTAGTATGCCCGGCGTCTCCCCCGCCATGCCTCGCGGTCGGGGATTACCAAGCAGTATTTACACCAAAGTCAATCTCTTTGATGAAGAAAAGAAGATCTATTACAGTTATTGTGTTCTTATGGCAGGTAGTTCTTGGATACAATCGCATCACATATTTAAACGAAATAATAAAAAAATTCTGGACGCAGAAAGTGCGTTATAGTAGTGATTTTTCATAAGCATTGTACACTATTAGTATGGCATATTACTAAAATTAATATTTTAATGTAAACTGACCTGAAGATCGATTTTAGATATCCTAATTCGCATTTATTTGAAGAATTTTTTCAATCTTCTGTTCTAGCCCCTTTTAAGAAAAAAACGTTAAATGCCTAAAACTCGATTTTCTATAAGGCCCTTTAAAAAACTTGTGTTACAAATTACTGTAAATCTACAAAAGCTTTCCAGAAAAAAACTTAATTCACATTTAGAAGGGGAATGTATCTGCCAAATTATAAACTTGGCAGGTATTTTGTCCTTATTAATCGCCTGGATAATTCTTTTTAGTCAACTCAATCAATACGGTTTTTTCAACAACAAAAAAAGGTTTTGAAAAACAATTTTGTAGTTATCTCCCAAGCTCATTTTTTTTATTTCTTTTTAGTGAATTTTCGTAGAAAAAATTCACTTATGGGGAGATCCCGACTTTTGAATTTTGAAAAAAATTTTGCAAATGAGCGCAAACTAGGACCCCTAGAACCCATATCCGGGGTCAGTTTCAATTTTTATATGTTTATATATATATATATATATATATATATATATATATATATATATATATATATATATATATATATATATATATATATATATATATATATATATATGTATCACACCGATAACTCAAAAAATAATAGGCCGATTTTGATAAAATTTGGCACGTACGTTTATTTTGTAAATGGCTTGGATAAGTTCGTTAGTCAGAAAAATCGGACGAGGTTTTCCGGGAAAATTTTGAGTTTTCATTCGAAAAAAATTCTTATCTCAAAAAGTAATACGCCGATTTTAATAAAATTTGGCATGTACCTTGCTTTTGTAAATGGCTTTGACAAGTTTGTTAGTCAGAAAAATCGGACGAGGTTTTCCGGGACAATGTTGAGTTTTCATTCGAAAAAAATTTTTATCTCAAAGAATAATGGGCCGATTTTGATAAAATTTAGCATCTACCTTCCTTTTGTAAATGGCTTTGATAAGTTCGTTAATCAAAAAAATCTAACGAGGTTTTCCGGAAAAATTTTGAGTTTTTATTTGAAAAAAATTTTTATCTTAAAAAATAAAAAATCTATGATAACCAAATTTGGTAGGTAGGTTTACGATATAAAAATTAAACTATACACCAAAATTTAGATTTCTATGTTACAAGAAAAAAAGTTATAATAAAATATTTTGTGCCAGATCATTTCTATGAAAATTCATTACCATAACGCACTTGCTGCGTCCAGAGTTTTAAAAATTTAGTACCCATCCTGATTTATATATGTTTTACTATGTAAGGTCCCCTGTGGGCCCGGAGTCGAAATAAAAGAACAGACCCAAGGAGGCAACTCCTGCCTCTCGTAAGAAGCGATTAACTGGAATTAAACGCTAGCGGGAGTCTGGTCCAGAGAAGCCTGGAAGGAGACCGATATCTCTGGGGAGTAGTAGGCTCCCGGATTTTAAGGCCTTTATTGTGGGCTTTGAAATGGACAATTGACCTCGTTTCGTTGTTACTAAGAAGCTGGGTTCCAAATGATACCACCTTGGGTTAAGCGCTGGCGGGTGTTGGGTCCAAAAGAACCAGGAGTGAGTTGAAATCTCTTTGGAGTGGTATACACCCGGATTTTGAGACCCCCACTGAGTGTTTCAAAACAGACAAACGACCTCGCTTGCGTGATGCTCGGCCAGCGGGACTCGGTACGATGTCGTCTTGCATCTAGCAGGGGTGAGTTTCAGGTTCAGACAAACCCAGAGGAGAGCTGAGGTCTCAGGCGCTGGATTACAAGTGAATATTCAGGCCTCCTCTGTGAGCTTGGGAACGGGCAAACGACCCAGACTGGATGATGTTCGGGTGCGGGACTCCGTATGGTTGTTCAATTAGTTGTATAGGCCTTTGGTCTCTTAGCAACGCGACCACGATGGGTCTTTTGTGCATGTCTTTTTTTGTAATAGTTGTCCAAAATGTTCAGGCATTTCATATAGTCTCCTATCGTTTTGGGGGCTGTTTTACGTATTTCCTGGGCTGTTAAAATAACGCCTCCAAGGGTTTTAAGCCTTTTGCAGAAGTGAGCCATGAAGTCGCATAGCAAGGAGTCTGTTGCTTCTGCTGCTCCAGTGCAGTATTTGCAGTTTTTACTATCCACCTTGCTTATCTTCCTAGTGTGATACTTTACTAAGGAGTGCCTTGTGAAAAGTCCTGTGATTATTCCCAAGTCGTTCTGTTCAATTTAAGAAACCGTTTTGACTTCTCTGTTGATATGGTGATGAACCCCTTTGCCTGCTACAAGCCTGGCATATTCCTCCAGTATGGCAGCATTTGGTTCCTCTCCCAGGTATGAAATTCATTTCTTACATGGCTTTTTGTTATTATCTGCTATTTGCTTCCGCATTTCCTTTAATGCATTGATGCCCCGGTGCCCACATTAAAGTTACTTTGTTGCTCGTAGCCAATTGCTTCAAGGACCTTTTGCAGTCCCAGGTCAATTTGGACTCAGGATTGAAGGACTTCAGAATCTTTAGTATTGCCTAAATTTTTTGAAAAAATTAAATTAAATGAACAACACTAACCATTGAAACAGAAACTTATGGCTTTGTGAAACAGAAATCAGGCAATGCTTGTTAGCTACAAACTTAATCTACTCCAAAATCTTTGTTTAAAGATTGCCAATCTTGACATTTTATTGTGACAAAATAAAGATTTTCTTCTTGCTTTGTGTCTGGTCATGACCTACCAACCCGTTGACTATTTCAGAGGATTTAATTCATTATCGTTTAGACCTCGTAAAATATTGTTTATAAAAATTCCAAACGCAATAAGTGTGTTATGGTAGCGAATTTATTTCTAACTCTAATAACTTAATTTTATATAATCATCGAAACTTTTATTTTGTTTAGCAATTGTCATCAAAATAACTATATTATTACCGAGAGGATGTAGATATCTCTATTTTTGACTCCATATGATACCGCCTCGAGTCAAACACTGACGGATGACGGACCCAGACAAACTTGGAGAAAACCCATCTCTCTGTGCGCTTCAAAATGGGCAAGCAGATCCACACAGATGGCAATGCATCTGTCAGACCAACTTTCACCCTAAAAATATCGCCTTCTCCGTGGAGCTCGATTTATTGCGTAAAATTTAAACAAACACCGGGGGCATCGAGTCTACACGAACCCAGGGGAGATCTGAGATCTCTAGGCGTGGGTTACACCTGGAGATTGATGCCCCCCTGTGAGCTTAGAAACGGACAAAGGACGTCGCTTGGATTCTGTTCGAAAGTGGGACTCCACGGTAGCGCCTCGAGTCAAAAACCGACGGATGTTAGGACCAAACGCACTCGGAGAGAGGTTATCTCTATGTGAGCTTCAAAACGGACAAGAGACCTCACTTAGATGCCAGTACGCCTGTCAAATCAACTTTCACCTTAAAAAAAGATCGACTTCAGCTGAGAGCTAGATTTGATAGGTGAAATTTAAGTAATTAGACGTGGGCCACAGTAGACCTAAGGTGTCGATGAAGGGACTGGAATAGATCTATTATGAATCAGAATTGAAATTCTAGATTAATTAGAAATTGAGTTACCAGGTGGTGAAATATTTTTAATGAAAATTCGCTACAATACCGCACCTGCTGTATCCATACTTTTTAAAACTGGTAATGTTGTAGCTCTCCATGTGAGACTGATAAAAAGGGCCACCTTAAATTAATTTTTTTCAACCATTTTAGACAAGTGAAATGAGCTAACAATTTAAACATAAATTTAGGAATTTAGCAAACATCTCCAGAAGACGTATTTTTTAGAATCTTGGTTTGGGAATAATTTAATGTGACCTTTACCTATTCACAACCGGCCACCCGCAAGATATAATCCGCTGCCACTTTGCTTTATTGTCAGACTTGCAACAAGGATATTTTTTACCTAAATTTTCTGAAAAAATTAAACTAAATGACTAACACTAACCATTATAACATAAACTTATGGCTTTGTGAAACAGAATTCATGCAACGCTTGTTAGCTACAAACTTAATCTACTCCAAAATTTTTGTTTAAAAATTGCCAATCTTGACATATTATTGTGACAAAAGTAAATATTTTCTTCTTGCCTTGTGTGTGGTCATGACCTATCAACCCGTTGACTATTTCAGGGGATTTAATTCATTATCGTTTAGACCTTGTAAAATATTGTTTATAAAAAATCCAAAAGCAATAAGTGTGTTATGGTAGAGAATTTATTTCAAACTCCAATAACTTAATTTTATATAATCATAGAAACATTTATTTTGTTTAGCAATTTTCATCAAAATAACTATATTATTTTCGGAGATGTAACTTTGTAGGAAAGAAACATGATTTCTTTGTGTGAAAACTGGATGCGATTAGGCAGGTTAACGAAATGGTTCAAGAGAATTACAAAAGAAATATAGTGGCCAAGTATGATCAAAATCGGCTAACTATTTTTGAAATTATCGTTAACAAATCGTAACCCAAAATCTTTGATCAGATTTGTCTGGCTAAAGTACTTCCCCAAGCTATTTAGTAAAGGAACCCGCTTGCCAAATTTCACAAAAATAGGTGTATTATTTTTTGAGTTATCGTGGTGAGATATTATAACTATATATTATCGGTTCCAGGGGTCCTAGGTGGCCTTCAATTAAATTAATGTTTTTAAAATTTGCAGGTCTTGATCTCCTCATTAGCGATTTTCACAGGAAAATACAGTAAAAATGGGTCGGCAATTTAAAAGCTTATTTTTTCCATAGACGTTATTCAAAATGTTAACTTGTATTACCTATATCTGCTACTCCCTGTATATTTGTTACAAAAGATAACATAAGTTATGGCAAAAGCTAATTACATAATTTACTGCCAGAATGCCCATAGTATCGAATACAATGCTGGCGAACCGGCGCGGCGTCGGCGCCGTCTAAATAAACAACACATGTTGAGTTGTTTTAAAACTTCATCATACACAAGAATAGACGACCGAACTGTGACATCTACCTCACAGAGATTTCTAATTCTATATCCAGCGGTGATAATTTACTATCTATACATTATACACACTTATAAATAGTCAATAGATTAAACACTTGACAGAGATTTTTAACTAAATCTTCACAACCTTTAGTAAACACCATAGGCATTAAGAACCTAGTTGTCACGATAAATATTTACTTTTGAAATTTGATTTTTAAATAACGGTGACCTATGTATACAGGCGTCCTTAAAAGGGTAAGACAATGTGCTACAACAGATTCATAACGAGAAAATATATAGTGAATCTTTTTATAGCCGCCTTAAGTGTACTCATCCCAACACTACTTACAGAGAACCGTATAAAACCAATGTTTTCTGCACAACCTGAGAACTGTCCAGCTGAGAATATTCTAAATTGGGACAAGTGCATTCATCCCTACACAACTACGCACAGAGAACCGTATAAAACCTATGTTTTCTCAACAACCTGAGAACCGTTCAACCAAGAATATTCTAAATTGGTACAAGTGCATTCATCCCTACTCAACTACTCACAGAGAACCGTATAAAACCTATGTTTTCTCAACAACCTGAGAACCGTCCAACCAAGAATATTCTAAATTGGTACAAGTGCATTCATCCCAACACAACTACTTACAGAAAACCGTATAAAACCTATATTTTCTGAACAACCTGAGAACCGCCCAACCGAGAATATTCTAAATTGGTACAAGTGCATTCATCCCTACACAACTACGCACAGAGAACCGTATAAAACCTATGTTTTCTCAACAACCTGAGAACTGTCCAACCGAGAATATTCTAAATTGGTACAAGTGCATTCATCCCTACTCTACTACTCACAGAGAACCGTATAAAACCTATGTTTTCTCAACAACCTGAGAACCGTCCAACCGTGAATATTCTAAATTGGTACAAGTGCATTCATCCATACTCAACTACTCACAGAGAACTGTATAAAACCTATGTTGGTAAATTTGCAGTTTAACTCCCGAACGCTTTTCAAATGTTTTTCTACGGAAACGTGCCCAGGACCCCCTCCCCTAGATGCACAACCCACCCAAAAAATTCTTGTTCTCACCCCCCAAGGAAGTTACGGGACCGGGAGTGAAGAGTGGTGCTGGGCGGGGTAGGAAGTAAAAAGGAAATATGAACAGAACATGCGAAGAAAACGGCTTGAAAAAGCTGTCTTTTTCACATCCTGATGCCATATCCCCCCAAAACCCTGCCTACCCTGCACATTACCCCTATTCATGCCAAGTCCCGTAATTTCCTTAGGGGGTATGAACAAGAATTTTTTCTTGTGGTTTATGCAATGAGGGTGGTTGTACGCACACGAGGGGGAAGGAAAATCCCTACGGCGAAGACCACCACCCCCCTCGCCGAACATCCCATAGCAAATACCGCGAAACGACCGAAATTTACAAAACACTTACTTTACCATCTCAAGCAAATGGTGTAGGCCCGGCCCTTGTGAAATCAACCTGTCACCTTGTAATTTAACGGCCTCCGACATGGCAATATCTTCATCACAAAAACAACTTGGAAAAAACATATAACACCGTCACCGACCAAGAAAAGGGCCACACATGCACCTTATAAGCCCTACAACACCACTGGTCATCAACAGAACAAGGTAAACAACGCACAATTTCATAAAATAACGTTCGTTATACCCGAATATAAGACGGGCCAACAAGAAAAAAGTAAAACTTGAAGCCCTTTTCATCTTTACTTATCCTTTCAAAATTGTAAGACTTTAATGTGCAGAAAAATAAAAAAACAGTCAGTTAGAAAACATCAATTCAGAGGTTCTTAACTAAATATTGATTTATTTAAAACATCAACCCAATAAGACTTCTACACATTTATTAGGCTGCACGACTGGTTCTATTCACAGAATAACTTCTTGAGATGCAGACTGATTATAATGAAGATACCTGAAAAAGCTACTGTGTGAACGAAGTAAGTCATACAGTTCAATGAATATGTGAATCGTCGGAGAAATAGTTTTAAAAAGTCTGGGCGCAGCAAGTGCGTTATGGAAGTGAATTTTCATAAAAATATTTTTAGTATAAAATGTCTTTTTTAATGCAACAGGCATTAAATTTGTTTACCGATTTAACCTATATAGTGGAAACAATGTACCACATTCTATCGAAATAATTTTATCGTTTGAAAATGTACACACATTTTCCGAAAATACACTTAAAATGTTTCCGAGAAAACTGGTTTTGTAGCCAACGAACCTTAGCTTAATAGAAAATTGAGTTATTGAAATTTGAAGCATTTAACGAAAATTCGGTACCAAAACGCACTTACTGCGTCTTCAGTTTTTTTTTTCTCAAAAACATGCATTACATTTCGATGCAAAATTATGATTCAAACAGGCTTTCCAAATTTGGTTACCCTAACTTTCTTACTTCCGAAGATATAAAAATTTTTGATAAAGAAGACACAAAATTTTTCGGGAAAATTTGAGCCGATTTTCCTGGCGTACGAACTTATCCAAGCCACTTACCAAATTTGATCAAAATAGGCCCATCATTTATCGGTGTGATACATATATATATATATATATATATATATATATATATATATATATATATATATATATATATATATATATATATATATATATATATATATATATATATATATATATATATATATAAGGTGTTTCAAAAAGGTCTGCCAAAATCTACCAAAAAATATGTGTAGTTTATTCTATAAAACTACTTCCTGAAATACCTAAAATACATCCCTAACGAGCCACAGCCAAGAAAAAGACTCCAAAAAATGCTTTTTTGCCATTTTCTTAAAAACTAATATAGTAAACTTAATGAAATTTGATACAGGGGCGTGGTTTTTTATGAGACATATTACCAATTTGTTAGAATTGTCATATTTGATTCAGAGGAGTAACTTACAAGGGGACTGGAATGGTTCAATATGCATATCTTTTTTGTGCGTGGTTTTATCTAATACATTTACCGAAAATCGCAAAGCTTAATTTATTTTACATAAAAGAGGTATTTTTGTTAAAATGATTTAAAGTTGACCGTTTTCGAGTAATTTACATTGAATGTTGACGTCTTTTTCAAGCTTTTGAAATCATTTGTCCAAAATGCCTTCAAAATCTTTTGAATAGGCCATGATATGAATTAAGCAAATAAGCAGGATGTCAGCTTGACATTTTTTGACGGATTGTAAATGTCACGTTATTATTTCTATTGTTTATTTATTTAAAAAAGACAAATTATACTTATGCTGAACAAGTTGATACGATTTTAACCTTTGGTTGAGTGTTTGGGAAATTCGAGTGCAACTGTGAAAAGATATGCAGAAAAATTTTCTACTAGAAATGTACCGAATCGAAAAACCTTTTTGACAATATAGTAGAGATGTCTGGACGCAGTTAGTGCGTATGGTAGTGAATTATCATAAAAATGTTTTTAATGGCAAATATGTCTTTTTTAAATAAAACGCATGGAATTTGTTATAACCTATATATAGTAGAAAAAATAGACGAGAAAATATGGTTCGCTTAAAATAACAAACGCAGGTGGAGGAGTGCACGGACGGTAGAAGTTGGGGAACAAGTTTTGGAAACCGTTTTTCATGAGCCTACAACTGGTTCACGTAGAATAGCATCATGAACTAATATTTCCCATGCAAGTGCGTTTAGAATATTGAAAGAACACCAACCACATCTTTCCATTTTAGGCAAGTGCAACATTTACTACGAGAGGATAGGACAGTAAGAGTCGACTTTTGTGAATTACTGCTTGAAGCTATTGAACCAAATTTTTTAAATAAAATCTCATTTACCGACCAAGCAACGTTTGCAAGGGCGGGCGTTTTTAATTATCACAACTCGCATTTCTAGACCGAAGAAATCTCATTATCAACATGGTTTTAAAATAAATGTTTGGACAGATACTTTAGAAAATTAATTCATAGGGTTTTACATGTTTCGTGGTACCTTAAACGGAGACATGTATCCCGTTTTTTTAGAAAATGATCTATTTCAAATATTGGAAAATGTACCCTTACATCTTAGAAGGGACATGTTATTTACGCATGATGGCGTACCGCTACATTTTAGTAGAAGAGTGCGACAGTGGTTAAATATACATTTTCCAAACGAATGGATCGGGCGTGGTGCTGATGCACCAATAAACTGGCCAGCCAGGTCTCCTGGTGTATGAAAATGAAATTAACACGGTCGAGGAATGAAGAGAGAAAATAATTCATGGATGTATACATTTTCAAAATACCCGTGAAGTGTTAATAATCTCTAAAATCTAAATGTATTCAAGAGAACGGGAGACATTTTAAGAACCTGCTGTCATTTATTAATTTTGTTGTGGTTTATTAGTGCTATTAAGTTTTTTTGAGTTTATAAATAATTCTAAAGTTGTTCCATTTCATGTTGTTTAAATATTGCATTTGATTGTCACACCCTAGTTTATGTTTTCTTCTTATGCAATTATATTTTTCAAAAATTAGTTCTAAAAGTACGTCAAACAAGGTCAAACTGACATCCCTCTCATTTGCTTAATTCATATCATGGCCTTAAAATATTTTTGAAGGCATTTTGGACAAATGTTTTCAAAAGCTTAAAAACACGTCAATATTCCACTGCATATTACTCAAAAACGGTCAACTCTAAAATATTTTAGTAAGAACACCCTTTTTATGTAAAATAAATGTAGCTTTTAGATTTTTGATAAATGTGTTCGATAAAACCACGCACAAAAAAGATATGGAAATTTACAGTCGACGGCCGAAAGCACTTGTTGGAAGTTATAATTAAAAGTTTGGACCATTACTTACTTTTACTACTTATTTGTATTAACTGCGTCGCATTCGAAGTTATACACACGGTCTACATGTTTCTCTCGTGTCTGGTGTCATTTGTCACTGCTGTTAGCAGAATAATAACAACAAATGTCAAATAGCTAGGTAGTGTTGCCATATTAAACCAGAAGCGGAAGATGGCTTTTAAATACCATGAAGAATGGAAAGCTTGAAATGTATACATATGAAAAGGTATTTCTAGATTGCTTTTAAACAAATTGAATCACTTTCATTAAAATTTTTATTTATTGCGATACATTTTCCTAATATCTTCACATTCAGATGAAAGTTGTAGCAAATGGCAACTCCGCTGATTTTTTATTGTGATATATTTTGGTAGCTTGTCAGTATAAAATTTGCAATGGCAGCGGAACCCTGATATATCTGTTTTGAAAAAGTATTTGAGTGCTGATGGAACATGGGGTTGTGAGAAGAGTAGTGAACCTTTGAAGGAGACCCGAGCTTCACCACACTATATAAATATCTTCGAAAATGTTCTCTAACCCTGGTGTGGGTGAATTAAATGAAAGACCACCTGTTATATGCGTTTTATACGTTTTATTAACGAATAATAACCGGAAACAATAACAATTGACAAATACATGCCGATTGTCAACAAAGTACAATATCACACAAAAACATTATACACTATACAATGAACTGGTCAAATATTGTCTTTTTTACTTCAACAGCGCTAGCGGAAACCGAACTTAATTGATTATAATTACTTTTGTTGATTAAGCGATGAGAGTGCAAGAATATCCGCTAACTGAGAAAATAAGTGATTTTATAAAGAGAGTAGATAGTTCGTTACATTATAGTTTCTCTTTCGAGAGGGTTTTTACTTTCGAGCTGACCATATACCATATGTGTCTAGAGACAAAGTGAGAGTTGTTCATCCCCGCTACCCTATCAGCTTCCCAGGAAACTGGTAGACCCCCCCCCGCACACACATACACACACACGCGCGCAAACGCGCGCGCACACACACACCACCCCTACTGGAGATTAATGTTTTTAATAAGTTTTTCTTGTATGGTCTACAATGCGGGTTTTAAAGATGCATGTCTGTTCTAAGAACTCTGAGATCTTGTTGGAAGGTATTTCCAACAAATGCCAAAACTGTTTAACGAACTCATCCGAGCTATTAGTAAAATGAAGGGAATTGCCAAATTTGGTTTTGATCGGTCAAGTATTCAAACTGATCTTGGGTATGGGTTCTAGGGGCCCCAATTCACTGTCATTTGAAGAAATTTTCTTAATGAAAATTCACGAAAAACACCACAGAAAACAGTAGTGGTTAGAACAAATTGCAAATAAACAAATGTCAAACAGACCATTTATAATAAAAATGTGCAGTATTTATGATAAAACATTAATAATATAAGATACTTGTGTGTGTAATACATATTCATGACATTACCATGTGTGCGGTGTTTTATGTTTATAGTGTGGGTAGCTACTGATTTATTGAGTCCTAATAAGACAATTTAAAGTGAAATATGTTATAAATCTGTTTGTTGTTGATGATTGTATCATTGGCTTGAGTCTTTTTTTCTCACTTGTCTAGTCTAATGTATCACGATGTTAGAAAAACGTATGTCTGGTTTTGCTATAAACTTTCTAGTCGCGTTGTATATTTTTTTAATCAAAGTAAATTTTCCTTAATGAGGAGATTTTAACTATGTAAATTATATTCCCTAGAACCCACATCCTACATAGGCCAGTCCGAATTTTTTAGCGAATTTTTACCAAAAAATGTCATAATTGGTCTAAATTTTTGATTTTTTTTCAATCAAATAAGAGCAAATTAGAACCGTGACAATATATAGGTATGTATCTGAGCGAAAGCTTAAAAAATAATCAATGCAACCAGCCCAACTGGATCATTAAACCATATTTACAAAAATAATTAAGTTCTTTTGATCAAATGTTGATAAGGCAGTTCAAGATGTTGTGGATAGTGTCTATTTCCTGTATCAGGGTGGTCAAATCTAAGAACTGTAATGTGAGTGGTCATCTCCACCTAATGGGGTTGCGACAAGGGATAGTGCATATAAAACTAAAGACTCTAAAGACAAATGTTTTAGCTTTAGTTACATTAATATAGTAAAGTTCGATTATAATGTAGTGTATATAAAATCTAGTCAGTGCCAGTTAATTTGTGCAATAAAAGGCATCTCATCCACGTTATTAAATAAGTGTTTGTTCTTTGATCTTGTATCCGAACCAGCCTGTAAGTCAATTAATTTAATACCAATACCACTCCGTCTTAATCGTTAACAAAACAATTGTTAAATATACAGTCCACTTAATTCAAAGGTCTGTATTAAACAAATGTGTAACACAGTTGCCTTGGTATTTACGAAAATTGAACTTTCCCGGTTAATGGGAAGTTAAGTTATTAAAAGTCGAAATATATGTTGAAAATCGCTACCAAAGCGCAATTACTGCGTTCGAATGTCTTTATTTTCGAATCAACATGTTAAGAAATACAAAAACAACAATTCTCAAAAGTTTGAAGATTTTTCTTCCAAAAATGTCAAAGTTATGTTTTGATTCTAAAAGATATGTCATGATAGAGTTACAGCTTTTTCCTTGCCCACCACAGTTACTTCCCTTATTATCAGAGATAGAGATGTGCTTAAATTACCAAATATATGCAGGGAAATTAGGTCATTCGAGGCCTGCGTCCAAATACCCGAATGGTTCCGGAGTTATATGTAAAAAACAAAAATCGCCATTTTCTTGAATCCTTCATATTTCGGTCATTTCTCGTCCATTTTCTTCAAACAAAAAGGTTTTCCTCTTAAAAAGACACGCAAAACCAAACTGTGAGGTTTAATTAGCAGTGCCGTTGTCAGTTTCGCCCAGAGATTGTCAGTTTTTTTCCTATGGGCGTTTTACAGAATTTTCACGAATTTGAAAAGAGGGGAAAATTCTGCACATGGTGATATAGCATTCACCATCATAAATGGCGTACACATAAATGGCGTACCTATCTTAATTTCTACTATTATCTGATTTTATGAAGCAGCCTTTGGTTGCCGTGTTAACATTGTTTCAAATATTGATTTGATCCTGAATGTCAGTTATAATGCATCAGAGCATGATTAATTGATTTTGTTTTAAAAGTCCGTGTTTCAATTCGAGAAATTACAAGTTTTACGGTGTGAAAAGTATTTATATATTTGTCAACATCTACAAGTAAAATATGTTTCTTATGGAAGACAGAAGGCTACCTAAATAATTAAATCGACGCTAACTCTAAACAAAACAAACAAAACACAATATTAATACAAATTATCCCAAATCGATCATTAAATTGTGCTTATTCAAGATCGATGTCTGGGCTTCCTGCAGGCCAAGATACTGGACTACGATTTCCGATTCACTGTTATCTAAATATAAGTTCAAATAATCAGTAACAGTACAAGTATGGGGGGTGCTCTATCCTGTTGCTACCATAGGTCTTTTCGAGAACTAAGAGGTAGTTCTTGGATAAGATCATCCAGATTATTTTAAAGGAGATTTCTATTATTATCTCCACAAAATCTTTGATTTATGAAATAGGGCTCAACGACTTTGTTATCCAAGATTCCGCACCAGGCGTTTACACTTAATGTTTGCTGGTGTCTCGAAACTCTGGATATGTTTGGATTTTCAGTACACCAGTAATGATGATTGCACCTGTTAAATAGTCCGTTGTTTGTGAAACAACTTTCATCCGTCCATATAATCTTAGACGCTAGGTCCTCCTAGATTAGAGACTGACTGGTGAACCACCGGCAGAAATCAATTCTTCACTGAATGTCTGAGTCAGTCAAATTGTGAATAATATGCAAAAGAAACAAAAGTATCACCCGTGTATATATACACATTTTGCTTTCTTAATATCTTCACCGCAGCTTATTGTGATATTCACCATTGTCTGAATATATAACTCGTTGAATTTGTAGGATCGATGTGAACTTGAGCCATAACATTTACAGTGTTAATATTTGGTTTCTTATTGCAGTGGATTCTGGCTTCCATAACACAACCGGAACTTCTCACCACCAGAGAAATTCTTGCACAAATTTCTCTGGTTGTTTTCCTTCTGGATATTTGTTCATATTTGTAAAACTTCAGGGTAATGTCAATAACTATATTATTGTAGACTGACATTTACTATGATGATCACAACAATGCTAACCATGGTAGTCAAAGGCTACTTGATAAAATCAGCTAATATTAAAAAATGAGATAAGTACGCCATTTATCAAGGAATGATGAGGAATGCTATATCGCAATGTCCAGAATTTTTCCCTCGTTTGAAATTCGTGAAAATTCATGATGGCGTATAGCCACTTTTAATTAACATAATCATTTCATTGTTTTGTGGAATTTTTTTTACAGGAAGAAATATGAGAAACAATGACGCAATATATTGGATAATCCTTGGTTATAATGCTTGTGACTTATATTTGAGAAAGGCCAGATCTAACTAAAAACTGACAGATTTCATAACCTATAAATAGTTAAGCAAGTGAGTACTTGGATGGGTGATCACTTGGGAGCATCATAGAAGACAGTCAGCATAGTAACTCCCCGTTGCGCATACAATCGTGTCAGGCGGTCAGTCGGTTAAAATCTATTAGCCATTAACCATTCTTGGTTGAGGTTGTGTCCATAGTAGTAGTAGTATTGTAGTATTGTATGTAATTTGTAAAGTAGTTAAGTCGAAGTGCTCCTTGTATCTGGTGTGTGAATTTTGTTGTATTTGCTCAATTATTAGAATTATACTGTGTGATAGTCTAGAACATTTAACGTTCTGTAGGAAAACTATTCGCATTTATGCACCATAGGTACTATTATTTCAAATCCGAATCTGGCATCTACCGGAGTATAGAAAACTTTTACCCGCATAGCAGTTCTAGCCTGAATTTCGGCCATTCGTTACATCAAAGAAACCGCAGAGTTTCCATGCTGATTGTTTTCTATGGTGTGACTGTGCTGTTGAATGCCATCGGAAGGCAATTATTGCTAACCACATGGTGTACTTGCAATTCAAGTTTCTTCCGGGAAACAGCGACACTCAGTTTGAGTTAGATTATTTAATTTTTCTTTAAATGTCGGAATGTAGTTTATATAGTATATTATTTACTATGATGAACATTCAATAAGAAATATAGAGATAACGATGGTGAGACTTTCGGGTATTTTTTAAAATGATCGATAAGTAGGGCTCTTAGAACCCACATACAAGGTACGTTTGAATATATATATATATATATATATATATATATATATATATATATATATATATATATATATATATATATATATATATATATATATATATATATATATATATGTCCGAGCGATAACTAAAAAAAAAATCGTCAACTGATTTCAACGAAACTTGGCACATATCGTCATTGTGTTAAGACCGCGGACGGATTCGTAAATCAGTCATGACGGAAATTTTTTCTCCAAAAATATACAAAAATAGTTTTGTATACGCTTTATTTTTTAAAGTATTAGAGAAGCTGGAATAAGACCTTACATGTAGCTAAAAATAGTGTAAATAAACATTTGTTGTAAATTTTAAATAATTTGGTTTACAAAATTTGGATATTTTTCCCAATTATAAATAAAATCTGAAAGAGACGAGTTGAAACGACTGAAGAGGTTAAAGTGAAATGCTTGACAACACAGAGTAGTTAGCTGCCATGTGTAGATTTATTTCTACAACAAGCATAAATCATACATCAACGATAACCAAACAATACAAATAACACGCATAAAACATACTGTCCGAACTAGCAATCGATAAATCTCGGCCACAAAAATTCCAAACATCGTTTTTCAGCAATCACGACGTTGGAATGGCAGATGATATAAAATTAAAAATTTGCCAAGTGATAAAAATGATTTTAAAATAGTTTGTTCTTTTATCTGCAAACTTAAACATAAGACGTTATCTAAGATCGGAATAATCGTCAAATGTGTTTGAAGTCATAATTTAAATAATTCTGTAATTAGCTGTTTCATTTTTTTTATACAATAAAAAAATTCCGGGGGCCGCGCAAGTATCACGTACCGCAACTTTTTATTAACGCATCTCTGGTTCAGTGGTAGAATGCTCGCCTCATACGCAGACGGTCCGGGTTTGGTTCCCGCATTTTGTTTTCTTTGACTTTAATATTTGGTAGAAACAATAATGTGCAGATTTCGTACGTTTCGGATAAAATCTCATTTTTGTTTAAAATGCGTGGAAAACTTTGTCACCTTGGAGTCTAAAATTATAATTTCCAGCAGACATTTTGTTATTGTTGATATTATTGATTTTGATTTAAAAAATCACTAATAGAGAATTTGTTTCCAAAAACCTTTTTGGTTGTTGGAAAAACCGGTTCAATGAGGTTACTAAAACGAAATAATTAGGCGATTAATAAGGAAAATCAACTGCCACGTTTATAATTTGGCAGATACTTTCCTTTGTTAAACATGAAATAGGTTTTCTTCTGGAAAGCTTTTGTAACTTTAATGACATTTGTAATACAAGTTGCTTTTAAAGAGAGTTACAGTACCTAGATATACCAAATTTAAATTTTCTAGTGACATAGAAAATTGTGTTTTGGGCATTTTCTAAACGGATCTTCAAGGTATGTGTAAGGTTAAAGAAGTAATTTTAGTAATATGCCGTACTAACAGTGTACACCTCTTATAAAAATCACTACCATAACGCACTTGCTGCGTCCCGAATTTCTTTAGATGAAAACTGGACGCAGCAAGTGCGTTATGGTAGTGAATTTTCATAGAAATAATCTGGCACAAAATATTTTATAACTTTTTTTCTTGTAACATAGAAATCTAAATTTTGGTATATAGTTTGCTTTTTATATCGTAAACCTACCTACCAAATTTGGTTATCATAGATTTTTTATTTTTTAAGATAAAAATTTTTTTCAAATAAAAACTCAAAATTTTCTCGGAAAACCTCGTCAGATTTTTTTGATTAACGAACTTGTCAAAGCTTTTTACAAAAGGAAGGTACGTGCCAAATTTTATCAAAATCGGCGTATTATTCTTTGAGATAAAAATTTTTTTCGAATGAAAACTCAAAATTTTCCCGGAAAACCTCGTCCGATTTTCCTGACTAACAAACTTGTCAAAGCTATTTACAAAAGAAAGGTACATGCCAAATTTTATTAAAATCGGCTAATTACTTTTTGAGATAATAATTTTTTTCGAATGAAAACTCAAAATTTTCCCGGAAAACCTCGTCCGATTTTCCTGACTAACGAACTTATCCAAGCTATTTACAAAAGAAAAGTACATGCCAAATTTTATCAAAATCGGCCCATTATTTTTTGAGTTATCGGTGTGATACATATATATATATATATATATATATATATATATATATATATATATATATATATATATATATATATATATATATATATATATATATATATATATATATATATATATATATATATATATATATAAAAATATATATATATATATATATATATATATATATATATATATATATATATATATATATATATATAACATATAAAAATTGAAACTGACCCCGGATATGGGTTCTAGGGGTCCTAGATCGCGCTCATTTGAAGAAATTTTTTCAAAACTCAAAAGTCGAGATCTCCTCATTAGTGAATTTTTTCTAAGAAAATTCACTAATATAACCACAAAAACTAAAAAAATTGAGATATCTTGTTTGTTTCCTTTTAAGTTTTTTGGGTAATTTTGTCTTATTTACTAGCTCCGTGGATTGTATCTGTTTTAAACAAACCTGGACTACTATGCTTTTACATAGAGCTGTAATATAAAAATTGATTATTATTATCCTCATTAGGTAGAAAAAATTGCAATCATTTGGCACAAACAAAAAGATATAATGGTTACATCAGCTGTATAAATACCCATACATATACAATCTATAATGTGTAAATATAAACACTTGCTTAACGAACTGATAAGTGATAAAGTTATCAAAGTTTTAATAATGTTTAAAAATAACCCTGACATCACAGACTGTGGTATCGCTTATTGATTTACATGTTCTCGTAAACGACAACATAATAAATGTATGATCTCTCCTTGCGACCTTTGATAATGGACAGAAATAGAGGGCGCATGTTGACAGACAGAAAGTTCATAGTATAATAATTATCCCATAAAAGCTTAATGTTTGGAAATTACTAAATGCGCAAGACTCAATTAATAATAACTTGATTAAATTAACCAATCAGCTTCACACTTTAATTTGCTATGTTTACTTTTATTACTATTAGATTTAGAGTTATACAAGCTGTTTTAATAACAACGGGTAACACTATAACTACTGGATGCACCCGGTGCCACAATAAAACGGTTGAGTGGAACATCTTTTAGTGAAACGTTCCTTCTCCGCAAGATACAGGGTGTTAAATTTGATATTTTGTATTCGTTTCTTTGAAGTAACATAAGACATAGCTGACCCAGCAAACCTAAAATTTGTAAAATCGTATTCTTGAAAACAGGGAATTATTGTGTGATTCTTATTTATTGATTACAGATAGACGGGGCTAGTTACTCTACATTAGATTAAGCATTTACGCCGTAACTTTTTATACGGTAACGGCGGGGCTTATTAAAGAAGACTGTACAATAAGCCTGATTAGACTTGCGGCGTAAATAATGGTATAATTTAGCTAGGGTTTCATCCAAAACTACTTGTCGCTGAATTTTAGAAAACACATACGCTGCAAATCATTTTAATTTTCTGCCGTTCATTTTATTCTTTACCTTCTTCAATCCCTGTCTTTA
Organism: Tillus elongatus; assembly: GCA_964006375.1. NCBI lineage: Eukaryota > Metazoa > Arthropoda > Insecta > Coleoptera > Cleridae > Tillus > Tillus elongatus. The sequence continues at coordinate 181,703,659 of OZ023262.1, read as the reverse complement.
TATTCCAACATTCTCAAAACCTATATCATTGTTTTTTAACCATCGTTCTCTGTTTGCCCCCCTTTTATCGTACCAATAATTTTCCATAATAAAAGTATGGTTTCAAAATGGGCTTAGAAATGGACAATTGACATCGCTTGGTTGTTACTTGGGAGCGGATGTTCCAGATGATACCGCACTGGGTTGAGCGCTGGCGGGTGTCCTGTGTCCAGAAAACCTGGAGGGGGTTGATATCTCTGATGAGCAATATACACCCGGGGTTTGAGGCCCCCACTGTGTGCTACGATACGGACGGAAGGCCTCGCTTGCGTGATGCTCGGAAGGGGGACTCAATGGGATGTCCCCTTGAGTCTAGCGCTGGTGGATGTCGAGTTTAGACGAACCCGGAGGAGAGCTGAGATCTCTAGGGGTGGATTACAACTGGAGATTGGATGCTGCTCGCGAGCGGGAATTCATGATACCGCCTCGAGTCAAACACTAACGGATGTCGGGTTCAGACGAACTCGGAGAGAGGTTATCTCTCTTTGAGCTCTGAAACGGCGAAGCGACTTTACCCAGATGGCAGTACATCTGCAAAAAAACTTTCACCCTCAAGAAAACATCGATTCCCGCAGGGAACTGGAATTGATGGGTGAACTTTAAGTAATTAGACGAGAGCCACAATAGAACCAAGGTCGCGGTGGAGGGACTGATATAGTCCACTCACAATGAATCTAATCTAATCTAATGGTTTTAAAAATTACGTACGTAACTACTTAACAAACATTTTTCACACCGGTGGATTGGGGATGCAGCGAATTCCCTTGGTGCTCACTCTGGGCTTTAATTATATATATTTGTACTTTTCAAGTTCCTAATTTATAGGAAACTTATCGGCATAAGATACGAATTATTTATAAAGAACAAGTCACCGATGTTTTCTGAAATAACCAAGAAGCAAAGAAGATGATTAAACAAAATAGTGCACATTTTAAAAATTTATTAAAACATCCAGGTAGTTAGCGCAACCAATTTATTGCCTTTATAATACTACGAACATATTTCTATACGGATTGATAAGCCTTATGTTATTACAAAAAATATAACTATTAGAATTTAAAAAAGGTTGTTAGGCTCCATCACTTTATTACGACAACAGGTATTAACGGTTGGAGTGTATCTATTTGTTAAGGAAACTCTCTGTATCTTGTCTTTTGGTTATTTTTAAAAACAAAACATAAATGAGTAAAGTTTGAGAAACTAAAGTTATATTAACACAATTTTAAATCCAACAATCGCGTCGGAAATGTTGTCTTCATCTGATGACGAATAATTTAATAAAAAATAATTTACTTCATCCTAAATTTTCTGTCGAAGCGATGGTTAAGATTCTTCAAAATGTGTCCCACATAAAGTAGATCGCCCCTTACATCCCTTATTTATAAGACTACAAACTTTAAAAAGACATTAATTACATACTTCTCCTAAAATGTTGATGTTTAAATTATATTTTTAATTTAACCTAATATACAGGATGTTCTACGATTAAGGTTTGTTTTTGCAAATAGAAGACATATTTTTGGCATATTTGGATCCTTCAGGTTTTATAAATGTATGCGAAAAATAAGTCAGATGTTAAGGGAAAACGAAACAAAATATAATATAAAATGAGTATATGTTTTTATCAAGTATTTCATTATTGAAAGGATGACAACCGTACATACTTTGCTGGTTGTCATTTTCAGTAAGTTTCGATTTTTTTTAACAATTTCAGAGGCCATAGTTTCCAAATACTCTTTTAAAAGTCTCAGTCGAAATCTGTCTATATGGAAGATATTTAAAAAAATATTATTACCAAAAAGATATACAATTTTTTAATCTCTCTTGCATTCATTAAATTTTGATAAATTCTTTGTTCTTCCTTTACTGATACCAACCTAATTATTTTACAACACCAAATTTTGTAGAAATTAACCCATAAGACAATACAAGATTGATTTTAGATAAGTGAGTTTAGATTGATGTATCTTGATTATAACTGAATTAAGCATTCAACTATGCATATAAATTACAAGTCAATAGTCTCAGTAGCCTGGTAATTAGTGCGTCAGACTGCTAAACCAAAGTTCGTGCGTTCGATTCTTGGCAGAGTAATTTAAATTTCTTTCCACTTTTTTCGGTACTAAGTGTCAAATTAACATGTGTGCTCAGGCTATGACATCGAGTTTGAGCAAGTTAGATATGTACAAGCACCGCCATTTCGAGAGGGCGTAAAGCCGCCCCGTGCAATATTGGGCACGTAAAATATCCTACCCTCCTTACCGAAAAAAAGGGTAGGCCGAAATGTTCAGGAGAGTAAGGTGATTGCCCATAGTCATGAAAAGAGGCTGAGGGTAAATACATAAAACACACAGAATTACAAATTATTCATTATTCGCGCTAATTGTGAAAATCTGCCAGTAAAAGCTGTCCTTTAAGGCATTTCGATAAATTCGCCTAAACTATTTCAATCAGACACTGAAGCATTACACAATCCAAACAACTTTACGAGAGATGCCGACAAAGGGGGGCGTGGGAAAGATGATAACCGAATTCGGGTAGAGGAAATTTCCGGCAAGTACCTGCACAGAATATAAACACAGCTGTAGTCGTCCAACATTTAGAATTATTCATCCTCTGATCACGCTAACTTGGCTAGTGAAACAATCGTCAGGTTTTTTTAAATGTGTTGTTATTTGGGTTTTCCAAGTGTACTCTTTAAAAACACTGTGTGAATAATCAGCTATTCAAATACCTACATTTTAAATGCTGTTACACAATAAGACAATTATCGCGCAAAATACTAGATCGAATTTTTCATGCAATGTGTGGTTTTAAAGAGAATATAACGTCTTTAAAAAAATACATTACCCCACACTATGTTCGATTTAATAAAGTTTTCGTCGTCAATTCTACCTTCGCTAGGGAGTTAAAGTTACCGTTTTGAAATCGGTCATAAAAAGTGTCCCCCTTGACATATAAAATTACGTGTTTCAGCGATTAAAAAAAAAGAACGTGGAATGAGTTTCAGGTACTTCGTTTTAAATGGGACACACTATACAGCTGTTGTTACTGCCTTACAAATGGTTGTTTCATCATTACAGTTAAAACAATTTGTTCCTGTCCTCATTGATATTCTAATTACATCCGCATTTTACATATCACAATAAATCACGTTAATATCCATACAATTCAACACTTACAGAGAAGATAATATAGAATATCATTCACCTTGTCACACATCTACGATTTAAATGACTTGAAAACGTTGTTGAATTATTTAAAAGGAGGCATTTGGCTACATATTCGGCAAATGCTCTAACAGTGAGATCATTTCCTGTTATAATCTAGTAGTTGTGAACTTGAACTTCGCTATTTTAATATACTTATAAAAACTGTTTCAACGCAAGTGGTAATTATTGTTGTTAACAGTTTACAGGAATTTAATCCCTGACTATTATTTAAATACATGCCGTTAAGTGGCCTATTAGTGAATTTTCGTAGAAAGAATTCACTAATGGGGAGATCCCGACCTTTGAATTTTGAAAAAATTCGCGAACTAAGACCCCTACAACCCATATCCGGGGTCAGTTTGAATTTTTATATTTATATATATATATATATATATATATATATATATATATATATATATATATATATATATATATATATATATATATATATATATTTGTGTGTGTGTGTGTGTGTGTGTGTGTGTGTGTGTGTGTGTGTGTGTGTGTGTGTGCGTGTGTATCACACCGATAACTCAAAAAATAATGGGCCGATTTTGATCAAATTTGGCATGTACTTTCCTTTTGTAAGTGGCTTGGATAAGTTCGTTAGCCAGGAAAATCGGATCAGGTTTTCCGGGAAAATTTTGAGTTTTCTTTCAAAAAAAAAATCTTATGGTAGCCAAATTTGGTAAGTAGGTTTAAGATATCAAGAGTACACTATACACAAAAATTTAGATTTCTATGTTGCCAGAAAAAAAAGTTGAATATTTGGTGCCAGATCATTTCTATGAAAATTCACTACCAGAACGCAGTCGCTGCGTCCAGATTTTTATATTCTATCAAGTGATTCTAAGTAAAGGTCATCAGTCAGTCAAGGTCAAAATTAGCTATGTCTACAGGTCACCAATTTGAAATAATCAACTACCTGTTAACTATTGATTGTATAAAGCTAAAATAAATAAGACAAGATCTACAAAGAAAACAACATACAATGTACATGACTTTCAACTGAGGAGTACACTTTGAAGAATCCAGTTAACCACAATTTGCTTTATAGAACTGAGTATCGCTTCGCTGATGAAGTTAGCTTCATCCGAAGGTAAATAAACTGATTAAACTGATGGCTAAAAAAATTAATAATATAGTAGCTTCATCGGGAGATAAGTAAACTGATTAAACTTATAGCTAATAATATACCTAGGTAGGTAGGTATTTGAAAAACAGAAACGCCCTAAACGAAGAAGTATATTTTAACAGCGTATAACAAACTTTTACCATCTCTTAACATTGTCGGCACCCTTTTAGTGAATTTTCTGAAAAAAATCACTAATGAGGAGACCGCAAACTAGGACCCCTAGAACCCACATCCGGGGTCAGTTTATATATATATATATATATATATATATATATATATATATATATATATATATATATATATATATATATATATATATATATATATATATATATATATATATATATATATATATATATATATATGAAGAGGACATTCCTTTTGCAAATGGCTTGGATAAGGTCGTTAGCCAGGTCCTGTTTTTCCCGAAATTTTTTTATATCTCCGGAGATAACAGAGTTAGGCCAACCACGCAGGTTATCACCATAAAAAGTCAACTACGTACCAAAATTTAGATCTGTAAGTTACTACTACTAAAGAGGGATATAAGAAAACCAAGGTAGAAAAAAATACAGAACGTCACCCAGATGTTATATCGCGAGATGGTTCCAGGATGAAACAAAGGAAGGATCAAAGGGGTCAATGGTTCAGTTAGCCTTGCCGGCACCGGCTATGCCCTCCAAAAAAACCACCGATTCATATGTTCTCGTGGGTTTTACTACCATTGTATAAATCCACAGGATTTTATTTAGTTAGTTGTTTATGAAAAATAATAGTGAGAATGATTCGAAATGTAATTTAGGGTAGTGGTTTTCCTTCTGTGACCTTAATTTATGATGGCTTTTATTTTTAATTAGTAACATGTGAAAAACTATAGTTTATTATTATTTGATGATTCGTAAGTCACTTTAATCGATTAAATCTACCGTCAAATCTCACAATTAAATGTCTACATAAACATTTTGGTATTAGATAATACAAAAAGATGGAATCCTACTCTAGAAATATTGGCATTTTCTGAGCCTTTTCGAAAAACTCATTACTTCGTTTAAAAATGTTGCTTTATTCTGTGCAGACCTCTTTAAAAATTGTATTTTTAACAAATTTTGTAAGTAATATAATGTTAAATGTACGAGAATACTGTGAAAAAGTGACATAAAAGATATAAAAACTGTTTCTTCAACTAAATTAGCATTTTTAGCTGTCTTGGTGGCCCAACAAAAAAAACATGTGCCTCAAATTAATTTCAGGGTCCATGGGTTCGATTCTTATAAAAGCGTCATTTCACTTTTTCAGTAGATACTGTAACATTAGCATCAACCAAGGTTGTGTCATTTTGTTTGAGGAGATAATTTTTGCAAGAAACTTCAGTCTATTATTTTATCTGATGAGGCTCTTGCTCGAAAAATTGGCGTTATATCTAAGGATAAGCAACAACTTTTATCCAACCTACATAACAGATTATACGCAATACAGCTTTGATGAAGCCACAGTTACAGACAATGACTGCCATTTAGCTGCGTATTTTCGATTTGGCTATGAAATATTAGCAGTTGATGAGCTATTGTTCTCCAAACCGGTAATAGAGCAACAGCGGTCGAATTATTTAATACATTACATAGTTTTATAAACAAAGTATGTATTCAATGAAAAAAATGTGTCGGAATACGCATAGATGGTATATATCCAAGGTCTATCTGGACAGCTTACATAATTCTCCGAGAAGCTCTTGCTTCCAGAAAAATGAGTCCTGCTCCAACTTTGTTGTAACGGCACTTGTAACTGCAGTAAATTTTATGAAAATTAAGCTCAGAAAGGTTTATTTTTTGAGATCTGAAAAAAATCACTTTTGCCCTATAGTTATTTAGAGCATAGCGCTCTGTATAATAGAGATATTAATTTTTGTATAGATGGAAACTGTTTACTATTTGATTATTAATCAATATTGTAATTTGTTTGTTTTCAATAAAATACACAATTTCTGAGGTATTTGTAAAAACGCGTTCTATCAAAGAGGGGCACGTGAGTTCGCGCAGACACTTACACACGCACGCACACACCCGAACGTATCACTGGCAGGTGCGTGTGTGTGCGTGTGCGTGCATGTGTGTGTTTGTGTTTTGTTTCTTTAACGTCGGCCTATTTCCGCGACTATGGCCAATAACCGAGGCCAGGGAGCAGTTTTACCTCAGTATCCTGGAAATTTTGCCTTACCCCTGCCTTTATGTAAGGAGGGTAGGGATATTTAACGTGCCCAACATCGCATGGACACGGGACCGACGGTTTTACGCCCCCTCCGAAGGGCGGAACGTGCAGACATTCAACTTGCTCAAATACAATGCCAGAACCTCGGTTGAGGTTGTTTGTACTGAAAAAGTGAAAGGAGAACCCTGGGATCGAACCCAGTACCTTTCGGTTCAGAGGCACACGTTCTTACTTCTGAACCACCGAGGCCCTTCACTGGCAGGTAAATGACACATTATGATGATTTAAATGTGACCATGTACCCAAAACGTTCAATTATTTTCTGTTACCGTACCTTTTCACTAAAAGAAGAAAATCGCTTTAAAGGAAATAATAGAAACGTATAGGTGATCATTTAGAGACACAAACTGTATATTTTACGTTTACCATACTTTCTTTTTCTTATACTAAGCGCCTGGCTTATAAGAACGTGAAAATCTGCATATTAACTTTTTGGAAATTTCAGAGGTTCTTAATGTATTTAATTGATAACGCCACTATAATAACTTTTATTATTAAGCAAATAATTTTAAATTCCGATTTTGGCAATAACCGACATTAATAAACCATAAACCTATTAATAATTACTGTCAATAAGCAATCGGAATTCAAAATAAGATAAAAACCAAATCCCACACGTGCCCTGCTGAATTTTAAAATTTATTTTGAATCACTTGTACAGTGCTAAAATTACTAGAGATTAAAGTCCAATGGCCGTTGTGTAAATGAGTTACGTTTTTTAGAAGATAATGGATAAAAATTTACATTATGAATATTAATAAAATCCAATCGTGAGGAATGTGTTGAAGACCTTGTATGAAATGTAGTATGGTTAGCGTGTCTATTGTTTGAGCGTGAAAATAACATGTGCTTGTTTTTAATTGCGAGATATTTTTCTGGACCTGGTGAATTGTTCTGGTTTTCATTTATGTTGAGTACGTTAACACTTTTAAACAAATGTATCAATGTAATTAGAGGCAGTTCTAAAACTGTTTGCAATTAACTGAAGGTGAATGACGACTGAATTCAGTACTTGTTGGAGAGTTCTTCAGATACTACCCCACATATGTTTTATCGGTAATAAATCGAGAGATTTTGCTGATTATACTATTTTATGCCGGCGACAAAGTTTCCTGCTGTCGAATTACCACCAAGCCCACGCTAAGCTGGACTTTAATTAAATCAACTTAAAACATTATGCTTTGGGTAAACGCCTTGTGTTTTTTTTTATACAGAAACTAAATTTTGCGTTTCATCTCGAAAACGCCACACAACTCCTTGATTAAAATAACCACCGAAAATAAATCTCAGACTCAGTACTAAATCAGGTGAAGTTCCATTCTTTACGCCATTGCTTTATTTTGTTGGACCATTCTAAGTGACGAGCCTGATGTCTTGGTGTTAGGGGAAGGTAAATAGTTCAGCTAGAAGTCACAACCATCACACCATTATTTCCAATTTATCATCTTTTTACTCAATTCCCAGCAAAGGTATATAATATTATAATTAAATTTATCTAAAGTCTAAAAATAACTATATAAACAATCGTTTTCTATTTGGCTTGTTTTCTCTTACAAATAATACCAATTGTGGATAATGAACTCGTCTGAAGCCATACCAAAACGGTTTTCATACACCCACACAGAAATCACAACGGCCTAAAAGCTGTTTATATTTTATGCGAACCACGAGATCACATCACCACAATCGATGTCGCCTTGTCATGCCAACGAGGACTCTATTGCTCCAGCGTATTTTTGGTAACAGATTCCGCACTTCGTCAATAGGCAATTTGCATGGATTTTCCATTACATAAATTTAATATTTACCTAATAGTTTTTCATACATAGAACATTATTACATGCATAAAAATACCCAAAAACTTATATAGTGGGCAGAAAAAGACTTTTAAAATTAAAAAAAATCGAATTATTATCATATGACCGCGAACGTTCTGTTCTGTTCGTGACGTACTTGGATAGTGAATAAATGACGTTTTACATTTGCCTTATGGTATGATAAGTGCGTTCGCTTGTTTCTCAACATCGTGGTGATGTAAACACAGAAAAGCAAGCTCATTGTCATTGTGACATTACCGTTCAGTGACATCACAGATTATGCAGGCAAAATAGTGGTGTTTGAAATCAATTATGAAATTCGCATTTTCGAATATTTTTTTGCGTCGTTATTTTTGTAGTATGTGAAATGAAAAAAATATTAAAAATCATCTTTGTGGGATGTCAATCAGATGTGATAAGAAAAAAACATGCAAATTGCCTATTGGGCAAGATTTCCAAAAGTTTTTATTTTTGGTCTGATCTTTTCCCCAAGTATGAGTCCTTTATATTGTTGTCACAAAGTTATCAGCTAATGCTTAACAAATTTGGTCTTCCTACTCTCAATGTCTTTTAGTAAGCATTTTTTTCTCAACTCGTTTAGACACTCTTATCAGTCGCTATATCGGTGTACCTTGATTTTCTCACTTTTTTCCATGTTCATATTTCATAAGTTTCTGTTTTCTTAATTTACTAGTTATTTGAAGTCTAGTTTTCCGCCCTATTTATAACAATAATATACTGGTGGTCCAAAAGTTTCGGCACAGAGCAGATTATTGGTATCAAAGTATTACGATTAAGCTAAACTTTTCTTAGACTAGAAGTTCAAAATAAAAGAGATACAGGCTGTTAAAGTGATAATTAAAAGTGGATTTTCCTTGATATCTAGAATAGTATTTGACAAGTGAGCTTGAAAATTGGTTCATATGACTTTTTCATAGAACTAAAAAAATTTCATTCAAAATTTGAATATTCGGATAAAGTGCCATGCTTGCGGTACTTTTCAAGTCTTGAAAATAGGCACACTTTTTTTCTTAGCGTCGCTGTAATTCTTTTGATTAAATAATATATTTATCTTGTATTTTTTTTAACAAAAAATACGTAGCTGTGCAATGACGCTAAAATCAACCGCTGGGAAAATATATGCGATTTTACAAGTAGTTGCAGTAATGTAATATGTACTATCAACGTTTAAGTGTTTCGTACTGGCCGAGAAATGGTCGATTAAATATGGACACAAAATACTTTTCAAACTTGGTGGGTGATAACAAATATACACTTTGACATTGCCTAAAAAGAAAATGTCTAACTTTAAATATGACTCTTTCAATTATAAATAATTTGACAGCTTCTACAATTTTCTGCCATAATTCATAAGTACTAATAACTAGCTATATCAGTTAGCACTTTAATAATAATCAAGTGAATGAATTGAGGCAATAATTAAATGGAATAAACACAGAACAAATAAAATTACATTACCAGAAGACCTAAATATTAAAAAATCAAACGAATACGAACAAAACAACTCAATTTTGAGCATATATTAAAATAAACTTCCACTATTTTTAAGAACAAATAGCACCTTCTAACTGTCGATTCTAAAACCCTAGTCAACATTTGTGGAGTAATACTGGTAAATGCTTCTAGAACTAACCGCCTGAAATCTTGTTCTGTAGAATTTTTTTTGCTGATATACATGATTCTTAACGTATCTTCATGCAAAGAGATAAAGCGGGGTTATATTTGGTGAACGCGCTGGCCAGGGTGTTTCCGAATAGGTGCTGATTACCTTATCTGTAAATCTCCTTGAAAGATATTCTGTACTGTACTGTATACTGTAATTGTACGATTGGAATTTTTGTTTTCGTAAAATCAAATGTGCCGTTGATTTTGATATGCCAAAGTTTCATTCAATCCGCTGGACTGATGTACCGAGATCCTTAGTAACTGCTAACAAACATTATGTACTGCTTCCTCATTGCTGGACTTTTGTCGAGAAACTACAGGTTTTTAAGAGAACCATATCCTTTAAGGTTTGTCACTAATTTGCTATAAGTTCTTTTTTTATGCTGTCTTCTTTCCGAATATTTCTGCAAATACATACGCTCCACAACAGAACAATTCCGGTTGGATGAAATAAAACATGCCAACATGCCAAACTTTTCTTCGTTAGAAAATATATTCACTTGAAACAGTTACTCATTATTACAAAATAAATTAAAGAAACTAATGTGTCAAAAATTTATGTTACTGTCAATCCAAATACGGGTATTGTCACATCAATTTATGTTCCAAAGCATACTTTTCGTCTTTTTAATTTAAGTTTATTGTTTCTGTGTTTATTCCACTTAATTATTGCTTCAATTCATCGATTGGATTATTAATAAACACCTAAATTACATAAAGTGTTAATTTATATAGCTAGTTGTTTAGTACTTAAGCTCAAAAGCTATGTAACAGTCCTTAATAGGAATTTTCTTGATTACGGTCGAAAAAAGACTAAAATGGTACTAAACCACAAAGTGTGACACATCGGTGAATTTGGAATAAAAAGGGCTTTCAGAGTATGATATCAGAAAATGAGCGCCGTATTTAAAAAAGTTGATGTTGGTCCCGGAAAGACGAAGGGTCGGTTTCAAAAATTAGCAACGCTACGTTAAAGAAAATGAAAAATTGCTGTGAAGAAGTGTCATCGGTATTGGTGTAGGTCCACCATTAAGGCCAGAAAAAATAAAATGTTAAATCAAACAATCGAAATTTTTCAAAATATCTCAAAAACCAAAAAATTCTTGGAGGTGTCTAACCGCCAATTTGTTGGGCAACTTTTCTTTCATTCAACCAGGTCTGTATCTGCTACCGTTTTGGAGAATCCCATAGTGGACCCTTATCTTACACACACTGTATATATATATATATATATATATATATATATATATATATATATATATATATATATATATATATATATATATATGCGTGTGTATGTATTACATCGATGACTTAAAAAATAATGGGCCGATTCAATAAGTTAGTTAGCCAGAAAAATCGGCCTAGTTTTTCCCGGAAAATTTTGTGTTGTCTTTCGGAAATTTTTTATATATCCGGAAATAAGGGCAAGCAATTTTGGTAGGCGGGTTTATGTCATTAAAAGTTAACTATGTACCAAAGTTTAAATTTATAAGTTGAAAGACAAACTGCCACTGATGACCAAATAAACGTATAAAAGCAAAATATTTTATATGAATAACAAAATCTATTTTATGTTAAAAACCAAGACTAAGTTGTTTGGTGCAAAAAGATCAAGAAATGACAGAAAAATTATTTTGAAACTTTGAAAACTTTTCCTCTTAAAATGTCAAAGTCGCTATTTGAAACGTCAAAATTGGCAACTTTTAGACAAAGAACCTAAAGCAAATGCGGGCTATGTAGGGAAAATGTCGCAAGAAGTGTGTTTTACAAGTTCCTAAGTTTCAGCTTGAACCGTAGTTTTCCTTTATTTTACTAAAATGTTTCCAGAAAATTTATTTCAAATGGACCCTTTTCCTGATGCTTTAGTAGATTTAGTTATAGTTTATGGTTCCATACACCATTTGCATGGTTTTTTTTCTTATCACAGCTGATAGAAATTCCACAATGATGGTTTTTAATATTTTTTTCATTTCACATACTACAAAAATAACGATGCAAAAAATATTTGAAAATGAGAATTTTATAATTGAATTCAAACACCACTATTTTGCCATGATCTGTGACGTCACTGGATGGTAATGTCAACAATGACACTTAGCTTGAGATCCCGATAAACGAATAAAATTCACCATGGTGTTGAGAAACAAGCGACCGTGCTTATCATACCATAAGGCAAATGTAAACACGTCATTTATTCACTGTTCAAGTACGTCACGACCAAGAACGTTCGCGGCCACATGATAATAATTCGAAATTTTTTGATTTTTAAATTATTTTTGTGTCCACTACATATGTTTTTGGGTATTTTCATGCATGTAATTAGTAATGTAATTAGGTAAATGTTGAATTCAATGCAAATTATCTATTGTCTATAATTTTTAGCAAATTTCCGTAGAAGAAATTCGCTCATGGGGAGACCGCGACTTTTGAATTTTGAAGAATTTTTTTCAAATGAGCGCGATCTAGATCCCTAGGACTCATATCCGGGGTTAGTTTCAGTTTTTACCTGTATACATGTATACAGGGTGACACATTTCTACGGTAATGTTTAATATTACTGTTACTATGCATATACGAAAAACAATTGTAATGTTAATTGTAGGGTACCTTGAGCTGAATTTTATAAAAATTCTTTGGACAATCACAAGTGGACGATAAGTTGTTGCGGATAAAAAAAATCTTTTTTTATATCGAACACCCATTATATTATTGCATTTTTGCATTTTCCATCGAATTCTAATGCATGTTTGTTCTCGGGTTATTTGAATTGTTTTGCAACTTTTCACATTTTTGCCACGTATCAAAAATTGTACTACGGCGTTTTTACCAATAGAAATCGGAGTCCAATGCAAATGACGCAGTGAGAGAGGTTTTCGTTTATATTATTTCAAAAAAAAATCAAGATGCCATATACAGGGCGCTCTCAAATAGTGACTGAATTAAAAAATCAAACTCTTGTAACTCAATTGTTGCAAATAGAACAGCCTGTATTTTGTGTTTCAAAAGTGAAGGGCATAATAATAAATGTTTTATATGTTATAAAAAAATCTGTTTGGTTTTCGTGACAAATTTGATTAAACATGCAAAAAACTTTTTTGGGAGTTTTGTCGAACAGCTTATTTGATTAAATATGGTACATTGCTTCTACTATATAGGGTATACTGGTAACCAAATTTTATGGCTGCTTTCGCTAAAAATAATGCTGCAAATTTAATCGTAACTTCCACATTTCTTTAATAATTCATTCTCTTCAGAAAGACATTCTCATGAAATGAATGTATGGCCCATGACTTTACCACAAAGAAAATATTTGTACTCCTGTACTCATAAACACAAACAGACAAAAAAAAATTCTTTCCAGAATCATGTTTTCTATATGTTTTGAGACTTTTTAGACCGTTATAGCAACAAAAAATTTCTAAATTTTTGTCAACAAGATTCCACCCCCACACATTTAATCCATAATTTAATTTCATCACAGAATACCAAACGTTGAATGGAACTGAAAGTTTTCTAATAAACAAATCCTTCGAGGTTTTGTCGAGTGCTAACTGTGTACGAAATTTGAAGACGATATCCCCATTCGTTCTAAAGTTATCGTGGCTACAAACAGACATATAGACCGACAGACAAAATAATTCGTTCCCAACTCATATTTTATATATCGTATGGTTTGGTACTTTTTACGACGTTTAAGCGAAAAAAAAATTGTGAAATTTTTACCACCGATGCGATCAATACTTCCATACGTTTTGACGATGTGGAAGTAAAAAGACATATTTATTGTTAAAACATTTGGATGAAAATTCACTACCAGACTTTTAGTTATCAATTTCCAGCGTTGTTCTTTATGCCTTTACCTTTGCTTTTCTATTGTTTTCTCTACGGCTCTTTTGACCGTCATTTTTTCATATAATCTATCATTTATATGCTATTGGCTTGCATCTTTAGTTCTTGTGCGTTTCTATATTCGTGAAAGAACTTTTCAAAAATTGTTTAAGTACTACAGTACGTATACTGAAAAGAAAATGATGTCTTTACTGGAAACCGAACCCAGGACATTTTGCTTTAAACACGCACGTTCCTACCACTAGATCACCGATGGTGCTAATAATAGTAAAAAATGTGAACGCAGCAAGTGCGTTATGGTAGTAAATTTTTATAGAAACGATCAACGCAATATATATATATATATATATATATATATATATATATATATATATATATATATATATATATATATATATATATATATATATATGCATGTGTGTGTGTATATCATATCAAAATTGAAACTGACCCCGAATACGGGTACTAGTTCACGTTCATCTGAAGAAAATTTTCGAAAGTCCCAAAGTCGCGATTTCGTCAATAGTACATTTTTCCTACGAAAGTTCGTTAAAAATAATAAAAAACGCTCATGGAACGTATAGTATATGCCACAGATAATAAAGCTATGGCAACCAAATTTGGTACGCAGGTTTGGGTTATAATGCGTGTACTATATACCAAAATCCACTCAAAAGCAAAAAAGATATAAGCATTTAATGAAGAAAAAAATGTTTCGTACCACCGGAGGTTGGAGAGTCGCACAAGACTAAAATACTTAGTGTGTTAAACAAAATCTATTAAAATATTACACACAAAGATTCATTTTTCTTGGCGAAAATAAGTCAAAAATACGAGAAAAATACTTGGAAAGTTGTCTAGTTCTTTTCTGAAAATGTCAAAAAACTAATGCGTTCTACGAGTGGGAAATATTGCAGGAAATATCTTTAACAAGGTTCTAGATTTATGGTTTAACTGTCAGACGCCTTTATATGATTAAAATATTTGCAAAAATGCATTTGAAATAGGCCTTACCATATACATCCTTATGTAATTATAGTTAAGAAATATACTTCGCATAAATACTTCTCTTGTTATGATTTCCGTAACCGAGGGGTAAGGGTTAAAAACTATAAGGTAGATAGAATGCAGTTCAAGATTACGCACAAACTGTCCTATGTTAAACTGAACTTCTTTCAGAACTAGTATTATAATAATAATTATTTCACCTTAAAAGAAAATATTATTATTTTCAATGTATTATGTAAATAAGAAACGGCATCATGCTGTCTTACATCTATTACCGATTCGATGAACACAGGTATCTTATAGTAAAATACATTTCCTCTTAAACGAACAAATATAAATAATAATATAAATAATAATATGAATAATAATATAAATAATAATATAAATAATAAGATAAATAATAATATATAAGTAACTAGAAATAAGTATGTGTCTGTATTTGGTTTCTTTAACGTCGGTCTATTTCCGCGACTATGGCCAATCACCGACGCCAGGGAGCAGTTTCACCTAACTATGCTGGAAATCTTGCCGAGCCCCTGCCTTTCTGTGAGGAGGTTAGGGATATTTATCGTGTCCAAAAATCGCATGGACACGAGACTGACGGATTTACGCCCCGTTCGAAGGGCAGCCATTCAACTTGTTCAAATACAATGCCACAACTTCGGTTGATGTTAATTTGTACAGTATGTACTGAAAAGTGAAAGGGAAACCTTGGGAATTAAACTCAGTACTCTTCGGTTCAGAGGCACCCGTTCTCCTTCCTGGACCTCCGATGCTCTACTAGACATAAATGCACTTGTAGAAAATATGTTAAGTGGATGCAAAATGCTAAAGCTATTATTAGAATAAGCTGAAACGTTGTAATTTGTAATTAATAATCCTCACCATTGTACATATTGCAAACTATATTTGTGACATAATAAAGTTGTGTTGAGTCTGAGTTTGACTCGTATACATCTTCGTCTTCTAACGCGGACTGAAATCTTAATGGTGATTGAACTTCGTTTTATTAACTTATTCAATTTTAACGTTTACTGATCAGCTTATATAATTCCAATGGATTTTTTAGCAAATTTTTGTAGAAGTAAAGAAAATTCAATTTTAATAAGGAATCGGGTGGTTCCTTGTCGCCCTAATTTGGTGAAACAGTTCCATACCTAAATCAAACGTATGCAACTTTTTTTTGTGCCTTCACAAGTGTGCGTTTTCTTTTCTACAACCGGTTTCGCTTTTGACGGCATCGATGATGAGAGGTAAATGTTCTGTGTAAAGCCATGAAAGAGTCATTTAGATCAGATTGGATAATTTTTAAATAAGTTTATTACGGAATTTTCATGTACAAAATGTTGAAATGTGAATGTGAATAGTAAATTTTCTTGAAAAAAAAAAACCTGGTTTTCAATTTTCGTAAAGGAAAATTTTGTTACAAATTTTTGTCTGAAAACATGTTTGGCGAAGTTTCAAAATATCTTTTGATCGGTGTACAAAATTGCTTTGGGGAATTTTCTCGAAAATATTTGATCAAACTTTGTACGAATTTTTCAGGCAATTTTGGCCGAAATACAATTTTTAGCGAATTTCCGTGAATTTTTTTTGGAAACAATTTTGTTGCAAATTTTCGTGGAAAACAAAAGACTTAAGTCTTTTGAAACCCGTTTTCCGTCTTCTCATTAAATTCACCATCTGAAGTCAAATATTGCTTGTTATTACTCGTAAAAAAAAGAATTATATACCAGATATACCTATGTAAATTATATTATGATTATTTTAGAGCGTAAGCCAAATTCCTCATCACATTAATTTTACTTTCAGATTTCTATTACTTGATTTGTATACCAATAAAACTATGTGCCCATGTTAATGCCTGAATAGGACATATGAAATGTCATACCGCGGCTACACTAAATTGGAAGATCTCTATTTTAAACTGGTTTGATGAATAAACTCTGTGTATTTATTACATTCGACATTATTAGTAATTTGTTTCTAAAACCACAATTCGCGCCACTGACAGCTGACAGTGTAACTTATTACAGCCAAACAGGAGGTTCACATTCCAACACGTAACGGTCATGCACGTTTTTTCGTACCTACATCATCTATTCTTTTCTATTTTGGTAACAAATATAAGCAAGAGGAACGTGAATGAGACACTAATCAAATGATCAATCTTCGTAGGCGAATTAGTTTTACCGCTATAAATCACACTAAACAAATCTGCTATACTCCTAACAAATCCACTTGTATCTATCTCACCCAGCTGATAGACTTCATGACGCCTGGCAGCTAACTTGTAACAGATTTCCTAGTTTTATGTCCTTGTCGAGACACTTTCAGATAATAATGTATGGCTCAGGAAACGTAGTCATAAAGTCTAGAACGATCTATGAATTCACATTTAGTTGGGATGATCGTTACTTGGTTATTTTCGTGCAAAAGTTGATTAATTTAATGTTCGAAAATTTATATTGTGTTTTACTTCCACATCAATAGGTACGTGGAAGTATGGTATCGGTGACAGTAACTTCAAAAAAAAATTCGCTCAAACGTCGTAAAATGTGTCAGAACATATGGAAATGATTAGGGAACGAAAAACGTCTGTCGGTCTGTCGGCCAGTGTCTTTCTGTTAGTAGCCACGATAACTTTAGGACGAATTGAGATATTGTCTTCAAATTTGGTACACACTTAGCACTCGACAAACAAACGGTTCGGATTGTTTTGGTGAAAATTGACATTTTTTTTCGTTAAAACTCAAGTAATATAACTTTTAAGGTTAATTTATTAGAAAACTTTCAATTTCATCTGGTATTCTGTGCTCAACTTAAATTAGGGGTAGAATGTGTGGGGCTGGAATATCGGTGACAGAAATTTCGAATTTTTTTTCTAAAACGGCGTAAAAGTCTCAGAACATATAGAAAACTTGATTCTGAGACAAATTTTTTTTTGTCTGTCGGTCTGTAGGCCTGTACGTCTGTCTGTGAGTAGGCGCAATAACTTTCGAACGAATTGAGATATCATTTTCAAATTCGGTATATAGTTAGCACACGACAAAGCAACGCTTCGAAACTGTTTTGAGTAAAACCGTTCCAGTAGGTAAGCGATAAATGAGGGGTGATTTGGTGAACATTGATATTTTTTCGTTAAAACTCGAGTTATATAACGAAACCGCAGACCGGTTTCGCTCTAATTAGAGCTCATCAGTACGGTATACTAATCAAATACTCAATGAAAGGCTTCTGATCCAGACAGCAAAATTTATTATTAAACCCTACGCGTTTCGGCTACCTATTAGCCATCTTCAGGGGCAACTTTTTCTAATTCCTGAAAATTAGATTCAGAACTATACACAGGTTGACAAAGTTGGAATTTTCATCTATTGTGCCAGAGGTCCAACAACATCGTACCCGAATGTACGGGAAAATCGATTTATGATGTAATCCAATTTGTAATAATTTAACCTCAAGACAAGAGTGAACGTAGGCCATTTATGAAAACTATTTTATGAGTTTTCATAAATGGCCGACGTTCACTCTTGTCTTGTGGTTAAATTACCGTTTTATATTGATTGGATTACATCATGAATTGATTTTCCGGCACATTCGGGTGCGATGTTGTTGGACCTCTGGTACAATAGATGAAAATTCCAACTTTGTCAACCTGTGTATAGTTCTGAATCTAATTTTCAAGAATTTGAAAAATTTGCCCCTGAAGATGGCTACTAGGTAGCCGAAACGCGTAGGGTTTAATAATAAATTTGGCTGTCTGGATCAGAAGCCTTTCATTGAGTATTTGATTATGATACTATCCCAGACCATGTGACGTATAGGAATAAAAACCGTATACTAATTACAGTGAGAACACACCTATAATGTAATACGGGTATGGTAGCCAGCCTCCTAGAACATTGTGTGATGTACGACGGGGACGCTATTTCGGTGCAGAACCAGGTAGTATGTTGTCACGACAGCTCCAAATAACACGAAATGTTATAAAATAGACTGTGTACAACCAACTAACAATTTTGTAAATGGTCAGCCCTGGCCCATTTCTTCCCTAACATAGGGACAATGTATGGCAGGTTAGATGTATTCTCACAATCACAAGAACTGCAGACCGGTTTCGCTCTAATTAGGGTCAGTACGGTATACTAATTACAGCGAGAACACACCTATAAAGTCATACGGCTATGGAAGCCAGCCTCCTAGAACATTGTGAGATGTACGACAGGGTCGCCGTCTCGGTGCGGAACCAGGTAGTATGTTGTCACGACTAGAGCGAAACCGGTCTGCGGTTCTAATTATTATGAGAATACATCTAGTCTTACATACATTGTCCCTACATTAGGGAAGAAATGGGCCAGGGCTGACAATTTACAAAATTGTTAGTTGGTTCCGCACTGAGATGGCGACTCTGTCTTACATCTCACAATGTTCATCACTTATAACTAATATTCTATGATGAAATTGAAGTAGGGGTTGAACGTAAGGGGGTGCATATTTAGTTTTGAAAGAATATTACATTAGATTATTAAGTGTACGTAGAGTTTGGTTCCTCCTCTTATTTTTTAGCACTTGTGTGGTGTCAGAAATGTAACAGAATAGCAGGATAACTCTGAAAGTTCAAGACGGGGAGAAAAAAGTTCCAGACGAGGACTGTTTCCTGGATATCTGATGATGACCTTGGATTTTATTTTGGCGATGACTTTCAAGGTCAACTTCATATTTTCCATGAAATTCAAGTAGGGGTTGGTCATGTAAACGTGAAATATTACATTGTTTTGCAATTAAGTAATCGACATCAAATTTGGTGCACAGGTAGCTGTTCACGACTTGATAGTCTGGATTATTTGCGAGTAAGATCGCTTTAGGAAAAAAAAAGAAATAGTGGGTTTATTGGGGAAACTGACACTTTACTATAAAAAATTGAGTAAAATATCGTTTCAGAAGTTTATGAGTACAGAAATACGAATATTTTTTTGTGGTCAAGTCATGGACACTAAATTCATTTCATGAGAATGCCTTTCTGAGAAGAGTCAATTATCACAGATATGTGAAGTTGTGATTGAATTGTTGATGTAGGTACAGTCATTGAATACTACTAGACCATTGTGATTAGATTTATAAAGACTGTTCCGCGAGGTGCTTGACATACTCGTAATTATTCATTCATTCGTATATTCATTCCTTCATTCATTCATTCATTTATTCATTTATTTATTTATTTATTTATTTATTTATTTATTTATTTATTTATTTATTTATTTATTTATTTATTTATTTATTTATTTATTTATTTATTTATTTATTTATTTATTTATTTATTTATTTATTTATTTATTATTTGCTTATTTATTTAGTATTTATTTGTTTATTTATTTATGTATGTATTTATTTATTTGTGACAAAACTTAACAAGAAAATCCCCAAATAAAGAGCTTCAACAAGCATAATGAGAGGTTATAACAGCAGTTAAAGAACACTAAGTTAATTAAGCATATATAAAAATTAAAAAGAGATTAAAACATGGGAAAGAATTACAATGGGTCATAGTCAATCAGATGAGCAACAGATTTGGTTTAGTGGATTTGTTACACTCAAAAATATCAATGCAGCGATGAACACAGTTATATATAGATCACATTCTTTGTACTGGTGAATTCAGTCTTACATTTGTCATAGGACAGGCGCTGTGAAATAGGACCTGAGATCTGGAATTCAATCTGGGCCTATGGAAACATAACAAGCGTGTGTTCTGTGAACATTATACGTTATTATGTAACAGACTGAATAAAAATATTTAAGCGAAATAGTGACTGCAAAGAGAAGCGCAACCATAGAGAGCTCTGCGGTGTCCACACAGCTGGGTGGAGATTATCAGTCCTGTACGCTAGAATTTTGAAAAGCCGACACTGAATAGTGCATCCCTATAAACGTTTTAAAAGGGAGACCAGCATAGTCCAAAATGCAGTCTAAAACGTAGGCACAATATAGAATCTTTAACGCGTCTATCAATGAAAGGTCGTTTGAATTTCTGATAATATAGCTGAAGATCTTAGAGGCTTTGGAGATGGCATTCTCAATATGATTCACTAATGAAAGTTTGCCAACAAAAATATGGCTGCAAATTGAATCACAACTTCCACATAGACGCGATAATTTACTCTCCTCAGAAAGACATTCTCATGAATTTAATTTACTCCCTCTGAAGCGATGTTAACTAAAAACGATTCGAATCGTTACTTTATCGGGTACTAACTGTATAACAAATTTGAAGATGATAATTCAATTCGTTCGAAAGTTATTGCGCCTACTAACAGACAGACGTACAGGCCGACAGACGGACCGATCACAGACAAAAAAATTCCATAATTAAGTTTTCTATATGTTTTAAGACTTTTTACGCCATTTTAGCAACAAAAAAAAGATATTTCTGTCACCTATATTCCACCCCCACACAGTCAACCCCTTATTTAATTTGAGCACAGAAAACCAGATGTTTGATGAAATGAAAAATTTCTAGTAAACAATCCCTAAAACGTTATATTACTCGAGTTTTAACGAAAAACTGTCAATTTTCACGACATCACCCCCCCATTCATCCCCTACCCCCCGAGGACATCTTACATAAAAGCAATCCAACCGCTCTTTTCTCGGGTGCTAACTGTGCACCAAATTTGAAGACGATCTGTCAATTTGTTCGAAAGTTATGATCGCTACTAACAGACAGACGTACAGACCGCCAGAAAAAAAAAATCGTGCCGGAATCAGGTTGTCTATGTGCTTTGATACTTTGTACGCGGTTTTAGCAAAAAAAAAGAAATTTCTGTCACCGGTATTCCACCCCCACATATTCCAGCCCTAATTTAGTTTTAGCACAGAATACCAAATGTTTGCTGAAATTGAAAGTTTTCTAATAAACAAACCCTAAAACGTTATATTATTCGAGCTTAAAGAAAAAATGTGGATTTTCACCAAATTACCCCGTGGAGTGATTTTACCCAAAAACAATCCGGACCAGTAGTTTGTCGGGTGATAACTGTATACTAAATTTGAGAACGATAACTCGATTCGTTCTAAAGTTATCGTGGCTACAGACAGTCAGACAAACTGGCCGATACAGACCGACAGACAAAAAGAATGTCGTTCCCGAATCATTTATTCAATATCTTTTGAGAGTTGTTACGACGTTTAAGTGAAAAAAAATTCAAATTTTTGTCGCCAATGCCATACTTCCACACGTATTGACTATGTGGAAGTAATAACACCTGATAGTAATATGTTAGGACTATTGGGTATCGTATTGAAAATGTCATACGGAAAACTAATTATTCGCTCAATAAGTGTATAAATCATAACCTTGCATTTATTGACATTCAGCCGTAACTCACTTTGAATGGTCCAGGAATATATTTTACATAAAGTTTCCTATAATTTCCTATATTATCATAATCATCACAGTTGTTGATGGTATGCAAAATCTTCAAGTCATCGGCGAAAGCAGATGAGGAACCTCAAGGACGTTAGTGATGTCATTTACAATAAAATTAGAAAAAAACAGAGCCCCCAAAACATATCCCTTTGGCATACCTGACTAAACGAAAATCTATACCTACCAAAATCCAAGAACTAGACAGAGTACACACCATTAGATACAAGCTGAAATACTTTAATCGGTTAGGAGAGAACGCTGAACTGTCAAGCTTTAGAAGAAGAATATTGTGGTTTAATATGTCAAAAGCCTCTGAGAAATCGAAGTAAATAACGTCGATTTGAGGTCTCCTGTCCATGGCTGCACTTTTAAAGTTTGTAACGTAGAGTAAATTACTAGATGTAGAGTGACCCGCTTTATAAAACCATCATCTCTCTGACATGAAATTCTTAACATTAAACATGATACAATCATACAGAACAAATTCAAGCAGCTTCGAGAAAATTTTCATATTGAGTATTTGTCTATGAGTTTTGCCACCCTTCATAGGCACTGCGGTAGAACCACCTGTTTTCCAGACGATAGGACATTCAAGTGATTCCGAAATTAGCCATAAGAAATATTTAATATCCAGTGGCCTTCTCAACCGATATACAGGTGATTATCCTTCCAGAACCGTACTGAGTAAATTTGTTTCCCAATGTCAAATTAAAAGAAAACTTTGCATATTAGTCCTTAGGTTATCGACAGGAAATATTAAAAATACCTTAAAATACCAACCAAATTACATATATCATGAATTTATAGTATATTTTATATTTCTTTACATAAAAATACGAAAGGAGCGAACTCTTAAGGCCTCCATTTGCCTATTCCTCAAAATGGTGGATAAGAGTTGGTTGGATTTCAAGAAAAAAATGAAATAAATCAACTCTACGACCCCAATTTTCCTACCCCTTAGAGCGGTGGATAAATGTAGGTTAAGTTGTTCTGATTCGGTTCCGGGACTTCAATCTGTTTACTCTCTAGAACCTAATAATAAAAATAGTCAGCTATTAGAAAATATGGGCCAGGTGGTGTTGCTAATGCTTGTTGTGCTCTTTATCAGATGAAGAAAAGATGGAGGCCATGCTGTCATTTGTGTTAATAAGGGGAACAGCTGAATTCTCCTCAGAAATTTCATAATTTGCTTATTCTTTTGGGTTTTGGTAGTTTTACTTGCCCAGCCTTCATCACACTGTCGTCACTGTTCGGTCGCTCATCTTCAGGATTCTTCTTACGTTACTTTCTCCTTCTCTTGCTTTATTTTTTCATTTTCTCCTAGCTGTTCCACAGTTTATCAAATATTTGCTCGCTTGCCACAATTTTCCCAGTGGTGAAATTGATTGTCTGCTTTTAGGTTGGGAGATTGTGTGTTTTTTCTCTTGCCGCTTCTAGATAATCAGTGAATGCTCTCGTCCATTCGGTATCCTCTTCTTTGCCATCTTCAGGCCGACGCTTTTTAGAAAGGTGATCCAAAACTTTGTTTTTGTCAAGACGAAACAGTCCACTGGGTGAGAACCAATAATTTATGATGTCTTATGTTCTTTCATTCTTCGCACACAACGTTTTTTTTTAGAAGGTTCAACTAATTTTCGCGGATTTTACCCCAGGTTCTCTATTTTTATTTTGAAGCTCTTTTCTCTAAAGCACAGAACAAAGACTGGAATATGTTTGTGCTTTTAAGTTGCCACAATGCAAACCTTTTATGCCTATAATGCAAAGCAACATCAATTTGATAGAAAGATGAATAGCAAGGTTGTCACTAATCACATATCTGCTGGAGTCTTCCAAAATTTTGAAGTAGGGCAAAACAATATACTTAAACCAGTCCTCAAAACAGAGAACATATTCAAATCTCCGTGACGATAAATGATTGTACTGTGTTTTTAATGGGCCTCCCACAACACCGGAACCACCAACACGTTTATTCTTGTGGACAACATAATGTGTGAGACAGACACCACTCACGATACCAGCAAACATCACAGCAATGTTCGATTTTAATGAATCCAGAATACCATCAGGATTTTTGCTCGTCGAGCGATGGCAGTCTGCTCTCTAGGGTCATCTTGCATACTGGTCTCTGGTATCATCGTAGTTAAGGAGTGACCCAGGGGGAACATCCCTCGTAAATAATATCCGGTGTCACAGCTGCCCTACTAAGTTTTATGTTATGAACGACACGAGTCTTGAGTCTGCTAAAAAAACTGCTTATTTATTTCGCTCCGGGCCTATTGATCTTAGAGTGACGTTAATCTGCGCCCTGAAAGTCCAAAATCCCTTGTTTTAGAGGGCGATTTTTAAAAGGGGACAACTGCTGACAACCCCTGACAATGAACAATTGGTTTCTCTTGATCTTGTGTAAATACAAGTGGCTGGTCGTATTTTTGCTGTTCGTTCCCCGGCTACCAAGCGGGATTACATATTTATTAATAGATGACCTTGAAACCCAAATACTACTCCGCCTTGATAAGACTCTTCTCTCTCCCAGCAGTGTTTGCCTCTTTCTCCAGTGCGGCATTACTGAAATGACGATATGGCCTCTTCAAGACAACCAATCACAGCTGTGACAAAAAAAGGCTGGAGGCAGCAAGTGCGTTATTGTATAAAACGTTTTTAATGTCAAATACGTCTTTTTTATAAAATGCATCAAATTTGGTTAACAGTATAACCTTTATAGTGAAAACAATGTACCATATCACATCAAAATAACTTTATTGTTTGAAACATTTTCAGAAAATAAACTTAAAATATTCACGAAAAAACTGATCCGGTTTTCCTGGCCAACATTTCTTTAAACTATTTACACACCTGGCAAGCTATAATTATATTAGCAAAAAGAATTTTGATGAATATTCAAAAAAATACGTGAAAATTTTAAACAATTGTCTTCACGAAAATTCGCCAGTTTTTTTTTACAAATTTGGCATGTAGCAAAACCGGCATTATATAGGGGAGGACACAACATTGCGCTGGTCAGAAAGACGCAGATGTCCGAACATAGCTTTGATACAAACATTAGTGATTCTCTAAAAAACGTACCGATTTTCGTGAAAACACACAAAAAGTGTCGACACACGTTCTAAACTACTGAAACTATCATGAGATGTTAGCACAACAAGCAAAAATTTAATCACCTGCAACAACATAGCTACCAACACATGAAAACATCAAGTACCAAAGGCCACTGTCCCAAGTATGGGCACTTGACTGCAAACAAAACACCGTATTTTATCTGAATTTTTAAAAGCATGACCATACCCGGTGAGGCCACAAGTAACTGAAGTTTACTTACATAAACGTTCGACATCTTTGATTAGGTATATGAAGGGTCCCGGCCGGGAATTACAATTTTGATCTCATTGAAAAAAAAACTGGTTTATTACCTGGCTACCATAATATCATGTATCAACACGTGATCGCTTTCATGCAAAACATTTAATTAGTTAAGTGGATGACAATCAAAACGAAGATGGTGATACCAGCAATTATTATGTAATTAATTTACATAAACAGTAATTGATTTCAGTTTAATAACACGAAATACTATTATTTACAATTCACATGCGTTTTACAGCTACGTATGTGGTTTTGTGAGTAAATAAAAAAATGATGACTATAGTTTCCGAGACAATTTCAGTTTAACATTAAATTACTTGACCTATGCTGTGGTAAATTTTATTAACAAATTCAGTAATTACTTCAACTAGGTTTACTAGAAGTTATATACAGGTGTCCCACGGTCGATGGTACCTTAGACGTATATGGGAAACCAAAAATGAGATCGATCTGAAAAGCTTGTTGGTACCATATCAAGTATGCTCCATCTATCCAAAATATTTTCAATCGCACGGTGTTGCCGCTTCTACTGAAAAGTCGTAGTAGCTCTGTTATTTTTAATGGACCAACCTGTATATATTTTTTTCGAATTTCCCGTTGAATTTAAATAACTTTTTCGCAATATGTTCCCAGATTGGTGGTGGTTCCCCAGATATTAATTAATTGTCATATTTTTTGAAGCAAAAGACAGTCATGATTAAACATTAATAACTTTGTAGTCGTGCATCCTGTGAAGCTAAAACTGTGGTTGTAGTAGGATACTACAATTATTGCATTCCAATAGATAAATCGATCCGATATTATAAAGGCTACTTCAAAAGTATTACCTTTTCTGCTACATATAGAAATGATGAAAAAGCTGGTTCTTCAAATGAAAACTACATTACCTAAAAAGTTAAAAGGAGGTTAAATTATGATATAGTATGTTTCTATACCTAAATCGGCAGGATTTCCGAGGAAAAGGCATTTTACTAAAAAAAATATTTTATACATTATTTAATTTCCATGACAACCAAAACTGACAGTGTCAAACCAGCTTAATACATTTTGGCGTTTCGATCGCTTATCAGACATAAAATGGGTTAAAATAACTATTCAAGCGAAGTTTTAATGAAATTACTTATTCTACATGGACATCAAATGCCATCAAAATATAGCCAGAACTTGCAAAAAATTTAATGAGACATATCCTGAATTGCCTCAAATGAACAAGCAAAAATTTGTGACAATGCAAAACAAATTCGTTTTAAAACTAAAAGCACCTCCGACTTTACCGAAGCCAGTCACCTCCGACGAAGACAAAGCCATCAACATCCTGACTTATTTTAGAGCATATACACAGGCTTTCGTCCAAAGTGCACAAGACGATTTAGGTGTGTCATGCTCTTCTATGCAGATAATTTTGTTCAAGCACGCATCTATATAAATTTATTAAAGTTCAAGCACTTAAGCCTGAAGATAATGCACGAAAACCCTTTTAATCCAAATTCAAGAAGATGTTCAGTTTCTATCAAAAATTATCTGGACTGATGAAGCGACATTTTCATGGGAGGGGGTTTTCAATAGGCAGAATATCCATTATTGGGGAAGTGAAAATCCTAGAGTGACCAGAGATACAGTTTGTAAACAGATTTAGTTTTAATGTTTTCTGTTTATTGAAGAATCGAGTACGTTTTTTTATCCATGACGAACCATTGAATTCGGCAAGATACCTGGAGAACGGAAATATACCTGGCAAGAACGGTTGTCAGTGACTTCTTGGAAGATCTCCCATTAGAAAAATATCGGACTTGTTGTTATCAGTTGGACGGTGCTCCGCCTCATTGCACTCATAAAGTATCTCAGGAACTCTCCGAAATGTTTGACGATTGTTGGTTTAGAACATTAGGTCCATGGATTACCCTGCTAGATCGCCCGATTTGGCTACACCGGACTTTTATTTTTGGGGTTAGATAAAACAAAAATTGTATTGGACACTAATCAATATCAATGAGGAATTACGACAACGGGTAGTGAGACCTATTCATGAACTGGATCCTAATGAGACCGAGAGAGCTACTATTCATCCGTAAAACGAATAAAGTGTTTAGAAGCTAACGTTGAAATTTTAAAACATTTACTATAAAAATCATAAGTATTTCTTGATCTTGGTGTTTATTAAAAAAATTCACTAATAGAGAAGTATCGATGGTGAGACTTTGCAAAAATTCTTTCAAATGAGCGCGAATTAGGACCCCTAGAACCCATATCCGGGGTCAGTTTGAATGTTTATATGTTTATATATATATATATATATATATATATATATATATATATATATATATATATATATATATATATATATATATATATCTGTATCCGTCTGATAACTCAAAAAATAATTAACCGATTTAGATGAAACTCGGCAAGTGCCTTTCTTTAATTAATGGCTTGGATGAGTTCGTTGGCCAGGAAAATCGGACGGGGTTTTCCGGGAAAATTTTGAGTTTTCTTTCAAAAAAAGATTTTTTTTCCGAAAATTTCGATAAAATTTGGTCTACATATTGCTTTGGGAAATACCTAACTATGTGCCAAAATTCATCTTTCTAGGGTTACAGAAAATTGAGCTATTCAAATTTGAAACATTTATGTTTAAATCATAAGTATGTGGTTGCTGTTGGTTGGTCAATGCTTCTGTTATTGTCATTGACTCATGAAATTCATTTTTAACTTTCAGAGAAATGTCAATAATACTGAATTCACTGATTGTTAATCATTGGAAGCATTTACGATTATATATAACCCTATTGTAATTTATTATCATTTATCACCTCTGTAGTATAATTATTTTTGCCTTACAACTCGCAGCGTTTTTAGTCAATTGTTGTTATTAATAGTCAATAGTTTCTTTGCGAATACACACACCTTCCATTGACTTCTGCTTCTGCCGCTGTTACAGTCCTTTTATTTAGAGGTAGAGTTGTAACCACTCATACAAACAGTGTTTTTTAACCACGTGGCTGGTGGACTGACCGAATTCATTCCCAGTTGCTGTTGATTTACTCATATTCTCTTAATATGTTTGAAGATGTGGTGTCTACTTCATTCCAAGTCACTATTAACCGACTATTTATGAAATCAAATAAGTAAATTAAATATGTAGTGTATTAAGACAAGGGAAAAAGAAATAAAACCTATATAACTGTGCACATTTTGATTATATTTTAGGGTGCTTGAGAGAGGTATTGTCACAGCATAATATCTTATTAAAGTTCATTTGTAAATAGGTTTAATTTTTATATGTTTATATATATATATATATATATATATATATATATATATATATATATATATATATATATATATATATATATATATATATATATATGATAACTCAAAAAATAATTAACCGATTTCGATGAAACTTGGCAAGTGCCTGTCTTTTATTAATGGCTTGGATGAGTTCGTTATCCAGAAAAAACAGACGGGGTTTTCCGGAAAAATTTTGAGTTTTCTTTCGAAAAAAAATTTTTTCTCCAAAAGTAACAAAGCTGTTTTAATGAAATTTACTATATATGTTGCCTCAACCTTACTACGTACCAAAATTCAACTTTCTAAGTTTAGAGAAAATTTAGTTATTCAAATTTTAAATTTTCTTTCGAAAAAAATTGTTTTCTCTGAAAATTACAAAGTTATTTTAATGAAATTTCGTGGATATCTTGCCTTAGGAAAAACCTTACTACGTATTGAAATTAAACTCTCTAAGTTTATAGAAAATTGAGTTATTTAAATTTGAAGCATTTAATAAAAATTCACTACCATAACGCACTTGCTGCGTCCCGAGTTTTTTTTCATTTCACCTACATTATTTTTAAGGTTTAATCATGACTGTTATGTTTTGTTTATTAATTTGATGGCATTGTCCATGTAGAACAAACATTTTCATTAAAACTTCGTTTCAATAGTTAGTTTCACCCATTTATAGTCGGATAACCGATCAAACCGCCAAAACGTCTTATGTTAGTTTGAGAGTCAGTTTTGGTTGCCATGGAAATTAAATAATGTACTAGTATAAAAGTTGAAATATTTCTTTTTTCAGTAAAACGCCTTTTGTTCGGAAATCCTGAAATCCTAAATTATATAAACCAGCTATATTATTTAAAGGAAAAGTTAATCACCTTTTAATTTTTCAAGTAATATACAGGAAGTCCCATTTGAAAAAACAGCTTTTTTGTCATTTTTCTATGTTGCAGAAAAGATAATACTTTTGAAGCACCCTTTATAATACCGGATCGATTTATCTACTGGAATAAAATAACTGTAGTATTCTTAGACCACAACCACAATTCTAGCTTCAGAGGATGCAGGAGTACAAAATTATCAAGGTTTTATCATGACTGTGTTTTGATTCAAAAATATAAAAACTAATTAATATCTGGGGAACCACCACCGATAGGTATAGGAACATATTGGGAAAAAGTTATTTAAATCAAACAAGGAAATCGAAAAAATATATGTAATATACAGGTTGGTCCATTAAAAATAACAGAGCTACTACGACTTTTCAGTAGAAGCGGCAACACCGCGTAATTGAAAATATTTTGGATAGATAGAGCGTCAGTGGCGATTTCTCCTAGTGAGCTAGGTGTGCGCCGCACACCCTAAAATATAATTAAAATGTGCACAGTTAAATATGTTTTATTTCTTTTTCCCTTAGTCTTAATACACTACATATGTTATGACAATCGATTTAATTTACTTATTTGATTTCATAAATAGTCGGTTAATAGTGACTTGGAATGAAGTCGGCATCACGTCTTCATTCAGAAAATATGAGTAGGTCAATAGCAACTGGGAATGAATTCGGGTCGGGTTAGGTGTGCGTTGTTATTTCCGAACAACTTCACTCGACAGAGCTGTATTGGTATACAATACAGTCCCCCACCCATGTGTTTAAAATAGTAAGGAAATACCATTGCTTTTAACACTGCAGTGAGCGTTAAAAATACCGCTCAAGACAAATGAATGGAACGCCGGTTTAACAAACGTTGTGATAGCATTATTTACAAACATTACAACTGCGCTTGCCTGGACCACAGTATTCTAGAATTAAAGACTATAATACATTTTAGTAAATTTTCGTAGAAAAAATTCCCTAATGGGGAGATCTCGACTTTTGAATTTTGAAAAATTGTTTGCAAATGAGCGCGAACTAGGACCCCTAGAACCCATATCCGGGGTCAGTTTCAATTTTTATATATAAGAATTTAATTTGAGGCAAGTTTTAAAATATAGAAATTTTTGATTAAAATGAAGAAACTGATTTCAAGTACCATCCATATTTCTAGAAATTGTGATGGTACATAATGAGGTGAGGTAATTTTGGAGATTATAAATCAGATGACAGAACTTTAGAACAATTGACATTTAGATTAAAATTTAGTCAAAATTGCATCATTTGCAGTCACAAGTTTAGACTTATTTGTAAGATGCTTTGTACTATTTATATAACAATAAACTATATATATATATATATATATATATATATATATATATATATATATATATATATATATATATATATATATATATACATAGGTATCACACCGATAACTCAAAATATAATCGGCCGATTTTGATAAAATTTGGCATGTACCTTCCTTCTGTAAATGTATTGGATAATTTCGTTATTCAGGAAAATCGGACGAGTTTTTCCGGGAAAATTTTGAGTTTTTATTCGAAAAAAATTTGTATCTCAAAAAATAAAAAATAAAGATAACCAAAGGTAGGTTTACGATATAAAAATTAAACTATACGCCAAAATTTAGATTTCTATGTTGCAAGATAAAAAAGTTATAAAATATTTTGTGCCAGATCATTTCTATGAAAATTCACTACCATAACGCACTTGCTGCATCCAGGATTTTTACACATTTTATTATTTAGTACCATATTAACATTGAACTACTTTTAATGTTTACAGTTTTCACCCCGTTCCGGACAGTGCTAACGCTAACACAAATTTGTGTGAAGAGAAGAGCTTGATAATAATTCCATGTTCTTTTCGTGTTTTAAAGTTTTAAGTGACTTTTTAATTTGTTAGTGTTGCAGTGGGAAATTAATTTATTTATCTACGTATCATTCCCATATAGGTCGAATATATATATATATATATATATATATATATATATATATATATATATATATATATATATATATATATATATATATATATATATATATACATTTAGTGTTAATAATTTTCAAAACCACCACTAACAGCAACTCGTTACCGCACACCCGAACATTTTGGTCAGGAGACGCCACTGTAGAGCGTAGGTGTTAACCCTTGTCGAACCTTAAAGTTTTGTTTTCTAGTGCAGTCATGGCACCTCATGTTTCTAAAATATCTTGAAGGTCATCGAACTTCCGGTTTTAACAGAAATTACCTGAACTTTGTAATTTTAAATGGACCCTTCTGTATATTTTCACGTTTTTGCATCATACGGAAAATTTATTGTCGGCCTGTACCTACCAGATTTAATGTATCTGCATTCAACTGTTTCAAGTTATAGCGCATTTTTCAAATTTTGTTTGTTAATTTAATAACAGGAATAAAATAAGGGTAAAAAAAGGTTCGGGACGCAGCAAGTGCGTTATAGTAGTGAATTTTAATAAGAATTGTACACTATTAGTCAGATATATTATTAAAACAAATTCTTTAAATTTAAGTGGACCTTGGAGATCGGTTTTAGAGTCCCAGTTAGCGACTATTTGAAAAAATGTATATTTTATATGAAGCTAAAAAATTAAAGTTTGGTGTTAGGTATATGTGAGTACTGCAAGTGCCTTTAAAAAAATTGTGTTACAAATTTCACTAAAGTTACAAACGTTTTTCAGAAAAAAAAATAATTATTTACGAAGGCAATGTATGTTAAATTATAAATATGGCAGGTATTTTTCCTTATTAATTGCTTGGATGGTTTTATTTTAGTCAACCCATCCAGTTTTGGCAAACAATAAACAACAAAAAAGGTTTTTTATGTTATGGTACAAAATGTTCATAAAAATATTTCAATTCCGCTAGCTCAATAAATGTCCCATTAAGTCAGCGTCTTCAATCTTGAACCATAGTGACACCTATGTAAACGCACGTGGGTAATAAATTAAAGAAAAATAACATAATGAGCTTCGCGGAAAGCTACAAATTTGTTTTAAAAACCTTTTTTGTTGTTTATTGTTTGCAAAAACTGGATGGGTTGACTAAAACAAAACGATCAAAGCAATTAATAAGGAAACATACCTGCCATATTTATAATTTGACAGGTACATTCCCTTTGTAAATAATTAATTTTTTTCTGAAGAACTTTTGTAACTTTAATGAAATTTGTAACACAATTTTTTTAAGACACTTGCAGTATTTACATATCATATCTAAGACCAAATTTTAAGCTTGTAGCTCCATATAAAACATTTTTTTTTTCAAATAATCGCTAACTAGGACTCTAAAACCGATCTCAAAGGTCGATTTAAATTTAAATAATTAGTTTTAATAGTATATCTTACCAATAGTTATCAAAATTCACTACTATAACGCATTTGCTGCGTCCCAAATTATTTTTTTGCTAATTGTTTGCAAAAACTGGACTAAAACAAAACGATCCAAGCAATGAATCAGGAAAAATACCTGCCATATTTATACTTTGACAGGGCATTCCCTTTGTAAATAATTAATTTTTTTCTGAAGAACTTTTGTAACTTTAATGAAATTTGTAACACAATTTTTGTTAAGACCCTTGCACTATTTACATATTATATCCAAGACCAAATTTTAATTTTGTAGCTCCATATAAAACATAATTTTTTTCAAATAATCGCTAACTAGGACTCTAAAACCGATCTCAAAGGTCTATTTAAATTTAAAGAATTAGTTTTAATCGTATATCTTACTAATAGTGTACAATTGTTATGAAAATTCACTACTATAACGCACTTACTGCGTCCCAAATTATTTTTTTGCTAATTGTTTGCAAAAACTGGATGGGTTGACTAAAACACAACGATCCAAGCAATTAATAAGGAAACATACCTGCCATATTTATAATTTGACAGTACATTCCCTTTGTAAATAATTATTAGTTTTTCTGAAAAACTTTTGTACTTTTAATGAAATTTGTAACACAATTTTTTAAAGGCACTTGCAGTACTTACAGATTATATCTAAAACAAAATTTAAAATTTTTAGCTCCATATAAAATATAATTTTTTTCAAATAATCGCTAACTGGGACTCTAAAACCGATCTCCAAGGTCATTTAAATTTAAAGAATTAGTTTTAATAATATATCTTACTAATAGTGTACCATTTTTATAAAAATTCACTACTATAACGCAACTGTGTCCCGGTATTACGAAAGAACTGGTCCAAGGCTGACAGTTTACACAATTATTGTTAGTTGATTGTACTTTATTGTACACAGCTCTATCTATAAAATTTTGTGAAAACTAGAGCTATCGTACTACCTGGTCCTGCACCGAGGTGGCGTCCCTGTCATATCTCTCTCACAACGTTGTCTAGGCTGATAACCTGCGACAACCTCCATTGTTTACATTTTTTATCTACGATTTATTTAAGTAGCATAGCAACACATATAACGTCATCTGTTTGTTTTGTTTGAACCACCCTCAAGCGTCTAGGCCAACTACCTGCACATAATATAGACAGTTGTAGTCGTTGAACGTTTAGATATTTTCACCCTTTGATGACTGTGACTTGGTTAGTGAAACGAACGTCAGGCTTTGTAAAATGTGTTTTGGTGATTTGGTTTCTCCAAATGTACCTACTCGGATTAACTATTGACTTTTCAGCTTCCAAATACTATGACAACTATTGATCTTGTATGGTGGAAGAAAATGGAGCCAAAAACCAATACCACTCCTCCTTTATTGCTGTGTTAATAAAAAAAGTTCTCTGATATAACAATTTTGTAATAGCTCTTTAAACCTTTTCAGCGGAAGGTATGAGAAACCACCGCATCGTACCTGCAGCAGTTATGGGAGACATAATCATGTTCCTAATGTGTAATATACATAAAATCATTGAAAAAAACTAATTAAAATGATTACAACAATAATTATATTACATGAATTAATTTCCAATTACGCCATAATATGATAATTATCTTTTTATTTTCCTTTATATTTTAATGACATCATCATTATTTTAGGATTGACTCAAGTACATATATTTTCCTCTGCTAAATTCTGTTCATATCCACGAAAAGTGTTTTAGACACTTTAGTGTCCACTCATAATGCAAACAGAAACCTATCGCCTGTGCTATCGTTGCTACTAAACACATAGTAAAACATGTTTTTCACGTAAAACTATTGTATTTCATCATAAAAATTAAATCATGTTTTTTTATAGTCCGCAACCAGGATGTAATAATAAGCGGGTGTGTCAGTGGCAGTAAATAACACTTTAATCAAGTTTAATAGTTGGCAAGTTAAAATTTCTTTGTCTGAAATAAAATTATAGACAGTTGTATGAGTTTCGTCCTCACTAGGTTATAACCTATACAAGACAAAAATACGGAATTACTACTTACTACATGTATTATGTTCCTTTGTTTCTTTGCAAAATGATAAATTATAATAGAAGCAAGATATAAAATATATTGCCTGTTAATAAAACAACACACGGGTATTAAATCTACTGAGATATGAAAATCAACGTCGGTTAAATATGGTTATAGATATCAAAATACTTTTAATAGTCTCAGCAAGTAGACTTTTTGAGTTAAACAAAAAGTATGGACGCAGCAAGTGGGTTATAGTAGTGGATTTTCATTAAAATGTTTCTAATAGCAAATATGTCGTTTTTAATGAAAGGAAGCATCAGATTTGGTTACCAGTATATTATAATATCTAGTAGAAACAATATACCATACTTCATCAAAATAACTGTATTGTTTGAAAGAGATCATAATTTTTGATATGTGCCATGAATGTGAAAAAGTTGCAAAACAATTAAAGTAATTCGGACACCATGAACGCCATCCAATTTTTTTCCCTACAAATATGCATTACATTTCTATGGAAAATGCAAAAATGCAATAATATAAGGAGGGTTCGACTGAAAAAAATCATGAAATTTGTATTACCAGCGACTTATGGGCCACTCTGTGAGAGTCAAAATAATTTTATTAAGACACCGTATAATTCACGTATACAATTTCTTTTAGTATCTTGTATAATAACGCATATATTGAGCTTTACTGTAGAAATGCGTCACCTTATATATATATATATATATATATATATATATATATATATATATATATATATATATATATATATATATATATATATATATATATATATATATATATATATAAACAGATAAAAACTGAAACTAACCCCCAAAATGGGTTCTAGTATAGTTTTTTAGTGGGCCTAGTTCGTGCCCATTTGAAGAAATCTTTTCAAAATTAAAAAGTCGCGACCTCCTCAATAGCGATTTTTTTTGAGAAAAATTTCGCCAAAACTTATAGACTATTACACCATAAACTTTATAACTAAAACCACTGCCAAAACATCATAGAAAGGGTCTATTTGAAATGAATTTTATGCAAATATTTTAGTACAATGAAGGACACTGACTGTTGAAGCTGAAACATTTTCTCTACATAACTCGCATTCTTGCTAGGTTATTTACCTGTAACTTGCCAATTTCGACGTTTCAAATCGTGACTTTGACGTTTTAAGAAGGTTAAAATTAAGAGGAATGGCCGGAAATTTGTGACAGGTAATCAAGAAAATAAAATTTACGTTTTAGAGTATTTCAAGGCAGATCCTTAAGGGTCTACCAGAGGTGTAGAAGCTGCAAGTGGAATTTCATATACATCAGTCCAGCGGATACTCAACAAAGCGATATGCATAATTATAAATTTCAAAATACGTAAGCCCTCGTCAATGAGGATTTCCTTAGAAGAGAACTGTTTTGTACGCAGTTAATGGACAGACTTCATGATCATAACTCTTTTAAAGAATTACTTGGACAGACGAAGCCAAATTTTCAAGGGATGGCATAGCCAATTCCAGAAACAATCGCTTTTGGTCAAACCATTTCTGGGAAACATTTCTAGACATACAAAAGTCAGCGATTTTTTGGGTGAACTGCCCTTGAACAAGAGATTTTCTTGTTAGTACCAATTGGATGGTGCTCCAGCACGTTGTGCTAGAACTATAACCAAAAACTTGAGCGGGTTCTTTAATGACAGATGGATTCGGAGAGGTAGACCATGCAAATGGCCTTGAAGATCACCTGACCTAACACCTCTCGACTTCTATCTTTGAAGTGTTATAAATAGTAAAGTGTACCATGTAACTCAAGGGAATCTCTCGAGCAGAAAGTACGATTAGCCTTTTCACAATTGTCACGAAAAGAAACTCAAAGGTAAACGACTGTAGAATTGTTATGTGTCGTGAACAATATGGGCGACATTTTGAACAGTTACTTTAGTTTTATTTTTCAATCTATTTTTTTTCTCACATTTTGTGATGTAATTGTTTTGCGTTAAAATTGAATGTAAGTATTCTTTTTAGCTATAGGGTATGCTATAACGTATCAACAGAGAATAAAATTCCACGTCGAATGGTGTGAAAATATTATGGTCATTCGATTTGAAATAAGAAAGTTATTGGCATTTAAAATGACAAAAAAGTGAATGGAAATACCAGACACCCTGTATAAAATTTTAGAATACTATTAATGGTTTCTGATATGACACTCCTTTGTTAACGAATTTACCAAGAAAACACTTTTCAACGTTACATTTGTTGGTAATAATAACATTTTAGTTAGTCACTCCATCTGTGAAATTTTTTGAAACATTAAGTATCTCTTAAACAAAAATAGGAAAACCATTCAAATGCAACAGATTCAGAGAATTTACGTAGCTTACGTCGAATTTAAAATTGCAATATTATTTATAGGGTTCCATTTAAAAAAGTTAATGTCACTTCCATTTCAACCGGGAAGTGGAGAAAAGCGCGAAGCGCCATCTCTGGCAAGCTGTGGGAAGAAAACTGGCGAACGAAAAGAACTACTACCCTGGCAAATACATCAACGGGCATTGAATTACATCACTCGTTAGCCATCATCACTTTAGTGTCCCGGCGGGACTGAAAATTGATGGGGGCTAGCGAGTGATTCAATGCCAGTCAGGCTGTTAGCCAGGGGAGTGATTGTTTTCGTTCGCTAGTTTTCTTCCCACAGCTTTCCTCTTTTGCAGTACTGTGTGTACATGGAAACTGCTGTGGAAGCCTAGAACCGTCACAAAACCATGGTGCTTCGCGTTATCATCCACAGCATTAAATAGCAATGCCTGCCTTAAGCCCGACTTGGAGTGCAGCTATAGCATACTGAAGAGTCCAAAGAAGGACGAAACAGCCAATTATTGTCCATGTTTATAAAAAATCCTCAAATACGCAAATTATTATATTAAAAAATGACACCCTGCGATGTGAAAACGTCACCGCTACATTCAACTCCATTCGAGTGGCAGTTGCTAAATTTAGAAATAGGAAGTGGGGGTTGTGATACCTTATTTGAAAGGTCTCTTCATCCTCCATTCAAAAATTCCATGGTTTTGAAATTTATTGCAAAAATTAACGGCAAAAAAACATCGCTAGAACACACTAAAAAATAATAATTACTGGCGTTTCAATATTGATAATGAGAAAGCAAGTCATGGCAATTTCAGTGTCATTTTTGGATGGATTCAATTAAAAAGAAGATACCAAAAGTTATCAACATTCTTCATAGTCGGCAATGTGAGTTTTGTTTAAACCGCCTTAGCAACTGCTGTGTGATTGTAAGCGCATGACAGTAATTGTCAGTAGTTGTTAACTGCAATTCAGAAACATGATTTAGTTAACAGAAATGCATAAATTAAAAATTCGGCAGATGATCGTAGATAAGACAGTTGCTCGCGTATTTCAAGAAAAATTTCCATTTGCCGCCTATATGACAAGAGACAATTAGTAAAATTTATATATATATATATATATATATATATATATATATATATATATATATATATATATATATATATATATATATATATATATATATATATATATATATATATATATATATATATATACCTATATGGTATATGGTAAACGAACGCTTTACAAAAAATTGTTTACAGAAATATTACTAGGACCTCCCCCTGGATGCACAAACCACAAGAAAAATTTCTTGTTCACACCCCTCAAGGAAGTTACGGGACTAGGAGTGAATAGCGGTGCTGGGCGGGGTAGGTAGTAAAAAGAAAATATGAGCACAAAATGCGAACAAAACTGCTTGAAAGCTGTTCATTTGACGCCATATCCCCATCGTGGGAATTTTCCTTCCCCTCTCGCGTGCATACAACCACCCTCGTTGCATAAACCACAAGAAAAATATCTTGTTCATACCCGCCAAGGAAGTTACGGCACCTGGGGGAACAGGGGTGCTGTGTGCGGGGTAGGCAGGGTTTAAGGGAGATAAGGCTTCAAGATGTGAAAAAGACAGCTTTCAAGCCTGTTTTCTTCGCATTTTCTGCTCATATATTTCCTTTTTACTACCTACCCCGACCAGCACTCCTACTCACTCCTGGTCCCGTAACTTCCTCGGGGGGTGTGAACATAAAATTTTTCTTGTGGTTTGTGCATCCAGGGGGAGGGGGTCTAGGCAGGTTTCTGAAAACAGTTTTTTGAAGAGCGTGAACCGGTTGAGATGATTCTGTTTTATTTGAAAGCTGGTGCTTCTCATGTGGTCCCATATAAATTTGATCAAGATCTGACCAGTAGTTTTTGAGTTAACCTTAATGAAGTCGGTTCTCTATCTTTTTAAATTTTTAATTGTTGGACGGTTAATTTTTGCAATACATTTTAAAACAATAGCATTTTTAAATAGAGAATGAAGAGATATTTCAAATGCGGTACCACAAGCTCATAATTCCTATTTAAAAATTTGGGAATTTCAACTGCCACTCGAAGGGGGTTCAATGTAGAAGCGAAGTTTTCACGTTGGATGATGTCATTTTTTGATCTAAAATTGACGTGTTTCGGGATTTTTTTCTAAGTATGTACAATTGAGATACTGAATTTATTCCATTTGGCTGTTGCAGACTGTATGGTGTTGAGTGAAAAATTTTCTTCGTCACTAGACAGGATTTTACTTTCAAAGGTAAGTACGCAGTGAGAAGTCATGAGAGAGAAGTGCTTGCATTCTCTAGTTATGGTAAAGATATAACAAAAATTATCAATAAGAATTTTTTGTGGGGGTCTTCCTTCCCCTCTTGCAGTCTACAACCACCCTCGTTGCATAAACCACAAGACACATTTCCTGTGAGCAGCTCTCAAGAAAGTTACGGGACCTGGTGCGAATAGGGGTGCTGTGCAGGATAGGCAAGGTTTAAGGGGGGTACCGCTTCAAAATATGAAAAAGGCATCTTCTTGAGGTCCAATTAAGCTATTTTCTGTTTTCTTCGCATCCCCGTAACTGTGAACAAGACATTTTTCTTGTGCTTTCTGCACCCAGGGGGGGGGTCTAAGCATATATATATATATATATATATATATATATATATATATATATATATATATATATATATATATATATATATATATATACTCTTTCCTATCCCCGCTCAGTAAATTCTTGCTTCCCCCACTCCCATCTAAATTTTAACAATTAAGTATACCTATAAAAGTCAAACCAGACACTGCGTGTTTAAGAACTTAGCTTTTCTACGAGTTTTTTGCAGGGTAGTACTCCCTAAAAGGCAAGTCGTGAAGAGTAAGCGCGTGTTTAGTATAAATTATGTCATACATGCGTGCCTTGTGATCAGTTGTAATCAAATCAAAATTGTACGATGACGTTAGAATGACATTGTAAAAAAATAGAGGAAAAACTTTACTATAGCTATTATTATCAAAAAACCTACCTGGTAAATTCCCCGAAGCAAAAATTCGATATCTCCTGCTGTGAAGTGGTTCCATCATTTTTACAATTATTATTATTTTTGTTATTATTAATTTTATTGATATTTTTAGCGTTTTTGTTATTATTGCTTCGCAGTGAGTTAGACTTAGTTATATAATTCTTGTTATTTTTACCGGCATTATTGTTTTTGTTGAATGAATGTCGAGTTTTAGAATTTCGTGTCAAACAATTTCGAACTTTGTGCTTTATTTTACTACTACTTGGTGACGACACTAATACACTATCCATGTTTGTTGTTAAATTGAAAATATAAATATCTAAAACATCATACTGTGATCAAAATTTTTTGTTTTATGCCAGAGAAAATCGGTTTTAAGGCTAGTAAAAATTTCGTTTTTAACTTTTGGCTACAAATTTAGAATGAAGACACCAACGTAAGTTTAAAAATAAATGACTTCAAATGCGAACGTAGGTACTTAAGCATTTTATTAGATATAATAAATTGCCGAAAGTTGGGTGTCTTCTGGAGAACTCGATGTGCTTTTACTATTTCTTCGTACTAGCGTGGATGTTCAATTGTTTTGTTGTCTTGCTGATAGCGATAGCACGTGCCATGTTTTGAATGAGCAACCGCGATATTTATAAACACGTTTTATTTGAACGTGAACTCGCCTAACACATACCCTCCACTCGTGGAACATAACTAAAAATTCCCGGCTGCGATCCGCGATTATCGACGATTCTGTTTTAGCATGCGTTTCCCACTCCAAACACGTTACTTGTGTTCAATAGTAAATCTTACGTCATCTCGCCTACACTGAACGAATGATCTGCATCATTTCCACAATAATTATTGCTGATGGTAAAGGGTTGTTTATTCAATGTTCAACCTTTAAGGATATACTTAGCCCAATTTGTGCGATTTTTCATTATATATATATATATATATATATATATATATATATATATATATATATATATATATATATATATATATATAATAAACCCTTTTGATCAAACTTGGCGACTACCTACTTTTGTCAAGTGTCTTAGATAAGTTCGTTAGCCAGGAAGATCCGACCAGTTTTCCAGGAAAATGTTGGTTTTCTTCCAGAAAATTTTGGTATCTTGGAAAAGAACATAGTTATCGCAACCAAAGCTGGTACGCACGTTTATATTATAAAAAGTATACTACTTACCAAAGTTAAGATCTCTAAGTTAAAAAAAAAAACAAACTTTTAGGCATTTAAAGAAAAACATTGGGTATCACTGATGGTCAGAGAACCGCAGAAAAGCTAAATATGTTGTGTGGATAACAAAACGGAAGCAAGTTAAGGGACCAGGAGTGAGTAGGGGTGTATAATTTCTTTTTAGCAAATTTTCGTAGAACAAATTCGTTAATGCATTTTTGCATTTTTTATCGAAATATGACGCGTTTGTAAGAAAAAAATCTGTACGCAGTAAGTGCGTTTTGGTAGCAAATTTTCGGTAAATTTGCAGTTTTACTACCTACCCAGCCCAGCACCCACATTCACTCCCAGTCCCATAACTTCCTTGGGGGTGTGAACAAGAAATTTTTCTTGTGATTTGT
The DNA here is from genome assembly GCA_964006375.1 of Tillus elongatus. Taxonomy (NCBI): domain Eukaryota; kingdom Metazoa; phylum Arthropoda; class Insecta; order Coleoptera; family Cleridae; genus Tillus; species Tillus elongatus. Next base: position 181,661,266 of record OZ023262.1, on the reverse strand, counting down.
GCATCCAGGTGGGATCCTAGTAATGTTTCTGAAAACAATTTTTTGAAAAGCGTTCGAGAGCTAATCTGCAAATTTACCGAATTTTCATTAAATCCTTCAAATTTCAATAACTCAATTTGCTATTAACGTAAGCTTTGTTGGTTAGAGAAACCAACATTTAAGTTTATTTTCGGAAAATTCTTGTATATTTTCAAACCATAAGTAATTTTGATAAATATATTACATTGTTTCTACTACATAGGCTATACCGGTAATCAGATGGATGCCTGCTCGCATTTTCTATTAAAAACATTTTTATGGAAATTCACTTCTATAACACACTTGCTGCATCCAGACTTTTGAACAATGTTTATATATTTTCAAACAATAAAGTTATTTTGATGAAATATGGTACATTGTTTCTACTATATAGGTAACCAAGTTTGATGCCTGCTTTCATCAAAGAAAGACATTTGCTATTAAAAATACTTTAAAAAAAATCGCTACCATAACGCACTTGCTGCATCCAGACTTTTTCAAATGGAACGGCTCTTTGTTAATAATTATGTGTTGGCAGGTGAGTAAATAGCTTGAAGATGTTCGCTGGTCAGGAAAATGGTACCAGTTTTTTTTTCCGGAAAATGTTTGCGCTTTTACGAAAAATAATCCTTTATTTTTCGTATTTTGATGAAATATGGTACATTGTTTCTACTATATAGGTTACACTGGTAAACAAAGTTGATGCCTGCTACCATTAAAGGACATATTTGCTATTAAAAACATTTTTATAAAAATCCACTACTATAACACACTTCCTGTGTCCAGACCTTTTATTCTTCTTATATTCTTATGTTAGCTTGGGACTTGACCTTACAATATAATGTTAGTACAGATAAAGCGAAGTCGCACATTTAACTATGTACACAAAACCACAGCAAATTGTTGAGATTTGCATATAATTTTACGTCCACATCGTCAATACGTGTGGAAGTATGACATCGGTGACAAAAATTTTAAAAACATTTTTTTTTGCTTGAACGTCGGAAAAGTGTCAAAACATATAAGAAAAACTTGATTTTGGAACTAACATTTTTTTGTCTGTCGGTCTGTTTGTCTGTCGGTTTGTAGCCCCGATAACTTTAGAACCAATTGAGATATCGTCTTGAAATTTGGTGTGCAGTTAGCACCCGACAAACGAACGGTTCGGATTTTTTTGGGTAAAATTGCTGCAGGGAGTAGGGGATAAATGGGGGGTGATTTGGTGAAAATTGACATTTTTTCGTTAAAACTCGAGCAATATCACGTTTTAGTGTTTATTTATTAGAAAACTTTCGGTTTCATCAAACATCTGATATTCTGTGCTGAAACTAAATTAGGGGTTGAATATGTGGGGATGGAATATCGGTGACAGAAATTTCGATTTTTTTTGCTAAAACGGCGTAAGAAATCTCGGAACATATAGAAAATTTGATTCTGGAACGAATTTTTTTTTGTCTGTCGATCTGTCGGTATGCACGTCTGTCTATTAGTCGGCGCAATAACTTTCGAATGAATTGATATATCATCTTCAAATTTGGTATTTAGTTGACAAAAGAACGCTTCGAATTGTTGTTGGGTAAGATTGCTTCAGAGGGTAGCGATAAATGAGGAGCGATTTAGTGAAAACTCGAGAAATAAATCGTTCAGAAGCTTGTGGTTAAAGGAATACGAATATTTTCTTTGTGGTCACGTCACGGACCCTAAATCCATTTTGTGACAATGTCTTTCTGAGGAGAGTAGATTATCAAAGCTATGTAGAAGTTGTGGTTCAATTTGCATCACTATTTTTTTTAACTACTAGCCTACTATTACTACTACCCGTCACGCCATTCTCATAAAGGGGTAGGCACATCACAAAACCCATGATTTTTATTAACAACGTTTCTGCATGCGCTTCTGTCCTGCCAAGCTATTTTCAGTTCTTCTACATTTATATACCTCCGCATTACACACTCTACTATAACGTAAACCTCTGACCTCTTTCTTCGTTAATATATCGCCCACAACATCCCACCAAGCTTTCCTGGGTCTTCCACGGCCTCTCTTACCATTTACATGCTCTCTCTAAATTCCACTTGTCATTCTATCATTATCCATTCGTTCTATGTGTCCAAACCATGAAGCACGCTGCTCTTATACTTACCTTCAATAGACTTTTTTACTTTCTGTACATTCACTAAGAACCCATTCATTTCCTACTCTGTCTTTTCTTGATTTACCCGTCACTCGTCTCAGGTAGTCCTTTCCAACAGCATTAAATTTTCTTACATGGTTTGCCTGACGCACTAAACTTTTATGCCCATATAGAACAGTCGGTACCAGTACGCTGTTATATACAGCCACTTTGGTCTTTTTAAATACACATTCTCTCCTAGGTACAGTGGTCGTAAATTTCAGCATCTTTCTGCCTGCATCACTCTACTTTGTACCTGATCATTTATTTTTCCGTCGTTCAAAACAGTCTTCTTAAATATGTAAATTGCTTTACTTTCTCTACTAGATTACCATTTATCAATATACTGTAATTACTCCCCTCCCTCTCGTTATCAAGCACCATAACTGTAGTATTATCTGTGTTTATACGGAGGCTCATTTATTTGCTACTGTCATCAGTGTAACACCCGCTGCATTTCTCCTTATGATTCACTAAGTAGTACTCCTCAGCGTACAGTGACACTTTCAGCTCAGTAGACAAAGCTCCTTTCGTTCTCTCGCACATCTTTCGCATTTACTATTATTTTATATGCTTCGTTTTTGTCTTCCACAGCTTTTAGTGAATTTTCTTAAAGAAATTCACCAATGAGAACATGGCGACTTGAATTTTGAAAAAATTTCTTCAAACGGTCGTGTAGGGTAACGCGTAAAAACGGAAGCTTCCACTGGTTTTATGTTTCTTGTTTTATTTCAATGATGTGTTTGTGTGTGTGCGTGCGTGCGTGCGTGTGTGTGTGTGTATGTCACACCGATAACTCAAAAATAGTCGGCCGATTTTGATAACATTTTGTGAGTATTTTCCTTTTGCAAGTGACTTGGATAAGTTCGTTATCCAGGAAAATTGAACTAGTTTTCCCCGGAACCATAACGCACTGCTGCAACCATAATTTCTTTTCTTACAAACATGCATTATATTTCGATGGAAAAAGCAAAAAATGCAATACCATAAGGCGTGTTTGATTAAAAAAAAAGAATGGATATGTGTTCTGGAGGGGGGGGGGGGGGGAGGGGCTAATTAGCGCTCATTTGAAGAATTTTTTTCAAAATTGAAAAGTCGGGATCTCCTCATTAGTGATTTTTTTAAAAGAAAATTCACTAAAAGATAAGCATTTAAAGAATATATATATATATATATATATATATATATATATATATATATATATATATATATATATATATATATATATATATATTATGTCAACAACACACCACGAGGGCTTACAGCCTAAATACTATCGTACCGTGGGTGTTGACAAGGAGGAAAGAGGCAGCTTGTTAATTCTGGACTTAAAGGTTTGGAGGTTCGGAGGAGAAGGAAAAACATGTGCCGGCAAGGAATTCCACAACTTGGAAGTCCTCGGGACAAAAGAGCGGGCATAACAAGATGTTCTATGTCTGGTGACCTGGACGTTAAAAGGGTGCATTCGCTCTGTTCCCCTGGTAGATCTGCTGGGGGCAGCAGGTGGGGGAATTATGGAGGAAAGCTCCTCTGAGCAGTGCCCGTGCAGATATCTATAAAAGAGAGAGGTCACCAACGGCACGTCGGTGGGCAAGGGATGGAAGCCTTTGGGTAAGGGTAGGGTCACCGATGAGACGTATAGCTCTCTTTTGAATGGAGTCCAGGATAGCGAGTGTAGAAGCGGCAGCTGCACCCCAGATGTGGGAGCAGTATTCGAGGTTTGGCCTTATTTGTGAAGTGTATAAGGTATAGAGATTAGTTGGTGATAAGAATTTGCGAGCCCGGAAGAGGAAACCCAATTTCTTAGCAGCCGCTTCTGCAATTGATGTAACATGTTGGTGCCAATTAAGATTTCGATCCACAGTAATGCCAACAAGGGAAAAGGACTCATTACTTTGAATAACTTGGTTGTTCATTGTGATGGGTCTAGGGCTGCTGTATCTCTTGTGAGAAAGAAAGCAAGACTTAGTTTTGGTGGGGTTGAATTGTACAAGATTTCTACTTCCCCAGTCTAATATTTTTTGGAGGTCTACGGAGACAGAGCCCTCCATGAGTCTGCGATCCTCATCTAATTGGGCTAAAGAGACAGGCTTAGAATATTGTATGTTTGAGTGGAGGGTGCTGTCGTCCGCGTAACTGTGAACTGGTTGGATGTGCTAGAGAGGAGGTCATTGATGTGGAGAAGAAACAAAGTAGGGGCTAAAGCTGAACCTTGAGGAACTCCTGCATTAATTGGATACAGTTTAGAGGAATGGCCATCCACAACAACAGATATGCTCCTGTTGGAGAGGAAATTTGCTGTCCAGGTACAGAGTTTTGGTGGTAGGCCATAGGCCGGAAGTTTATTAAGCAGCGCTGCGTGCCAGACCTGGTCGAATGCTTTGGATATGTCTAGAGCAACAATCTGGGATTCACCGTGTTGTTCCATAGACTTGTTCCAAGAATGGGTGACAAAGGAAAGGAGGTCGGCAGTCGATCTGCGCTGACGGAATCCGTACTGCCTGTCGTGGATTAGACTGTGTTTTTCAAGGAATTTTAGTAGTTCGGTGTTTATATACTTTTCCATCACTTTAGAGATGACTGAAAGAAGAGAAATTGGCCTGTAGTTGATAGGAAGCGCTTTGGATCCTTTCTTGGGGATGGGTTGTACTCGAGCAGTTTTCCAGTTACTAGGAAATATGCCTTTATTGTAAGATATCTGAAACAGACGAGTCAGGACAGGAGCAAGTTCTGGTGCGCATTTTTTGAGAACAATTGCTGGGATCTCGTCAAGGCCAGAGGCTTTCCTGGTATTAAGAGAAGAGAGCATCTTTCGTACCTTTTTAGTTTGGAAAATGATATCAGTCATTTTATGCGCGACATTGGGGACTGTTGGTGGTTGAACATTTGGAGGTGGGTTGAGAGTAGAATTTCCGGCGAACAACGAAGCAAAAAGTTCAGCCTTGCCCAGGGCGGTAGAAACAATTTCATCACCTGAGACAAGAGGTGGGAACGTGCTCTTGCAGAAATTATTCCCAATAGACTTAGCAAGAGTCCAGAAGGGTTTGCCGCCGTTGGAGCTTGAGAGGACTTTGTTTTTGATGTGGTTATTAAACGAGTTTTTTGCCTCAGAAAGAATGCGGACATAGCGGTTTCTTGCGTCGTTGAATGCTTGACGATTTTCTTGACTGGGATTGTGTAGAAGCGTTTTGTGAGCTTTGACCTTTTCAAGTCTGGCCTTGTCACAGGATTTAGAGAACCAGGGCTTTTGAGTGGCTGAAGAGGTTTTCTGTGTACGTGGAATAAATAATTCCATGCCAGCTTGGATAATTTCGGTGACGTTTTGTGAGATATCAGAGGGGTCAGGATGAGAGAAGCAGACAGACGCCCATGGAAATGAGGAAAATATATATATATATATATATATATATATATATATATATATATATGTATATATATATATATATATATATATATATATATATATATATATATATATATATACATACATACATATATATATATATATATATATATATATATATATATATATATATATATATATATATATATATATATATATATATATATATATATATATGTATATATATATATATATTTCTTAAAACGTCAATCGCGATTTGAAACGTCAAAATTGACATGTTGTAGATAAAGAACCTGAAATAAATACGGTTATGTAGCATAAATGTGGTAAGAGAAAGCCTTAAGTTTCAGCTTCAATCGTCATTGTTCTTTATTTTATTAAAATATTTGCAGAAAATCAGTTTGAAATAAACCCTTTATGTGATGCTTTGGCAGTAGTTTCAGTTCTAGAGTTTATTTATTTAATTCTCATAACGGATCAGATTACGTTATTATTGGCGTTTTTTTTTCTTCAGTTGGGCAAAGTGTGAGTTTTTCATGGAAAAACGTTATGGTGGGTTGGTGACCAGGAACGGTTGGTAAGGAGTTTCGCTTCTATGGACTTCTGTAAGGTGAGTTTTTTACAGTTTGCATTTCTAGCTCCTTTACAAAATGTTTACCCTGCACCTCACCTCAAATTTGTTTCAGGTCTCTTAGCTGTATTATGGAGTTGCACAGCATTTGTCTGATGGCTAATGCATAAAAGGGGTCCTCTAAGTATGTTTCTGATTTTTTTTTCAAAAACCGAACATTGCGCTAATATGCAAATTTACCTGTAAATGTCATTGATATTAAAAAAAATGGAAGAAACACCCGCGCCTCGAATAAACTTCTCTTCGTCATTTTAACTTTAAATGGCATTTCCTTATCCCGTTTCGCATTGTTTGACCTATGTTTAACACATTGGGCACAGAAAATATAGGAATTTACTTAAAATTGTCATTTATAATTGAAGGAAAATGAAACTTGTTCTAATTGAAAATTGAAAATTTGACACAAAATAGAACAATTTTTAGATCCTAAATAATTAAGAGGTCGAGATCTTCTGTGACAATTGACAGTACCACTATTCAATTTTTTAGTTCCTAAAAAGTAACTGGAAACATAATCAAATAATTGAACTTACAATCGGGCTCTATTGAGGATTTTTAGTGTTAATTTGATAACATTTTTGCCAAAAACCCATTTGAAATAGACATTGTTATGCTAAAGCATAAGTTTACCTTAGACTTATAACACGGTCGTTACAACTAATTAATCGCATTCTCCTATAGCTCAGTTAGCCAGGCAGATCGACGCTTGTCCAATATTATTAACTTGAAATGACGCTGGTTAAAACCGGGTGTGTGAAGTATTCTTTCTATTTTGTTTTATTCTTTTTTTTAACGTTATGTGATCAGATTATATAATTGAACTGAATCTTTGGCAAATTTTTATAAAAATAATTCATTAATGAGATAGGAACTCTTAAAACTTAATTCAAATTTTAATAGAAGATAAGGTTGTTTTCGTTGCTCTAACTTGGTAAAACCATTCCATACTGAATACAGCCGTATAGACTTTTCCTGTTGCTGCACATATGCTTGTTTTGTTCTCTGTAACCAGTTTAACTTTTTACAGGATCGTCAGGCAACAGAAAATTGTCTTTGTGGACTCGCAAAAGAAGTCTCACATCTGTATTTAGATCAGATTGTATAAATTTCAATTTATCTCATTAGTCAATTTTCATGTACAAAATGTTCTTGAAACAGCAAATTTTTTTAAACTTTTTAACAAAATTTCCTTGAAAAAAAAAATTGTAATTCTTCTGAAAGAAAAATTTGTTTAGAATTTTTGTGTGAAAGACGATGTTTTGATTAAACATTTTTTTACGAAATTCGTGAAAAATAATGTTTCAGCTAATGAATTCTCGAGCAAAAAAATTGTTGACGGAAATTTTTGAGACAAATATATTATAGAATTGTTTACGTAAATTTTTGTAGAAGTACTATTTTCTAGCAAATTGGCATAAAAATTCGCATATTGCGAGATCCCGACTTTGAAACATTGAAAAATGTCGTCAACTAGTAACCATAAAACAGTAAATTATATACAGGGAACTGTCATAAAATAATAATAATAATAGTACCTATATACACACACCTCCACCCACCTGACCACCCACCCACACACACACACACACACACACACACACACACACACACACACACACACACACACACACACACACACACACACACACACACACACACACACACACACACACACACACACACACACACACACACACACACACACACACACACACACACACACACACACACACACACACACACACACACACACACACACACACACACACACACACACACACACACACACACACACACACACACACACACACACACACACACACACACACACACACACACACACACACACACACACACACACACACACACACACACACACACACACACACACACACACACACACACACACACACACACACACACACACACACACACACACACACACACACACACACACACACACACACACACACACACACACACACACACACACACACACACACACACACACACACACACACACACACACACACACACACACACACACACACACACACACACACACACACACACACACACACACACACACACACACACACACACACACACACACACACACACACACACACACACACACACACACACACACACACACACACACACACACACACACACACACACACACACACACACACACACACACACACACACACACACACACACACACACACACACACACACACACACACACACACACACACACACACACACACACACACACACACACACACACACACACACACACACACACACACACACACACACACACACACACACACACACACACACACACACACACACACACACACACACACACACACACACACACACACACACACACACACACACACACACACACACACACACACACACACACACACACACACACACACACACACACACACACACACACACACACACACACACACACACACACACACACACACACACACACACACACACACACACACACACACACACACACACACACACACACACACACACACACACACACACACACACACACACACACACACACACACACACACACACACACACACACACACACACACACACACACACACACACACACACACACACACACACACACACACACACACACACACACACACACACACACACACACACACACACACACACACACACACACACACACACACACACACACACACACACACACACACACACACACACACACACACACACACACACACACACACACACACACACAAATATATATATATATATATATATATATATATATATATATATATATATATATATATATATATATATATATATATATATATATATATATATATATATATATATATATATATATATATATATATATATATATATATATATATATATATAATATATTAAATCGAGCACTTCTTATGTTCTCTTGCATTTTTGCATTTTTGCATTTTTGCATTTTTGCATTTTCCATCGAATTGTGACACAAGTTTGTAAGGAAAAAAAGTTGAGAGCGTTCATAGTTTTTGAGTTATTTTAATTGTTTTGCAATTTCTAGCACATATTAAAGATTATGATACGGTGTTTTTACCAATAGTGTGGAGTCCGAAATGACGCGTTCGGGAGGTTTTCGTTTATATTGTCGGTCCAAAAATCGAGATGTCGTATACAGAGCGGTTTCAAATTGTGACTGAATATGGAAAAATTCAAACTGCAGCAAGTCATTTTTTCAAATCGAACAGCTTGTATTTTGTGTGTCAGAAGTGAACGGCATGCTCATTAGGGGTAATTGTATGTGTTATGTTTATCTTTACGCTATAATCTAGTCACGTTTACAACTAATTAATAAATGATTTGTCATATAAAAGACAAATTATAGCAAAACTCACTATTTTATTTTATAAAAGTGGCCAATAAGTTCTCTAGTAGCCATAGTGTTGCCAACTAGCAATATAAGCACATAGATCTTGTAAAAGCACTTCGATCCTGCCATAAGATCATCAGCTTTGCATCAAAATATTGGTTAAATGTGACATAAAGATTGCATAGTAGCTAAATTATCTTACAATGCTCTCAATTAATACGGAATTGTTTTATAAGAAGACGCTATTTAAAGATGGCAGCATTCGGAGATATAAAAAGGAGACGATGGAAAATACTAAAAAAACCACATGTGTGTTTTATTACAGCCGATAAATATATAAAAATTATTAAATAACGTTACCCAGATCAAATTGGCAAAAAAAAAATCAAATCATCGAAACTAATTTTGGTATAATCAAATTTTTTCTTATAAAAATCCATAAATAGGGAGCGCACTTAAAATTTGTTAATACTATGCTATATATTTCACAATAAAATTTCATTCTGCATATAACAAACAGTGTCTCTAAACAGATATTAAAGTGAGAGACGACATTATTGGAATGGCCATCATGTAAATAGTAATACCTAATAGCTGTAATTTTTATATTTTCTGTCTGTGTCCGCTGGTGTCTTTATAGATAAAATTTCTGACTGCAGTTTTTTTAGAATTACTTAAAGAAACCTTTTAATTTTATTATTGTTATTTCGTGTTGCATTTTCACTTAATATTGTTTAGCAGAAACTACTAAAAAGCTTTTACAAAACTGTTATAGAGTTGATTTATAAGAATAGTATAACAAATAGTCAAGTATATTTTATAACATAGTATGAGAACTGTAATAAAACTATTTTATAATGCCAGTGTTGGAATTTTTTTAGAGTTGCAGTAATGTTTGTTAAATTTTTTGTAATATTTACAAAAGGCTTTATATATATTTACGGAGACTGAAGTATGCTATAAAATGGTTTATAGCTGTTCTATGAACACATTGAAAACAATTCAGAGAGTGAGCTTATTTTATAACCTTTTTGTCGAAAACGTTTTCACAACTACAATCAAATATAAAATTGCTAGTTGGGCGGTGTGTAATTCAGCGTGTCTGTTAGAAATTCCCCACTCCTTTATCAAAAAAAAAATCACTGAATTGATAACGAATAAACGCAGAAGTACCACGTTTAGAAAGTAGGGTAAAGCTCTTTCTGCGTTTAAATTATTACAGTTTCGTTGTAGAACCCGCTGTTCGTAGCAGTCAGTGTATTATAGCGCATTCCTGTCGCTGATATCGCAAAATAATAAGACCAAATAAAATCGAAACCGGTATTTGTCTTCAGATACGGTTGTGCACCTGGTTTTATTTTGTACTTACCCAATCTTGTTGGCAGTTATATAAATATTTATTATGTACTTTGTTTTATATGAAGAGGTTGTGAGACTTGAAAATAACATACATTATTTAACCATGACTTATTGTTACTAGAAAATTACATAATCATACCATTTTACTTAAGGGCCTTGCTCCCGAAGCCTTAACATTGCTTGCATGATATCTGCAATTTAATGATGTCGTGATGTACTGTTCAGTAAGAACGACAAATCGCTATGAATTCATAACACGTTTTGCTCATAAATTTATTACGTCTCCCATTAATACAATTAGATGGGACATGTTTAGATCAGATGTAATCGTGAGAAAATATTAATAGTAAAATTTACGTCTTGATTTGCGCTAGATTATTTACAGTCATTATTACGTAGTCACTGTTTATAATTTTTCATTTTATTATAAATTGTGTTATTAACAGTTTCATCAAAATTCCGCTAAGACGATTATAGGAGATCGTGTCTCTTTAAATTACCTATAAATATTTTTGCTTTACTCATCTAATGAGATAATTGCCTTATGATGATCGCATTTTGGATAAAGCAGTGGATCTAATTCCGGGAGCCGGGATGTGCAAATTCTACTTAAAATACCGGCAGCCGGGACCGTTTAAATGCAACTTTAAATCCAGGCAACTTGCGTCGTTAGTTGAGGTTAGAGAGGGCAAGCATCTAATTATAAATACATTTTGAAAAGTGCGCTTTGTTTTTACTAAGCCTAAGACATAAAAAAGTATGATGATTGGGAGAAATTCATGACACATAAAGAGTTCATGGGTCATTTGGAAAGTTATAAACAACGCATTTCAACTGAGTTGGGTGCGAGACAACAAAACCTTCAAGTCGGGCAAGAAGCGGGTGCCTGATCTAATAAACCACGCTAATCCTGATTTGAAATATTGTTGTGTAACACACGACAAGTCACAGATAGAGGGCCGTCAGGATATTTTTTTTCAAGTAAACAAACACATATTAATCGACACTCACCGTTTTAGTTGACAGAAGAGAAGGACGTGCTTGTAGTTTCTAAACCTGTGCAATAAAATATAAACCACTGTAAGTATCCAGCTCAACCTTGTCTAACCTAAATCCCCCATTTAAGTCAAGACATGTTCAGTATCCTAAATACCCCTTAAATATGGTACTAAAACAACTGTCTTTATATGTCTATAATTGCAACAACTCATTAATAAAGCATATCATGTCAGTATTAATACAAAAGGGCTCTGCTTTGCCCTCGCCATTACCTTAGGCCTAAGATAGCGCGGCCTGGGTACAGCAAACCAGGCACGCTGTTCGAACGTACCCGCAACTTTACATACCCAGAGGTTATGGCACTTTACAGACCAATCCAGGTCTTACATTTATGTGCCCCGCCCGGGGGTCCTCCACTTGACCCCTGATAGCCAGACAAAGCAGACTCGAGTCCCGATCACTATAACTACGTGAGAGTCTAATTAGTAACCATATAACTACAGCACACGTGGCACTTAATATAATTTCTAAATATGTAGCAATTGTCAGTAAATATAATCCCCCTGTATAATAACCAACCCAGGTATATTCTCATAATAATTACTGCTATCTGAATTATATTATTAGCTATAATGAACCAAGACACTTAGCGAGTAGGTACTCACCTGAACTGCAAAATTCAGTTATCACATAAACTAATATGTATTAACTATCATTATTCTTTATTATAAAATGCACTACAAACAAGCCCTTCCTAACTGACTCTCTTTCAACTAGTAAATGAGTGAAACATCTCTAGTTTCAGATGGATTAACGTTTCAGTTTCTTTATGTTATCTACGCATAAAGATTATGTGGTTGATAGACCCTTAACACACTTGAGTTCTTCTGCGTTCGCAGTAGTATCATACAAAATATCAGATGGTACAGTTTCTACTAAAGATTATGTTTAAAACTTACGTTACAGTTGTATAAAATATTGCTGTATACATGGTGCGCAAAAGGAAAAGGAAAGCAAAAGGAAAACCAGATAAGTCGCTATATAATTTATTATGGGCCAAGCATTAAATTGTCTACTAAGGCAACAACAGAATCGAGAGAAAACTAAAGCAAAAGAAAGGCTTGTTTATCTCATACAGACTTGGAGAATACTTCTCTAGCTTCACTGTTGGTTTTTGTATAGAGACTACTTTTATACTGTTATTGTTTAGTTATTTTATTGTTGTAACTGTTATCATAGTTATTATAGGCTAGTTCTACTTTTTATGTTAAATATTGACATACATCACAGACATTTTGAAAACCTCATCTGTCATCTGTGTTTCATTTTATTTTCTATTTGAAAAATTTTTTTGATTAAAACATCATATCATAACATAGCAACAGATATTTATTTGTAGTTGTCATGATTTCGTACTAATTCAATTTTAATCTGTCTGAAAATGCTGTCAGCAGCGAAACTATAGTCACAGCAGCATTGAAGAACATCCTAGAACTTCCAGAATTCGAGGGGCCACTTGCTCCAGTTAGCTCACGCGCTGGCTACGTCCTTCACCTACAAAAACCAACAGTGAAGCTAGAGAAGTATTCTCCAAGTCTGTATGCAGTATGGACAAGTTTCACCAAGTAAGGGCAACAACAATCAATGAATTGTTTATCTCAAGCAAGCGATTTTAATGTTCACAAAAATCTAGTTCCCAATAAACTCTCCACGGATATCTTTCCATTCTGCTTTGTTATAATACAATTAAGTGCCATTGCATCCCAAATCAACTAAGCAAACGGATCTTACAGCGTTTTGAAAAAAATGTCAAAAAAATGTTAACTCAATCGAAGCAATTTTTTTTAAATAAAAAATTCGGGCTTTTAAACAAAAGGAAAAAAAAACGTTCCCCCCACCCAAATTTTATGCAGAATACTGTAAGAAATTTTCGAAGCAAAATATTTTTTTCGCCGAACGACTTGGTTGAATTGAGATGGAAATATCACAGTAATAATTTAAAAAAATATTTTGTTTGACCCAGTTCAATATTTCGGTGTTTAATGTTTGAGCAGGTTTTATTTCACTTTACGGTTCATTCGAACAAGGTTGTGACACTCATATCTATCTCAAGTTAACTGAAAATGGAAAATGCTTGCAAATCAAGAGCTGCAAGGAATACCGCAATCACCCGTTAGATACTGAGATTCTACATTTGCTTTTGTATTTAAAAATAAGTAAAATTTCTGTATTTATAGGCGAAGTTGCAAACATTTACTTCAAAGGAGGAAGCTTGCAAGTCAATACAAAAAAGAAGCTAAAATATATTTGCACTTCGGGCAAGCAAATAACTAGTGCTTTCTAATCCGCAAAATTTTACTAGTAAAATTATTTTATTAGGGCATATCTTTTGTAATTGAATGAGAATACACACGGATATTAAGACAAATAGTGCAAAAAATTAAATTATAGCTTCTACATAACTGTGATAATCTACTCTCCTCAGAAAGACATTCTCATGAAATGAATTTAGGGTCCACGACTTGATCACAAAGAAAATATTGCTATTCCTGTACCCATAATCTTCTGAAAGGTTATATGACTCGAGTTTTAAGTAAAAAATGTTAATTTTCACCAAATCTCCCCTCATTTATCTCCTACCCCCTGAAGCGATCTTACCCAAAAACAATTCAAAACGTTGCTTTCTTGAGTGCTAACTCAATACCAAACTAGAAGATAATATCTTAATTTGTTCGAAAATTCTTGCGCCTATTAACAGACAGAGGTACAGGCCCAGACCGACCGACAGACCAAAAAAATTCGTTCCAAAATCAAGCTTTCTATATGTTTTGAGACTTTTTTTAACGTTAGTTGTAAAAGTCGACTCATCTGAGAAAATATTATTTTTATAGAAATTTTGATCCTCTAGAAATTTCTCACCTAAATTTAGGTAAAATTCCAACCTTCGGGATTCTTCAAACGTGTGACGAAATCTAACTTTATATGACTTTACCTTCTTTGCTTCATAAACGTGTGATTTGCTAAGGTGAGTCTTCTCGTATCGCTGCCTTAGTGACAGCATGGGCTTTTCGCGTAATGAATCCATTGCTACCACAGTACCAAGATCATCTCCATCAAAGTTCTCATTCTTTTTTGGTATATTATGTACACAGTACCGTTAGTGACAAATTATTTATGCAGTCTGGATACTGTAGATTGGACCTTAACTGTGTTCGGAAACTATATGTATGAAATAGTCTGAATTAGATAGTATGGTATAATAAACATAACTTTTTTTACTTTTACAAATTATTTTCTATTCAAGCAGGGCTTAATCCCAGAAAATGAAGCGTCATATATATATATATATATATATATATATATATATATATATATATATATATATATATATATATATATATATATATATATATAATGAGTCAACGAAATGCAAAAGTACTGCTGAGCTTTTACTAATTGACATAATTGAATTTTATTCTTACCATATCTTATTAGTTTTTTAATTACATATTATGAAAATACTTATTGATATATAGGCTCTTCCAATTGCCTGTGACAGACGAAACGTGCATTTTTTAAAATGGAGCATGGTATATTTTTTTGTTCATTTTCAGGTTCCACATAAAATGTTACGTACTTTACTATAAGCATACCACATGTCAAAAATGAACCATTTTCGAGATAGTTCATTTTATGTTTTTTTTTCGCAAATAATTATTATACTTATTTGACTATTTAAATTAATATCAAATTAATAGCTTTGAAATTTTCTACAGTTAATACCAGAGCATAATACTGTATTGCTAATGGGACAAAAATTCGGTAACGTCTACAGACTGCTCACTATAGACCAATTAATTTAGAAAAATTCAACCCCCGTAACGTTGCCATTTTAAATAGAACAGCCTGTATTTAAAGTTTTCATTCCATGCAGATTTTAATTTCCTTTCAATTAGTATAAACGCACCCTGCACTTAAAAACTACCGTTTTGGAGTTATTTGAATATGCATGTGGCCTTGAATTAATCTCTAAATTAGACGCCTTTTTCGTTAGCAAACTGTGATATCCCAATTTTTGATTGTTATTCATTGCCAATAATCGAATGTTAGTTGGTAAACCGAAATAAACCGCATTTAAAAGAGGGTGTTATTTTAAAGATCCTGTAACACATTAAATAATAAGCGCATGGAAATAATAATCAAAATAAAAAATAAAAAATCTGGACGTAGCAAGTGGGTTATGAAAGTGAATGAAATTTTCATACAAATATTTTTAATGGAAAATATGTCTCGCAAATGCAAGCAGGCATCAATATGGTTACCGATATAACCTATATAGTAGAAACAATGTCTTCCAAATGTTGCTGCAATTGTGCACTGGTTGCCTGTTGTGACTGCGTGTATCCTTGCATCTTCATCTAGAGTGTTCCCATCTTCACCTGGCTATACCGTGCTGATGATGGCTAATAAGCCTGAAACACGTGTTTGCGGTTGTCCCCTTGCGGCTTTGCCCTTAAACCTTTCCGAACATAGACCTACAGTAAATAACCGCATATAACCACTACATTTTTATAATGACAAGCGGAAATTAGACTTTTTTGAAGCTCTGGAAGTCAAAAAGCACACACACGACAATAGCTACCTTGTTTTAAACGAGCAAACTGATTTAATGAATTCCCCTTTCTTGGATATTCTTCTTTCTAATTAAATAACTCAAAGAAAATACATTTAATTATTCTTTCAAAAACGTTGTAGTAAGATAATGAGCTGATGTATGTCCATATTTTCGTTGTATAGAGACTGCTTTTATACTGTTATTGTTTAGTTATTTTATTATTGTAACTGTTATCATAGTTATTATAGGCTAGTTCTATTTTTATGTTAAATATTGACATACATCACGTAGACATTTTGAAAGCATCATCTGTCATCTGTGTTTCATTTTTATTTTCAATTTGATTTTGATCAAAACATCATATCATAACATAGCAACAGATCTTTATTTGTAGTTGTCATGATTTCGTACTAACTCAATTTTAATCTGTCTGAGAATGCTTTCAAGCAGCGTAACTATAGTCACAGAAACGTTAAAGAACATCCTAGAACATCCAGAATTCGTAGGGCCACTTGCTTCAGTTAGCTTACGCGCTGGCTACGTCCTTCACCAACGAAAACCAACAGTGCAGCGAGAGAAGTAGTCTCCAAGTCTGTATGAAGTATATTTCCTGTTTATCAAATTCTTTGTTTGCGTCGTGTATCCAAATTACTGTATAAATATTTATGATAGAGCTCATGTTTTTGCATGCCATTCCTTACCAAATTTTTTACTGTTTCTAAGTAAATAAAGTAATGTTTTATAACTTTTAATATAAGGCTAAATCACTATAATATATCATTCTTATGAAAATTCACTACCATAACGCATTTGCTGCGTCCCCAACATTTGTTTCAAATTTAGTTTGTCTGTTGGTTATAAAATTGGACATTTTAATTTAAAAATCACTGTGTGATAATTGTGTGCAAAAATGCTTACGATTGCCCCGCATTCAAATAAACCTCAATTAGAACTAATTTCTTGTAAAGAAGAAACCAGTATATAAAAGTAAATTCCTTATTTTAGATGCCACGATAGTATACGTAGAAAACAAACCAACTATTACCCTGAGGATTTGCTATAAACTGCATTAAATGCAGTAAGAAATGGTGGCAGGAGGATACGTGAAGTTGGCAGATCTTGTAACATGCCTAAGTCAACTTTGAGAAAATAGTTGAGGCAAAATGGATCCAAAACAACCCGCCTTGGACGCAAATCAATTTTCCCTGCTGAAGCAGAACATAATTAAAAGAACATGCACTTACAATAGGCAAACTGTTTTACGGTCTAACTCCTAGGAAGCGTAGACTTCTATTGTTGATATTACTATTGATATGCCCTGGGTTAAGGAAAACTAACAATTAATTATATGTCTGTATTGTTATTTAACCAGTACAACCATTACTGATCCTAAAGGAATTAAAAAGGTTGTAGTTGTCATTACAGACAAAAGAAGGAGGACAATTACAGCTGTATTCTGCGTAAGTGCTGCAAAGACCTACGTAACTGCGATGCTGGTAAATTTAAGACAAAGGATGAATGTCACCCTTCAAAAAATGCAAGTTACAAATGTTCAAAGAATGGTTGGATGAACTTGCAGATTTTTCTTGATTGGTTACTTCACTTTGAAAATCATGCAAAACACACAGAAAATGATCCCCTCATTATCGACGACGACGACTGGTCACATTTCAATCAGGGCCTATAATTTTTGTAGAGCAAGAAATATCCATATGAAATATCCATATGATGTCCTTGCCTCCAAATACGGCTCATCACCTCCAGCCGTGTGACCTAACACTTTTTGTCCCATTAAAAATGCACCCTATGTATAGGGAATATGATATTTATCTGACTTCGAAAAGGCATGAGAAAATCACAGAACATGATATTTCCGAACTGTTGAATAAAGCATTTGTGAAGATAGCTACAATAGAAAAAGCTGTTTCAGGCTTTTGTTCTTCTGGAATCTGTCCACTGAATCCTGACAAGTTTACAAAGGATTACTTTATTGCTCCCAACTAAATGAGACAGATCGTGATAGAAGACACTTGCGAACAAGAAACTTCTAATTCTCTACCAATACCAGAATCTGGATTTAGTCTGTATAGAACACCTATTAGTCTGTATAGAACACCTATTTTAAAAACACCTGATGCTAAGGAAAGTTTAAACAAAATTGTTGAACAGACAACCAATAGCCTAAACAGTCAACTAGATCAATCGTATGTCCAAGGGGCATA
This sequence comes from Tillus elongatus, assembly GCA_964006375.1. NCBI lineage: Eukaryota > Metazoa > Arthropoda > Insecta > Coleoptera > Cleridae > Tillus > Tillus elongatus. The sequence goes on along the minus strand of OZ023262.1, from coordinate 181,642,461 downwards.
CCACATCTTCCTCTACTCAAGGTACCTTGCCACCGATATCACAAAAAGTCTTACTATTACTATTGACATCACAACAAGTATTACCATCAACGTCTCACCAGAACAACGTGTTTTGTACGCCTGGATTGAATAACAAATTTTTCAGTGCACTTCCCTTCCAAAGAAAAGGCAAACTACCGCAAAGAGAGCTTTCAGTGCAAAACATCAATTCGAAATACTTACCAGCACAGAGATTAAAAATAAATTAGAAGAATCCAAAGAAAAAAAGCATATAATTCAAGAAAAGAATAAATTGAGATTAAAAGACAAAACTAAAAACCAGGAAATAAAAATTTGCAGAAAATTCCGCACTAGAGTTAATTAATAATAAACACGATATCTAAAACACAGAAGAAAATGATTATTACACAATTCCTCTGTCTAGCTTCGGTAAAAGTAGGAGAGCAAAAAAAAACAGCTAGATTCGATTCCGTAGGAGGACGCATTTATTAATCTTCAGAAAAAGTGAGAAACAAAAAGAGACCATCTACACCTGAATCTTCTGAGTCTGCTACAAATGACAATACCGATGTTTGTGACGACGATAAACTCGATGATGTCAACTTTTACTCTGTCCCTTAACATAATGACCCCGAAAATGCAAATGGAACGTGCGGTTTATGTCAAGAACAAGGAAGGAATGAACTGTGGTACAGCTGTGTATACTGTGGCTTATGGTATCATGCACAAGGTACTGCTGTGGATTCTCCTGACCATGTTATTTGCAATTTCTGTCAAAAAAGCTTTTTTTCTCATAATGTAAAATTTACAATGATCTTGTTATAGTCTGTCTATTTTTTTGGACCGCTGTGACGACACACACGTTTGTTGGATGTTTTCACCCTGTGTCTGTTCAATTGACATAACTGACAACATAAAACAGACAAGATATATCAAATTCCCCTGTAAGTAGGCAATTACATCATTGCGCACCATTTTCAGCCAATGCTCGTAATTCCCCAACCTATGCGTATCATTACCACACTAGGTGGGGAAATATGCGTGTTGGCGAAACACCACTGATAGGTCTCTTTTACCTGCTATAGCTCTTATTGATAATCTCCTACTTGGATTTACCTCTTTCGGGAATTCCCAATGCTTTCAAATTGCCGGTATCCTTATTCTCAAAATCTCGCTAAAATGCCGGTTCCCTTTATTCTCAAATCTCCATAAGATTCATAGTCAATTCTCCTTAGTACATCTGTATTTATTTTACTCCTCATGAATGCTACACAAGCTTTAAATATTGACGACTGTTAGATTCCTTTCTTCAAGGCTAATAACTTTAGTTGCATTTTACACATTTCTTAATATCTTTCAAGAATAAACCTATTGGCTTCGCGACACCGACGCTACGTCAATAAATATCTCTTGATATTTTAACCGCTTGGCATCTCCTCAAATACTGACACGTCAACTTTGTGTTGCTCAGCGCTATCTGAAAACTCCATAAAAGCAGACTTCTCGCGAAACATTATTCAGTTCTACCACAGATCTCATCTTGACAATTCTTTCGGAGTTCTCTCTGAGTTCTCCACCTTCCAGGTTAAATCCTTTAAGTTGGTTACAAGTTCTCGACGCAGTTCAAAGTTCTTTCATAGATCTCATTTTCGTTGTTCCTTGGGAGGTCGCTCTGTGCTCTCAATCTTCCAAGTTAAACACCGGTCGTGTGTTCAACTTCAAGTGTTTCGTGCACCACTCATGTGTTCATTTTCAAGTATTTCGTGCAATTCAAGTACTCGTTTGATATATAATATATCTCAATCTTCGCATTTTCTTCGAGTTCTTTACTAGATCTCAATCTTCCAAAGAGTAAGTGATAAACTTTCATACTGCAGTAGAGACCGTTTGCTTGACTGCAAAGAATACGCGGATACAGTGTTTTGGACATAATACAAAATATATTTCTTCTAATTAAACAAATACACGCGCATTTATTAACATTCAATACGGAAGTACCCAACGACTTTGTAAATCTCCCGAGTTATTTATCAACCAACTGTGAAACCTTAAAGCGTTAGCAATTGCTAATATTTCCAGGGTAAATAGTGTCAATACATTATATATATATATATATATATATATATATATATATATATATATATTATATATATATATATATATATATATATATATATATACAGAGTGTATTATTTTAGAGTGTCCCGGAACCCAGTGTACCTAAAGTTAAAATACAGTTCACACCTCAACACCTTCTTCAGCGCTAGTTAACAAAGCCAGTTAATTAGCGGGGGTTAACTTTTATTTTATTTTTGCAACTCTATAGGTTTAAATAGATTATTGATAAATGATATATCACCAAATGCAGTTAGAACAACTAGGGCTTCTATTAACAGTCTCACAATGTTAGTAACATAGTCGATTTTATTTATATAATGCTTCTTACTTAGGTGCACACTATTCTCCCACTTTCCCCTGCATTGTTAAAATGTTTCTTAAAAATAAATACTTAACAACTAAACGAAACTCTTTTTTAAATTAAAACGTAGCTATTTATGTGACACGCCGTTTTTAAAAAAATCATAAATTTATTACTTTTCAACTTGTAAATGTCAAAATTTGATAGCTTATTTATAAAGCATCAAAGTTGTTGCCATAGCAACTAAATTTCATAACAAGTTTCCAGGTTAACTAGAAATCACTATACCCTCGTATTTACCAAGTTAAACAATTAAAGTATATTTCCTAATATCCTTAAAAACAAAAAAGAAATTTAGATAACTGGTTAAGTATATGCGCTATTATACTATCATAAGATCAAAACATATATAATATTTCTAAATATTTAACCTGAAAACCTTCGATAGGCACATGATATATGTTTATTGGAAATTTTAGAAACACTTCTACATTTCTACTGACAACTAAAATGAATAGCATAAAGACATGCGATATGATAATTTGTATTAAAAGAGATGTCAGCATGTTAATGATCAGATTATGTATGATAAAATACCTATTTAATTATTATTGACAGGTTAATCCTTGATGTATGGGAATATTCTTTATTTCGTACAAAACTTCGGTTGGTGCTATACATTTACTTTTATAGATGTGTTTACATGGTAATAATGGACTATATGTATACTTCAATGTTAGCTTCTCCGATGCAAATAAGGCGATTTTGGTCTTTTGCCTATTTAAAAAGTTACCGACCTCAAATTTTGTTTCATTTTAGTGCATTTTCTGTAAAAAATTCACTAATGAGGAGATACGGACTTTTAAATGTTGAAAAAATTTCTTTAAGTGAGCGTTAACTGGGACCTATATATATATATATATATATATATATATATATATATATATATATATATATATATATATATATATATATATATATATATATATATATATATTTATATATATATATATATATATATATATATATATATATATATATATATATATATATATATATATATATATATATATTACACCGATGACTCAAAAATAATGAGCCAATTTTGTTCAAATTTGGTGAATACCTTCCTTAAGTTCGTTAGCTAAGAAACCCGACTCTGTTTTCCTCGTAAAATTTTGTGTTTCCTTTCCGAGATTTTTTATATCTCCGGAAATAACAATGTTATGGCAACTCATTTTGGTACGCGGTTTCTGTCATAAAAAGTAAACTATGTACCAAAATTTAGATCTGTAACTTAAAAGGCAAAAGCATTTAAAAAAATGACATTTTTCTTCTAAAACGTCAAAGTCGCAATTTTGAACGTCAAAATTGACAACATTTAGGCAAAGAACCTGAAACGAATACGGTTATGTAGAGAACATGTCGCGAGAAGAGTCTTTTACAAAACCTTAGGTTTCAGCATGAACTGTCATTGTCCTTCGTTTTACTGATTTATTTCCAGAAAATTAATTCCAAATAGACCTTTTCTTTGACGCTTTGGCAGTAGTTTTAGCTATAAAAATTATTGTTTAATGGTATATAATTTTTAGCGAATTTTCGTAGAAAAAATTCGCTATTGAGGAGACGTGACTTTTGAAAAGGTTTCTCCAAATAAGCGCAAATTAGGTCCCCTAGAACCCATATCCAGGGTTAAATTCAGGTTCTATCTGTAGTCATATATATATATATATATATATATATATATATATATATATATATATATATATATATATATATATATATATATATATATATAGGGTGGCGCATTTCTATGGTAAAACTCAATATATCCGTTATTATATAACATACAATAAAAATTATTTACGTTAACTATAGGGTCTCTTGAGCTGCATTTTATAAAATTATTTTTATAGGCACGGGTTGGTGATACAAACTTTCTCATTTTTATTGGAACACCCCTTATATTATTACATTTTTGAGTATCGCATCGGCGACAAAAATGTCAATTCTTTTCTCTTAACGTCGTAAAAGGCATCAAAATAGATAGAAAACATGATTGGGGCACAATTTTTTTTGGTCTGTCAGTCTGTCAGTCTGTTGGTCTTTTGGTCTGTCGGCCTGTATTCCTGTCTGTTTGTAGTCACGATAACTTTAGAACGAATTGAGATATCGTCTTCAAATTTCGTGTACAGTTATCACCAGACAAACGAACGGTTCAGATTGTTTTTGGGTGGTGAATGTGGAGTGACTTGGTAAAAATTGACATTTTTTTCTTAAAACTTGAGTAACATGACATGGGTTGATTTATTAGAAAACTTTTTATTTCATCAAACATCTTGTATTCTGTGCTGAAACTAAATTAGGTGTTGAATATGTGGGGCTGGCATATTGTTGATAAAAATTTCGATTTTTTTTTGCTAAAATGGTGTAAAAAGTCACAAAACATATTGAAAATTTATTTTGTAACAAAAATTTTTTTGTCTGTCGTTCTGTCGGTCAGTCGGTATGTCGGCCTGTACGTCTGTTTGTTAGTAGGTGCAATAACGTTCGAAAGAAATGAAATATCATCTTCAAATTTGGTATCCAGTTAACACCCGACAAAGGAATGCTTCGAATTGTTTTTGGGTAAGAACGCTACAGGGGGTAGGGGATAAATGAGGGGTGATTTGGTGAAAATTGTATTTTTTTTTGTGAAAACTCGAGTAATATAACGTTTCAGAAGTTGATGGGTACAGGAATACGAATATTTTCTTTGTGGTCAAGTCATGGATCCTAAATTCATTTCCTGACAATGTCTTTCTGAGGGAAGTAGATTATCACAGCTATGCGGACGTTATGATTCAATTTGCAGCACTATTTAATTAGGAGACGTTGAATTTATTCTAAAAATGACAAAATATTGTTGTACTTGGCTAGAACCTGACGTTTTCCCATGAAATGGGTTCAAAAATAAAGTTTAAAAAATACGAATTAAGAACAAACGAAGGTTAGTCTTTTTCTCATATGAAACACTTTGAAGATTATTCAATATGGGAAAGTTGTCTAAAAAGATAAGCCAAATCATATTATATCGTACACCTAAAGTTCATAATTATCGAGGTGTTCTGAAGTTAAAAAATATCTATAACTTTCGTATTGATTAAGAATACATTGTATATTACTACATTTTTGTATATGTGTTTCTTGTCAATAAAGTTTAATGTCTTTAACATAACATCAATTTATTGCGATAGGAGCGGTTGAAAATTCAAAGGTAGCCACCCATTTATTCACCCCATTTTTTTCTGGATCACCCAATGACGAATATTTGAGTGAAACAGAATAAACACTTTTATTCTAAAACTTTTTTTTATCTTGCATTTTTACCATAGAATCATTTATTTACAAGATAAATCTCAAAATTAGGTTCAACATCGGACCTGGTTTAATAATTAAAGTTTCGGGATGCAGGAAGTTTGTTATAGTAGTGAATTATTTTCATAAGAATTGTACACTATTAGCACGTCATAATATTACTAAAATTAATACTTTTAATTTAATTAGGTCTTCATACGCGCTCATTTGGATATTTTTTACAAGTATCACCATCAATACCTCTCTATTACCACAACAAAATATTCAAATCTTGTGTTCTAGCTTCTTTTCAGAAAAAAATATATATGTCCAAAACTCAATTTTCTATGAAGATAGAAAATTAAAATTTGGTGAATCTAGGTACTGTAAGCAAATAACATATAATGACAATACAGGACACTCCGGCTGATTTCGTGTGACAAAAATATCAGCGCCCCTAGCGGATAGTATTGATGTTACGTCGTTCGAGAACGTTTAACACTAGCAATTGCTGGTATTTAGCTCTGTATAATTAAGTTTGAGCTGTGTTTTTTACAATGAAGTTAGTGGTTGGGTGTGTGCAATGTATAATTGTTCGAATTATAATGTGCTAAATCTATCAAAGACATTTCATAGGTTTCCAAAGGATGGGGAAACGTGAATATGATTGGAAGCAGAAGACAAATTCAGAATCACTTTTATGCCAATATGTACAGTTCTCAGAAGATAATTTATTGTGTAATATTTACCATTATGTACCTATTTATAGATAAACTTCGTAAAAGGATGGTTGAAATGCTTCAATCATAACTTGTCTTCCAGTGCATAAAAAAATGAAGGCATAAAAAGTTTTGCATTAATAATAAATGGTATAAGAAAACTGTTTTTCTATTTTCTTCTGTGTCCTTCTTTATTTCAGTATGGTATAAATTGTCACATTTTTTTACATTTACAATTATTTTACTTGGTAAAGGCTTTTAATTATCTTCCCAAGACAAGTTTTCAAAGAGAAGTAGAAATAGCAGATTCAGCCCTATAATAGATTTATTCACGGAAGTAAGAGTTAGTCTCACCTTTCATCTGCACAATTTCTTAATTATGTACTAAGTATATCAGTTACATATTTTAAAATATTAGATTAATAAGACAGTTTTCATGTAGAGATATAGCAAATTGGGTACTATGCTACCATTTATACCTAGAACAATTATTTATAGGTAAGTACAGATTGTAACTTAACATCCTCAGAAACAGCTTTCAGTATATTCCTATATCTACCCTTGAAATAGTAGTTTAACAACGGTTTAAATGTAGTACTTTAAATTATGATTATGGGTAAGAGAAATTTGCAGAATTATTCATGCTGAATTCATTTAGGTTTCAAGCTGATTGTTGATAAAAATTCTATTTATAACTATATAATCAGAAAATTTTCACTGTTTTGTCATGTACAAGTTTCTATATTCATCTATAATAAACCAATTGTCTAAATTAAGAATATGCAGGTAAATATACAATTCAAATTACTCTCACAGTTGTCAGTACTTCACGTGAGGTGGCGCTAGTGTACTTGTCACAAATTTCACCAATGCTAAAGCATAGGAGTATCCCGTATTGTCATTATATAGTATTTGCTGTAAGTCTCTTTAAAAGAAAATTGTATTAAAAATTTCATTGAAGTTAGAAAAGCTTTCCTTGTTATTCGCCTGGATTATTACATTTTAGTCAACCTGATGTGTGTGTGTGTGTGTGTGTGTGTTTTGTTTCTTTAACGTCGGAAAATCTAGGTTATACTCACTTTTGCGGCATATTTTACACATTTTCGGGGGACGTTCGTTTTATATCAAGCTAAAGAAGGGTTTATTCCACGATTCTAATTCATTTTCACATAGTTATGCAACCCCTGTTTGAACAATTTTAATATAAAATTTTCCTCTTTGCAATAATGTCAAACTTCAAAATGTATGACAGTAAGTTGGATTTATATGTCAAATGTTAATTTCAACTTTGGATCGGTTATACGATGTAAAGAAGGGAAATTTTCAGGGACACATAAACAGTTAGGGGAGTGCACTAACTATATGAAGACGAATTAAAATAGTGGAATACACCCTTTAGCTTGATATAAAACAAACGACCCCCGAAAATCTGTAAAATATGACAAAACATGCCACAAAAGTAAGTATAACCTACATTTCTCCAATAAAAATTTACAAACAACACCAAAAGTAGGCTTGCGATTTTCGTCATCTACACCCTAAAACACGTCTATATACAAAATATCATAAAAATCGAACACGCGCCTCGAAAGTAAACCGTTACCTAAATTTAATTACTTGTTTTACGTTACAGATTAGTTTATAAATGTGTACTTTGATATTAATTTTGAATAATTTTGTTATTTCTTTGCTATTAATACGTGCCTGAGTGTTCAGAACTCCCCATGTTTACTTGGTTAAAAAATGCAGTTACTTGTCACTTGGAACTCCCTTATGTCAAAAATTGACAAGCACATATCCAAATTTGTTGTCAAATACTATATTTGTACTTTTTGGCTAACAAAATTATAAATGGAGAAGTTTTATATATGTAAAATAGAGTGTGAATAATGTGGATATGGCAGAAGTATTGGTGGAAAGGATAACTGTGTCTTTCTAATTAATTTCCTTAAGATAATTTTAAGGTGACAGTTTCAAATACTTTTGGCGTTATTACCTATTGGATATTTATATTGAAATTGTATTAATCACATGCACAAGCAAAGCTTCTATGTATAATACATTGTATGATTCATTTGCCAAATAAAAATTACTATTGCTATTACTATTACTATGTTTGGATGATACCTAACTTGCTCTAATTAGTTTAAATTCAGAATTTAACGTTCTGTTAGTAAAATAGCTAGTGTTGATCAGCTTATTCTCTTCCTTTAAATGACAATAATTAAATTTTATTTGCTTGTCGTTATTTACTCTTGTTGAACTTTCTCAATTCAACATTTATAGCAATAATGCTGTACCTTGAGCTGTAAAATGTATTGGTTATGGGTAGATAAGTATCCTCTACTCTGCTAATGTCTGCAAAGTTACATCAACCTCAGTGATGTCACAGCGTCATATTTGCCAGTTAATTGTTTCAAATAGGTTAAGGTGTAGACGTATATTAAAAGTTTACCTCATGAAAAGTTTATGATGACAAAGTATTTATTTTTAAAGTTCACGATGATTATTTCCCGGAAAAGATGCAGGAAAAACAAAATTTCGTAGTGGCGTCACAAGTAGAAATAGCCAGTCTATTGTATTTCAGTTCTGATCCAAAATGGGCGCTCATTAATATTAACTTACAACCAGTTATTAACGATCTAATGTAATGACTTTTACCTGCGTGACGTTGCCGTGACATTGTAAGCCATACAAGGATCCTCTGATGAAAAAGAATCAGTAGTAGGTGTATTATTATATTATAATCGATAATTTTAAATTGCCCAATGATCCAGCCGCAGAATTAATCTCTCTTACATCATGTAAATACTGAAGAGCATTAAACTTTAGAACAAATTATGATTTAACTTAGAAACAATGAGTAACTTTAATCACGCAAGTATAATTAATCGAAATTTTTTATAGAGCAAAAGTCTCCAGATCTTACAGTTTAAAAACAAGCTTGATTAGAAGTCATAGTATAACTTAAATTATTTCATCAAGTAATACTCGTCATCAGGCCTGCACTAACGTTCTCAATGAAGTAGTTCATAAAACACAAAGCATGTTTGCCTTAGATACTCTAGGAAAGAATGATGAATCGTAGCGAACCGTTACTGTGTAATTTTACACTAAAAGCATGCGATTAGGAGGAAGTAACGGTTGTCACTTGTTAGCATCCAATAATCCAGAATCTCAAAGACAATTGACCTTAGTATATAATAGGTAATAAGAAAAGTAAGTTCTTTATTATAACATGCTCCATATATTTCGTGTCAAATTGAAACGTCTTTAGAAGCTTATTGTTTATTATTTAGGACAGGTGACAGATATCCTGAAATGAAACCATAGAGCAAGGTGGCGGACGGATACAGAATACCAACGACACAGTTTGACCATGAGCACAAAACATCTGTACAATCCAAGGAGAAGGGAAGCAGGCTCTCACTTACTCACATAGGACCAACTGAAAAGTCACATATGAAGCAGAGCTCTGGAAAAAAGAGAACCACAGACATTGGTATTATTCTTGATAGGATCTTTATATATATATATATATATATATATATATATATATATATATATATATATATATATATATATATAAATCCATCAGTGTGTAAATGCATTATAAGTGACACAAGAGTATCATTTCATGTTAACAAAGTAACTTTACGGCCTGAATGGCAGGAGGGCAAAGTCAGTACTCAAAAAGCAGCAACACAGAAGAAGGAGCCCAGAGGGATTGTTGTCGGCAGAATTTTTGTTATATCCATCATTCTGCCAGTGGATAGATACATTAAAAGTAAACAAAAATGTTACCTCATGTTACCCTATGTAACATAATAGCCTGAAGGGCGTCTTGGTAAGTCTGCACCCAATTATTTGGAAATGTGTAGGGCGAGACAATCCAAGACGTGATATATCCACACCAAAAGCAAGCCAGAGGTGAATAGGAAACAGAGAGAGGAGCCTGTACGTCACAAATATTAAGCATCTGGACCTATTTTGTCCAGATAAAGTGAACAACTATAAATAGTATTTAAGTTGTTAATCTAAGATCTCAAATTATCTGTATTATTTTCTTGGATGTAGCACATCTAAAGAAAGTTTATATTTTCCAACCTATTCTCTCTGTGTAATATTTTGACGTTGCCAAAGTCTATTGTGTGACCTGTTCCTAGTAGGTTGAGCCACAGGTCATCTGTCACTGTGACACCTGCAGTCACTATTGTATTAAACTCCTCTTCTTGTGAGGGCCTGTGACTTGGCCATATTGATGTTAGCAACTTTCATGAGAACACTGATGAGTCGTCCAGTCATCCCACGGAGATATGGCTGGGCAGCGAAGGAACATGGTGTCATCATTTTCTCGGTTCGGAGACTCCACAGGAGGAGGAGCGACCGGTAGAACAGGCTCCATCCTAGGCCTAGATGTACTGAATACAAGTTTTTTAAGGTATTGCCCTAGATATCAATTTCTTCTCATCACGTAGTTGTATCTCCTTAGGGCAGTTTTTCTAAAGGATGGGTGCATGATCCTAGTTCTCCTAGGATCGCCGAACGACATGATATTGATCTACCCGCCTGAGCTAGACGGTTTCTGGTGCCAATCCAACTTAACTGTGTTATCATGGTCTATACAAACCTTGATTTCAGGGAAAGGTACCGACCTGTTATTTAAATAAAGCCAAACCTCGAATACTTCTCCCACATCTTGGGTGCAGCTGCCGCTTCTACACTCGCTATCCTGGACTCCATTCAAAAGAGAGCTATACGTTTCATCGGTAACCCTACCCTCACCCAAAGGCTGCCATCCCTTGCCCACCGTCGTGCCGTTGGTGACCTATCTCTCTTTTATAGATATCTGCACGGGCACTGCTCAGAGGAGCTTTCCTCCATAGTTCCCCTTCCTGCTGCCCCCAACAGATCTACCAGGGGAACAGAGGGAATGCATCCTTTTACTGTCCAGGTCACCAGACATAGAACATCTTGTTATGCCCGCTCTTTTGTCCCGAGGACTTCCAAGTTGTGGAATTCCTTGCCGGCACATGTTTTTCCTTCTCCTCCGAACCTCCAAACCTTCAAGTCCAGAGTTAACAAGCTGCCTCTTTCCTCCTTGTCAACACCCACGGTACGATAGTATTTAGGCTGCAAGCCCTCGTGGTGTGTTGTTGAAATTAAAAAAAACTCGACTACAACATGCAAAGAGCGTTCCTTCAGAAAACTAGATATTCATAGACATAGTTTCAAAGGCAATCCGTATGATGGAAGTTTATTGAAGAATGACGCATGCCAGGCCCGATCCAATGTTTTAGAAATACACAATGAAACTCCGCGACCCTCTCGACATTTTTCGAAAGCAGAACTCTAAAAGGTAAGTGACGTTTATCATATTATCGCAAGTAGATCGGACAAAAGCCATATTGGCCATCAGATTTCGAGGTATCTTAAAACCTCTATATTCATAACTTTTTACATAACTTTAGAAACAACGGATAGAATGGAACATGGATGATGGTCTCCTAAAACCGTTTTTTCTCTCCCTTGTTAGGAACAAGCTGAACCCGAGCTTATTTCCAGGAAGATGCCAATACGCTCATCTTATAGGACATCGAAAAGAGGCGACATGATATTCAGACAGTTTAGGAGCACATTTTTAATAACTTTTGTTGTGATTCTATCGAGCTCTGATGCCTTTTTGATGTCTAGAATTTCCAATATATGCTCAACAGTACGTTGTCTGAAAAATATTTTGCATTACTTTGTATTTATTTATTGTCACTGAATGCTTAATTAGTGAATTTAATTTTTTTTCTCTGAAACTGAAAAAATTAGAATAACTTTGTAAAAGACATTTCTTTTGAATGTGCCATTTGTATATAAATTTTGAGTTTTCTTTAAAAAACAATTTGTTTCTCCGAAAATTACAAAGTTATTTTAATGAAATTGGTGGATATGTTGCCTTGGGAAAGACCTTACAACACACCAAAATTTAACTTTCTGGGTTTATAAGAAATTGAGTTATTCAAATTTGGAGCATTTAATGAAAATTCACTACCATAACGCACTTGCTGCGTCCCGAACTTTTTTGTTTGCAGAAACTGGTTCGATTGCGTTGACTAAAACAGAGTATCCAAGCGATTAATAAGGAAAAATACCTGCCACATTTATAATTTGGCAGGTACATTCCTTTCGTAAATAAAAATTAAATTTTCGGTAAATTTGCAGTTTAGCACAAGGGGGACTTTTAGAAAACAAATTCAGAAACATTCTCAGAACCCTTTCTGGATGCACATTCCACAAGAAAAAATGTCTTGCAAACAGCCCCCAAGAAAGTTACGGGACCAGGAGTTAATAGGGTGCTGGGCGGGGAAGAAGATAAAAAGGAAATGTGAGCGGAAAGTGCGAAAAAAACAGCTTAGTTGGACCCCTATAAGCTCTATTTATCCCATTTTGCAGCCATACTTCCTTAAAATCCTGTTTACTCTGCGCAGAACCCCTATTCACCTGAGGTCCCGCAACTTTTTTAGGGGTTGGTTTCAAGAAATTTTTCTTGTTTACATTGTTCTTTTCTATGCATTGAGGGTGGTTACAGGCATGCAGAACGTGGAGGAGAACCCCGCCATGAAGCAGCGGACCAAGATTTTCAAATTATGTTTAAATTGTTACCTCATTTCATTTGTTTAAAATATTTTTCCAAAAATGAATTTGTGGTTGCCTTGTTTCTCAGTCTCACTTAGAGAGCTACAAAATTTTATCATCAAAAAAAGCATGGATACATCAACAGTAAATAAGTGCTGAAATAAGTCTGGGTGCAGCAACTACGTTATTTGGTAGAGAATTTTCGTAAAAATATTTCAAATATGATAACTGAATTTCCCATTAAGCTGGAATCTTCAATCTTGGGCCCTAGTAAAACGCAGTAAAGAAAAATAACAGAATGAGCTAAGCGAATAAGTACTAATTTGTTTTGAAAAACCCTTTTTGTTGCTTTGTTTGCAAAGACTTGTTTGATTGGGTTGACCAAAACAAAACCGTCCAAGCAATTGATAAGGAAAATACCTGCTCTATTTATAATTTGGCAGGTACATTCCCCTTGTAAATAATAATTTTTTTCTGTAAAACTTTTGTAACTTTAATGTAATATGTAACACAACTTTTTAATGAGACTTGCAGTACTTACATATATGTCCCAAACTTTAATTTTCTATCTCCATAGAAAATATAATTTCTCAAGTAATTGCTTACTGGTATCTCTAAAACCGATGTACTTGCTGCGTCCAGAACTTTTATTCTGATGTCTTCAGATTCAGATGAGAGTTTCGGCAAATGGCACCCCCCCCTGATTGTTTGTGACATATTTTGTAGCCCTGTTCGTTTGAAGTTTGATTTGGAATATTTGTTTGCAAAAGCAGCATAACCCTGATATATTTGTCTGACCTTGTCTAACATTATAGGCAACCATTTAGAGGTAATTTTAGGTCATATCGTAAATTATTTATTTTTCATTTAATTATAACTAAAAATTCACTTAACTGATGAAGTTAAAATTTGGTAGAGAGGACTACTTGTGTGATATCCACGTGCGTGTAAAGTTTTAGTTTCATACCTCTAGTAATTTAAAAGATATTGCGTTTTCAAACAGTATTTATTTTTTATTTAATTATAACTCAACATTTACTTAACTGATGAAGTTAAAATTTGGTATTACTTATGTGATATCCACGTGCGTGTAAAGTTTTAGTTTCATACCTCTAGTAATTTAAAAGATATTGCGTTTGCAAACAGTTTGTCACATTTTTTCTGAAAGTATTTGATTGTCAAAAGTGTCTAACGAACTCATCGAAGCTATTAAGAAAATGAAGGGAATTGCCAAATTTCGTTTCGACTGGTGAAGCATTTTTTGCGTTAAACTTTTCAACTGACCTTGGATTTGGGTTCTAGAGGCCCTACTTCGCGCTCATTTGAATACATTTTCCAAAAATCTTACCATCGGTAGCTCTCTATTAGTGAATTTTCTTAATGAAAATTGACTAAAACCACACAACTTTTCTTAAGTATGTCCTATACCTACATTTTATTGTTTTTGAGTTATGTAAATTTTCTATTTTATTCAATATCCTATTGAAATTTCTTGTTATTATTCATAGTAGCCACAAAATTTGAAAATAGCAGAGACACACGGTTGTGTGTAAATACCAAATGTAGTCAAACACTGGCAAGGACAGAAATTATAACGGCAACAGAAAACATACGTTATAATACGCACTTGCTATAAAATAAACAAAACCATTATTATATTAATTTTCATTTATCAGATAATATATTAGTAATTAATTATGTATTTTTAAAATATGTTCAAACAGGTGTCCTGCTGAGTGCATTCATTAAAGATTTTTATTATGTTTTGGCTCCCGCTTCCTATATCTGCGGTGTAATGGTTCCGAAAAGTTTCTACCTTCGACATTGGCAAACTAGTGCGCTTTTAATCGTTCAAGCGTTTCGAAATCCATTTTGCCAAAAGCTCTCTCATTCGCAATTCGTGATGAGCAATGTGAAACACGCGGTCATAGGTAATGTGCAATATTTATGCTATACGTTTCAGCCCAACTTGTCGATCTTGTGAGGTCATTTCATTGTCAGAATGAAATTTTTCTTGATCACAAAAATTGGTCTTCCAGAGGAATGCTCGTCTTTAACATTTAAAAGTCCTTTTTTTTTCTCAACCCAGTTTTCAATAGTACCGTACAAGAGACCTTGATCACGTGGGGTTTCTGTCATTTTTTGGTAACGCTTTTAAAAATAAACAAATAATAACTGACCAAAACTATTTTCTATGAGAATACAGCTTTCTCTTGAGACATGCAGTTTTCAAAAAATTCGCGGTTTTGCTAGTATTTAACTTTGGGATGTCAAGTCTGGCAACTTTTGAATAAAACATCTTTTTTTATATCTCAACAACACACCACGAGTGCTTACAGCCTAAATACTATAGAACCGTGAGTGTAGACAAGGAGGAAAGAGGCAACTTGTTAATTCTGGATTTTAAGGTTCGGAGGAGAAGGAAAAACATGTGCCGGCAAGGAATTCCACAACTTGGAAGTCCTCGGGACAAAAGAGCGGGCATAACAAGATGTTCTATGCCTGGTGACCTGGACAGTAAAAGGGTGCATTCGCTTTGTTCCCCTGGTAGGTCTGTTGGGGGAAGCAGGTGGAGGAACTATGGAAGAAAGCTCCCCTGAGCAGTGCTTGTGCAGATATAAAAAAAAAGAGAGAGAGAGGTCACCAATGGCATGTCGGTGGGCAAGGGACGGCAGCTTTTGGGTGAGGGTACGGTCACCGATGAGACGTATAGCTCTCTTTTGAATGGAGTCCAGGATAGCGAGTGTAGAACCGGCAGCGGCACCCCAGATGTGGGAGCAGTATTCGAGGTTTGGTCTTATTTGTAAAGAAATATAAGGTATAGAGATTAGCTGGTGAAACGTATTAGCGCGCCCGGAAGAGGAAGCCTAATTTCTTAGCAGCCGCTTCTGCAATTGATGTGACATGTTGGTGCCAATTGAGATTTCGATCCACAGAAATGGCAACAAGTGAAAAGGACTCATTACTTTGAATAACTTGGTTGTTCATTGTGATGGGTCTAGGTCTACAAGATACATTGATCACGTGAGGTTTCTACCATATCAAAAATGTCATTTTTTGATAACGCTTTTAAAAATAAACACATAATAACTGACCAAAACTATTTTTTATCAGAATCTAGCTTTCTCTTGAGACATGCATTTAGTTGTTACCATAGGAATTAAATTTAATTTTGCTTGCTGAAAAGTTTTCAGGCTAACTCGATATCAATACGACCTCATAGTTTACCCTCGTGTTAAGAAGTTTTCCTATTCGTGTCTCATAGTAGTTTGTATGTAATTATATTCTCTGAAAAAAAAATATATATATTATCCACTAGTTTCGACTTTCGGCTGGCGAGTTTTTTGGTATACCGACTTTTTTTTTTAAATATTTGAACTTCGTATTTCAACAGTAATTCATCTTTAGCAAAATTTGTGGAAAAAATATTCAGTTTTAATGAGGATAAAATTTTAGAAAATTTTTTCAAGTGAACGCAAGCTATAACTCCTAGAACCAACATGTATAATTTTTATACCTTCATAACTTAAAAAAAAAGCTTTTAGATATCTTTCTTTAGTCACTAGATCATACAAATGTCTTGGCAAGTCCATTCGTACTAGTTTTTCTGTCAGTTTTCATTCCGAAAATTGCTGTATCTTTAAAGTTACGTCAATAAAATTTAGTCATAAAAATGACTAATGACATCTTTATTAGGTATCCAGGATCGAGTCCTAGCTTAATGGCAAATTGTATTATGATCATCAAAAAAAATTCTTTCAGGAGGGTACAGAATATTTGGTTCAGGTTCTTAGTTTGCATAACTATTTTATCATTATTTCTTTTGCTCTTCCAGAAGACCAAAGAAGATACCGAAACTTAAACTTTCTGTCTAATATAGATAAAAAAAAAGTTGTTTTTGGCTAAGAGGCTGAAGAAATCATACATTTGTAATCAGTTTTGTACCAAAAACAAAAAGTGTGATATTATAATATTATATTTAAAAGGTCAAAAAATATTTAGGTTGCGTCTCACGTGAATTGTCAAACTTTGACAACTCAAAAGTATCGTAAAAATTTAGAATGTTTAAAAAGGCATTTCAAATGAGCGTAAACGAGAGCCTTTGGATGCCGTATTGAGAGTCTGTAAAATTTTGCACATTTTTTTGTATCTTCCTAAATAACAAAGATAATTATGCCACCATGTGCCAGTTGTGTTCTCCTTGAGGCCAAGCGTTCCTCTTGTTTACTTTCTGGTTTTATTGTTTCCTGGTTAGTTAATCATTGGCGGTATATAGTAATATAATAATAATGTTGAATCAAACTGAGTCATTACTTCCACATCGCTGTGATAATCTACTCCCCGTAGAAAGACTTTTTCATGAAGTGAATTTAGGATCGATGACTTGATTAAAAAGAAAATTTGTATTTCGCCCCTCCGTAATCAACTAAGATTTGAATTTCATGAGAAAATGTCATATATTTTGTAGCATTCATATGTCTATACCCAAAAGCTTCTGGAACGATATATCACGCTGTTTATAATGGAAAAATGTCAACTTTCCCCAATCAACCCCCCATTTCTCCCCTCTCTTCTAAAGCGATTTTACACACAAACACTCCAGACTATCCACTTGTGAATAGCCTGTGTACCAAATTTGATCGCAATGGCTCAATTATAAAAGAGTTTGATATTTTACCCCGATATAATCGATACCTACTTGAATTTTATGAGAAAATGTCAGACCCGTTGTAATACTTGAATTTCTGCCCTCAAAAAATATAATGAAACTACATACTCCCCAAATTTCAATGTTAAAATTCAACTTTCAGTCAATTAACCGACTACATCTCACCCTCCGTCCATTGGTGGACTGCTACCTATGTACAGAACATGAAATTGACAGCTCAATCTTTTCGAAGGTTATCGAGGCAACTAACAAACAGACCGACCTACAGACCGACAGAAAACTTATTTCTTCGAAACTTAGGTTTTTTACAAACTTTTAGACTTTAACGACGTCTGAGCTAAAAATAACATTTTGATTTTCCGTTCCCAGTTTCCAGTTTTCAAATAGTACCAAACTGCTAACGAAGAAATCGGTGTAGGGCTAGGTGCAGTATGACCATAATTAGAAAGGCATGCCGGTTTCGCTCTGATTGGGGCTGAGCAGTGTGCTATTTTAATTACAGTCACAATACACCTAAAGTAAGTCCGCTAAAGTAGCAGATCTCCGAAAACATTGAGAGAGGTAAGGTCGCCATTTTTGTACGTAACCAGGTACTGTATTGTCATAGCAGATCTAATAAACACAGGTTATAATATAGAGACTGTGAACAATCAACCAACAATTTTGTAAATTGTCAGCCCTGGCACTTTCTTCCCTAATACAGCGACAATGTATGTAGGCTAGATGCATTTTGAGCATAATTAGAAACGCATACCGGTTTAGCTCTCATTAGAGCTCATCAATACGCTATACTAATTACAGTCAGAATACACCTAAAGTACTTCGGCTAGGGTATCCAGCCTCCGAAAACATTGTGCGATGTACGAGAGGGTCGCCAGCTTGGTGCATCTAGCCTTACAGATATTGTCCCTGTATTAGAGAAGAAGGTGCCAGAGATGACAATTTACAAAATTAGTTGGTTGTACACAGTCTCTAATTATAACACAGATAACTCAAAAAAGAATTGACCGATTTTGATAAAATTTGGTAGGTGCCTTCCTTTTGCAAGTGGCTTGGATCAGGTCGTTATCCAGGAAAATCTGACCAGTTTTTCCTGGAAAATTTTGGGTTTTCTTTCGGCAAATTTTTGTATCTCCGAAAGTAACAAAGCTATGGCAACCAAATTTGGTACTTTGATTTACACTATTAAACTTACTCTACATGCCAAAATTCAGATATCTAAGTTAAAAGGAAAAAAATTATAGACATTTAAAAAAATTGGGTGCCACTGATGATCAGAGAAATGCACAACCCAAAATATTTTGTGTGAATAACAAGATATATTGTATATTACAGACAAAGATTAGTAGTAAGTCGCGATTTCAAACGTCAAAATTTGTAATTTTTAGACGGAGAATCTGAAACAAATACGGGCTATGTAAAGCAAATGTAATAAATGTGTTTTACAACGCCTTGAGCTACAGCTTCACCATCATTGTCCTTCATTTTACTAAAATATTTGTAGAAAATCAATTTCAAATAGACCCCTTCTCTGATGATTCGGTAGTAGTTTTTGTTATTGAGTTTGTGGTTTAATAGTCTTTTTGTGAATTTTAGTAGAAAAAAATCGTTATTGAGAAGACCGTGACTTTAAAATTTTTAAAATATGTCTTCAAATGAGTGCGAACTAGGCGCCTCCGGGGCCAATTTCAGTTTTTACATGTTTAGGTATATACAGGGTGGTTCATTTTACTGTAAAGCTCAATATAAGTCGTTGGTGATACAAGTTTTTTTTTAATGGAACAGCCAATTTGTTGTAGCATTATTGCATTTTCCATGCAATTTTAAGGGATGCTTGTAAGGAGAAAACATTTACATCGCCCATCGTTTTCGAGTTATTTTAATCGTTTTTCAACTTTTTACATTTTGGAACATATAAAAAATGGTGATACGGCATCTTTACCAATGGAAATTGGAGTCCCATGGCGCATTTAGGAAGGTTTCAATTATACATTTTACTGTAAAGCTCAATATATCGGTTATTATACAAGATACAGGAAAATATTATAAAGGTTATTTATAGTGTGTTTTGAGCTGCATCGTATAAAATTATGTTGACAATCACAGGGTGGCCCACAAGTCGTTGGCGATAAAGTTTTTTTTAATGGAACAGCCAATTTATTGTAGCATTATTGCATTTTCCATCCAATTTTAAGGCATGCTTGTAAGGAGAAAACATTTAGATCGCCCATTGTTTTCGAGTTATTTTAATCGTTTTTCAACTTTTTACATTTTGAAACATATCAAAAATGGTGATACGGCGTTTTTACCAATGAAAATTGGAGTCCCATGAAAATGTCGCATTTAGGGAGGTTTTGAATTATATTTACCAATAGATAGTAGAGTCTCATGAAAGTGAGGCATTCAGAGAGGTTTTCGTTTAATATTATTTGTCAAAAAAATCGAGATGCCGTATACAGAGAGCTCTCAAATTGTGACTGAATTTGGAAAAATTCGAACTGTTTAAAACCAATTTTTCCAAATTAAACAACTCCCTATACCTAAGACTAGTTTTGGAAATATTTTTTTGGTGCATTTTCCTATTCTTTAAACTTAGTTACATATTAGGTATATAATTTAAATTTTATGTATACTTGGGCAATTTTTTTGTAAAAAAAAAAACAGTGAGTCAATTTTCGCAGAAATATTTTCTGTAAAAATCATGGAAGATTTTTGCGCCATTTTGGTATTAGATGTTTAGTAAGTTATTGTAAAAAAAAATATTATATTGGATCGCGCGAACATTTTTTTGCAAATTTTATATAATTTTTTTGGGAGTTCCGTCTGAAAGCTTTTTGTAAGTAACTATATCTTGCTAGGTGGGTTAAAAGCTTGAACAGGTTCGTTGGCCAGAAAAATTGGATCAGTTTTTTTGGGAACACTTTAAGTTTATTTTCGGATAATTTTTGTACCAATAAAGTTATTTTGATGAAATATGGTACATTGTTTTTACTACACAGGTTATACCGCTAACTAAATTTGATGCCTGCCTTCATTAAATAAAGACATATTTGCTATCAAAAACCTTTTTATGAAAATTCACTACTATAACGCACTTGCAGCATCCAGACTCTTTGTGTTGATTAGAGCTACCTGGTTACGCAACGTGTCAGCGACCCTCGTCGCACATCTTGCAATGGTTTCGAGGCTGGCTACCTTCGCCGAAGTACTTTAGGTGTATTCTGACTGTAATTAGTATAGCGCACTGATGAGCTAAACTGATGAGCGAAACCTATATGCAATTATAATTATGGCCAGACTGCATCTAGCCTTACATACATTGTCCCTGTATTAGGGAAGGAAGGGATGACAATTTACAAAATTGTTGGTTGGTTGTACACCATCTCTTAATTATGACATTTTTTGTTCACCAGAGCTACGATGACAACATACTACCTGGTTACATACCGAGATGGAGACGCGCTCGTACATCTCACAATGTTTTGGAAGGAATCTATGTTAAATTCTTACAAACATCGAGCCCGCTACTTACGAAGAAGTTTCCCAAATAATCAACCCACTAAAAAATAGAAAAGCTCCGGATACGGTGGAATCTCCAATGCCATGCTGCAAATTCAACATTTCCCATTCACCTGGAAAGTTTCCGACATTATCAGTATCCAAAAACCCAGCAAAGACCCGCTGTTCCCTTCAGTGGCGACTCGTCAGATGTCGCAGGTGAAGCACTGCTCCACCTATATTTTTGGTTAAGCCCTACTTTTTTTATTCAAAATCCACCATAATTTTAATTTTTTTCATTCTCTCAAACTCATTTGGTACAGCCACATAAAAAGGTCTTGTTACGCCGCACCGCAGTTGACAATGTATTTTTATAGTAATTTATGGTACGGTATAATTTGCAAGCTCACCCCTGATCACCGAATTGAATGTATACATGCTCCAGCGCACAGCGCTTACGTATTGCAGACCACAGACTACTGTAGAGCGTCAAGCAACTGCAGACTGACTGAGTCAAATTCCATCGTATACAAATGCTGCGTCTGCTTCGGGACGCTGGCATGAGACGGTTGCCATGGCAACGGCACTCGCACTGGTAGGTTGGTGTTTATTAGTCATAAAAGTAATGCAGAATTCTGAGCCTGCTTCAAAGCTTAGTTTCCATCGTTTATTTAGATTGAGTCGGATCGTCAGAGGCGTATTTTCATTTTCACTATGTTGCCGTTAAATAATCTTGTATGTTTCACATTTACAGACTTTGAAAATCTGGACTTTTTATGTTTGGAATTGATTTGTTTATTATTACCTCTAAAAGAATAATTTCAAAATAATGAAATATTAGATATAAAATTTCAAGTTGTAAAAAAAGAGAAGGGTCTTGAATTTGAAAAAAAAGGTTGTATCTCTTCCATTTATATATAGATTTTGATACGTAATCCGCGCCGTATTATATTACTTTAAGCGTGCGTGTACAGTACGTCTACAGTGTCCTCTCATCGAATATTCCTGGACATTATTCCTTGTGAAAGTATATATTTTTGTACAAATGGATTTTTCAATTAAATACTGGTGTCAGTAGAACGCGTGACCTTGAAACATTTAAAAATTTTGAACTGCGGCGCAGGGGGGTCTTCGTCTTCCTGGATCCCCACTTTGAGCCGTGCGGATTCAGTTTCACCCACTCCCAAAGTCACGAGCCGACACTGGTTCCTTAGAATTACAGGCTCATTAGCCTACTCCCTGTCATTGGCAAAATCGCCGAAAAACTAATTTAAAAAAGGTTAGCCTCATTCACCTCTGAGAACCATATCCTTCCGGACGAGCAATTAGGTTTCAGACACCAGCACTCCACCACAGACCAAGTCCTTCGAGTGATGGAAAACATCGCCGAAGGATTTAACAATAACAGGTCAACTGGGGCGATATTTCTCGACATTGCTCAAGCCTTCAACAGAGTTTTGCATGCAGACCTTCCAAACAAACTTCTATCAATTAATTATCCGCTTCATTTGATACTGCTAATCAAGTCATACCTGCAACAGAGGAAGTTCAAGGTCAAACATCTGGGAAGCAGATCTAGAGTCTGCTCAGCCACGGCTCGCCTCCCGCAGGGTTCTGATATCTCCCCTCTGCTGTAAAATATATTTGCCGCAGACATACTGGAGTGCCATGGTTTGTTAGGAACAGTCATATTCACTCTGATCTGAAAATGTCTTCGATACTTGAGTTTGTAACTCAACTATCCACCACTCAGTTCGCAAAAGCCGCTTCTCACCCAAATGCTCTTCTCCGTAGTGCCACCGACTACGATGAGCAACTTCCACTTAGGCATAAGCGTCCAAAACTTATACTTACCCGACAACGCCCCCGCGGAGAAACAGAATGGAAACATTCAAATCCAAATGTCCATGTGTGATATCTTTCCGACGGAGGTATGGACTAAGGAACGGAGTTTAGTGCGTAGGAGTCCCACAGTACCTCGATATCCTACGGTGTTGTGAATGAGGCATGAATGTAGCATTCTCCACCCCTGTATCAAAAGAAAAAACGAACAAAAACTTACACACATTTCTTTTTTCAGGCAACATAATCGTTTCTATTATTCATCAAATTAACCATAATTGACAGCTACGTATTAGACTACTAAGATGCGTTACTCAATGTAATGGTTGGCCATGGTCTTTAATAAGGATGACATGACAGTAGCTAATTACACATATTAGCAAAGGCAGTATGATTGTATGTTGTATTTCATGTGTCAATGCTGAGTAATAATACCTAATTATAGCAACTTTGTAACTTAATTGATGGAGATTAAATTTTATTGTATATCGTATTCCTGCAATTATAAATTTTGCACATTAAATCTGCAGGGTAATTATGCGAATGTGCTATGCCAGATGTCATCATTCGCAAACAGTGTGTTTTGGCATTTCTCATAAACATTACTTTAATGAGTTATTTATATCTTATTAAATCTTCATAAATAAACGTCACCAGCACAACATCACAAAATGTCACCTTTTCAAAGGTAAATCTTCGGCATGTTTCCACTTAAGAAAACGTCAATCATCTAATCAAATATTCATATGAATATTTAAAATTAAAGAAACTTACAAAATACATTGCGTTTTTAAAAGGCACTACAATCAATTTGTAAGCAATATTCCTGCAGTTTACCACATAACTAACGAAATCAGGTTTCCGGACGTTTTAGTGAATTTTCGTAGGAAAAATTCACTGAGATTACGACTTTTGAAAAAAAATCAGATGAGCGCGAAGTAGGCCCCCAAGAACACATATCGGTGAGTTTAAATTTTATATGTTTATATATATATATATATATATATATATATATATATATATATATATATATATATATATATATATATATACAGGGTCGCTGATAAGTCTGGAAACGGTCGATTATCCGGGAAAATATACAAGGTGTCGAAAAAAGTTTTATACAAAAGTTTTTGGGTTCTTCAATGTCTACTAGGCGGTGATAATTTCATTTATACAGGGTTGGTCATACAGGCGTGGCACACCAATATTAATTTTTTTTAATGGAACGCCCTATATATTATTCGATATTTCAATCCTTCTCTTAATTTTGAGCAACATTTATCAGAAGCATGATGTACATAAACTCAATCGTTTCCGGGTAAAAAAATAAATAAAAATAAACGCTATTGTTTTTAAAATCTATTGGATGAATAACAAAAATAAATGAAAAGTAGAATATCTCTTGAAAACAATCTGTGAGTGTGAAAAGAACCGGTTGCGATGTTTTTAACATTGTTTGAAATCCTATTTTATAAGATGTTCAAAGTGTTCTCCATTGACCTCCTGACAATAATGAATTCGCTTAACAAAACATTGCACTGCATTTACAAGAGCGTTTTGAGGAATGTTATTAATTTCATGCACAATCCTTGCTTGCAACTCTTCAATATTCTGCGGTCTATTTTGGTAAATTAAATTTTTTACATGACCCCACAAAAAAAAGTCAAGCGGCGTCATGTCGGGAGACCTAGCTGGCCATTCAATAGTTCCCCTGCGCCCTATCCATCTACCAGGAAAGGCTTGATTCAGATATTCCCGTACCTCAATTCCAAAATGAGGGGGTGCTCCATCCTACTGAAACCATATTTCTTCCGCTGGTAGATTTGGGTCGTTATTGTTCGGAAATAATCGACTAACGTCTGGAACAATTGATTCTTGCAAAAGTGTCAAATATCGAGCAGAGTTCAAATTACGGTGTATAAAATAAGGTCCTATGATATGTCCACCAATAATAGCACACCAAACATTTACTTTTTGCGGTCTTTGGGTGTGAATTTGTTCCATCCAATGTGGGTTTTCGTCTGACCAGTACCTACAGTTGTGTCGGTTGACTTGTCCATTCAAACAAAATGTAGATTCGTCGGAAAACAAAATGTGGTTGGCAAAGTTAAAATTTTGGCGTAACTTCTCCATAAAGTTCACAGAACTCGATTCTGCGATCAAAATCGTCTTCACTCAGTTCTTGCAATAAATGAATTTTATATGGACGGAACTTTTCCCGCTTCGTAATCTTTTGAATTGAATATCGACTCATATTGTGATTTAAAGCCAATTGCTGTGCCGAAGTTTTCGGATTTTCCACCACATCCAATATTACATTCAAAGAATTTTCTTCATTTGTAACGGTTACTGGCCTTCCAGTTCTAGGTTTATCCTTGATACCGCCAGTTTCGTGAAAACGATGCAAAGTTTTCGAAACTGTGGATTTGGAGATCGATTCCCGCTCAGGATGCAACTCATTGAACATAATCACCACTTGAGCAAAACTTCGTGTTCTATCACCGTACCCTATCATCATTAAAATTTCGATACGTTCGGTTTCACTTAAACTTGCCATTTTGCACAAAAACTGTTGACACTAAATTACTAATGTTTCAAAACTGTTGCCACTGAATGAATGTTTGACATTCGTTGTCCTGGAAACATTTTAAAACAAAAGAATAATACTGCGTTTCTTATGGGCATCTTATCTTATCTTGGGATTCCAAACAATGTTAAAAACATCGCAACCGGTTCTTTTCACACTCACAGATTGTTTTCAAGAGATATTCTACTTTTCATTTATTTTTGTTCTTCATCCAATAGATTTTAAAAACAGTAGCGTTTATTTTTATTTATTTTTTTACCCGGAAACGATTGAGTTTAGGTACATTATGCTTCTCATAAATGTTGCTCAAAATTAAGAGAAGGATTGAAATATCGAATAATATATAGGGTGTTCCATTAAAAAAAATTAATATTGGTGTGCCACGCCTGTATGACCAACCCTGTAGAAATAAAATTATCACCGCCTAGTAGACATTGAAGAACCCAAAAACTTTTGTATAAAACTTTTTTCGACACCTTGTATATTTTCCCGGATAATCGACCGTTTCCAGACTTATCAGCGACCCTGTATATATATATATATATATATATATATATATATATATATATATATATATATATATATATATATATACTCTTTATTAATTTCTGAGCTTACGAAACTATTTATTCCATTATCAAGGCTACAACATGAAAAGAACAAAATGATCTAGATATTAAATAACAAACATTACAAAAACCTTTTTGAAAATTTGACTGAAGTCGATAAGAGTCGCACTGCCATATGCAGTGTGACACACACTATTGTGTGTTTAAATTTGTTTTTTCTTGTTTTTGTCTAGGAAATATAAATAGGGGTAGTGATTTCTAAAATTATTATCTTTCCATCACAAGGACTGAATATATATATATATATATATATATATATATATATATATATATATACAGGGTTTTTGACGATAGCCGCGCATTAGAAGTTTATGAAGTTCTCTTATATCCTAAATTTTGAAATTTTGGCAGCGGTCACAATTCGTAATTGTCTTTTATTCTAAAATATTTTCAAGGTCACATCACTTTCGGTTAGACCGGAAGTAGACATCAACATTGATAATTTAAATAGAATGCCCTATTTTGTTATTGCATATTCGAATTCTCCATAAAATTTTGTTAAGGTTTATATTAGGCTTTCCTATCCCTATCTTCAACTGTTCCAAATATATTGTGATTTCTTTGTATTTCGGCGATTTTGCAACCTAATTTATAATAGTTTGTATTTCACGTGTTTTTAAAGGTAAAAGGCTAGAATTTAGAATTTCGTAACTTGTGGGCGGGAGCTTTCATATTATGTGCCTTAAGTTTACCTCTGTCATACATAGTGTTCTAAGTTTAGTTGCAAACTTAGACATATTCAACGTGGCAAAAGTTTTTTTTTCAACTATAATACCTGTATATTATTGAAAATTCGAGTTCTAAATTTAATTCTACACCGGTTTGATAAAAGTTTCTCTATACCTATCTTCAATAAGTTGCTGGTTATTTGCATTTTTAGGTAACAACCTCCTCTTCCAAAGAGTACACGTTAGACTACACAACAAATGCAGCTGTGATTGTGTCAGATAACAAAAGTGATATGAATATGTAATGAAATTATTTAAAAAAAAATTAACAATAAACAAAAAACTGAACAAAGACAAATAAAAAAAAGTTAATTCAAATTTAAATGCTACAATCACTATAAATGTTCTATGTGACCACCAGCTTGGTCAAGGCACTGCAAAATTCTACGGTTCATCTCATTCGTAGTAGCTCTTTTGATTTCATTTGAATCCAAATTTCTAAAAGCTCTAATTACACGATTTAAAACATCCTTTCTACTTTGCACTGTTGTGTCATACACTTGACTTTTTAGACGCCCCCCAGAGATAAAAATCGGCAGGCGTTAAATCAGGAGAGCGGGAAGGCCATCTCCAAGGACCGTTGGGCCCAATCAATCTGTCTTCAAATAATTGCGCTAAGTGCCAGTAAACTTCACCAGTGGAGGTGGCAGGTGCGCCGTCTAGCTGATACCAGCAGCTTTGCCTTATATCTAGTGGCAGCCTTGCCAGAAAATGACGTGTTTTGTGAATAAAACTGATTTCTTAAGGTTTAGCTACTTTTCAACCTCAGCGCAAAATAACTTTACTTTGATGTATAAACTTGATTAGATTGTATTTTGATTATAATACAAACACTTTTAGTCTTGTGTTGTTTTTACAACTCTGAGGATTCATAAAAAATGTTTAAATGCTTATAACCCAGTTTTATACAAAGCTAAAATCTTGAGATTTGGTACATACTATATTTTATACACTGCGAAGGCAAAGTCTGGGAACAGTATCCTATTTCAAAAACCGCCTAATGAGAAAAAGTTGCTACAGGAGGGTTGTTCAATAATGGTATTGGCAACGTTGCAAAGTTTACCATTTTCAGATAATTAGATAACTTTCCTTCTTTTTTAAAATGCAACGCCCACCTTATTTTTTTTATTAAAGTCAATTCAGCGCTCTACTGTCATTAAAAACCCCAAATAGCATTTTCCTATTTTATTCAGATTTTTAAATATGACAACACAGCGTTTTCATCAAAAGTCCCGAACGGTCTCGTAAAAAATTAGCTACAGGATGGTTACTGAGGATGCACGATTTTATGATGATATTGGCAATGTTGCCAAGTTTACCATTTCTTAATAATGTAGCTGACTTTTGAACAAAAACGCTGAATTCATTGCAATAAAAATAAGGTATGTGTTGCAATTAAAAAAACTTTGGACGCAGCAAGTGCGTTATGGTAGTGAATTTTTATTAAATGCCTCAAATTTGAATAACTCAGTTTTCTATGAACTTAGAAAGTTTAGTTTTGGTATGTAGTAAGGCCTTTCCTAGGAAAATATATACACCAAATTTCATTAAAATAACTTTGTAATTTTTGGAAGAAAAACTGTTTTCGAAAGAAAATTTAAAATTTGAATAACGCAATTTTCTATAAACTTACAAAGTTTAATTTTGGCACATAGTAAGGTCTCTTTCAAGGCAACATATATAGTAAATTTCATTAAAACATCTTTGTTATTTTCGGAGCAAAATTTTTTGTTTGAAAGAAAACTCAAAATTTTCTCCGATTTTCTTGGATAACGAACTCATCCAAGCCATTAATAAAAGAAAGGCACTTGCCGAGTTTCATTGAAATCGGTTAATTATTTTTTGAGTTATCAGACGGATATATATATATATATATATATATATATATATATATATATATATATATATATATATATATATATATATATATATATATATAAACAAACATAAAAATTGAAACTGACCCCAGATATGGGTTCCAGGGGTCCTAGTTCGCGCTCATTCGAAAAAAAATTTGCAAAGTCTCACCATCGATACCTCTCTATTAGTTATTTTTTTAAAATAAAAATTCACTAAAAAGCAAAATTACGTACATTATCTGATGAACGGTAAATTGAGCAGAATTGCCGAGCTTTTGGAACAAAATTTTAATACCTTTGTGACAGAAATTGTAAGAAAATCGACTTTTTATTTCAAGAAAACTGTTCCTATCGCGCTGGCTAACGAACCTGTTCAAAATATTCAAAATTAGTCAATTATTTTTTAAAATAATAGGTGTGATACATACATATTTACATATTTCATATTAAAAAGCCTGGATGCAGCAAGTGCGTTATGGAAGGGGAAATGTTTTTAATAGCAAATATGTCTCTTTAGTGCAAGCAGGCATCAGTTTGGTAACCGGTATAACCTATGTAATAGAAACAATCCAGAATACTTTATCAAATAGTGACTTTTTTTAGGAAAATTCGCTGATAAAACATACCCTATGGATATGGGTTTTAGGGACCCTAATTCGCGCTTATTTAAATATTATTATTAAGGTGGTAGAGTCGTGCCTTGTTATAAGTGATTTTTTCACAATAATTTGCTAAAAGATAAATTGATAAAATAATAGAGAATATAGGCGAGGATTGTAAGCGATAAATCTAATAAACACCATAATTAATAAGAAACTTTTATTGATTTATTGATTAATGATTTGGGTAACATTGAAATCCCTAGCTTTAGGAATTCCAAATTAACTACATACATTTACATTAGATTATTCACTATTTTCACCTTAAAAATTCTAATATATTAATGACTAAATTATATTTACCTACTTATAAAATCACCTTTAGTAATGTGCGGCAGACATTTGATAATTGAGAAAGGAAAATGTTGAGGTTTCTAGGAAATAGCGACCACAATTTACGTAACAGTTTTGCATTATTGAATGATGATATTTAATTTGCATTTAATTCTAAATATAACAATGACAAAACATCAAACCATAAAGAACGGTTAATGCGATAGTGTATTGATCGCCTCCAAACTTGTTGGTTTTGTCTGCTTTTGAAAAACGATATCTCAGCGAAGGTTGTGGTATCATTTAGATTACTTTGATCACTGCTTTATTCTTTGTTTCTATTACTTTACAACACGTGATATAACAAAAAACGCATGTTTCATTACATCTCGAACCAGCAATTAAGTTACATTGTGTATACAACAAAGGTGACCACAATGTTATTCGTTTATGTGTGTATTGAATAAATGCTTAATAATTACATTGTTACTCTATATCATACTATGTCTGTGTTTACGTTGTATGTCTGTCATGACTGGCATTTATATAAAAGCTATATATAATATTCGTTCCGTCATTTCAAGAAATAAATCTGCTGTATATGTAGTTAGTACAGCACAAATTTTGTCTACATCAAGTACTTACTGGTTCTGAATATTTACTGGTTAATACTACTACTTATTTACTACTGCTTTTTTTCAGGGCTCGTCTGCGACGAAAGCACTGCAGTCTTTGGCTTATTGTGCATGCCCTTAGTCTTTTTACTTTACCCATTCCGAAATCACTGTACCTTGAACTAGTCTGCATAGCGATTGATAGGGTGAAGTTTTATATTGTTCTGTCTCCGGTCTAGGCTGACCGTAGATCAGTTGTCTTTTGCGGTCCAGAGCTTTACACTCGCACAAGATGTGCTTGGGTGATTCCTCCCCCTCGCCGCAGAGTCTGCATGCAAGGTCCGCCTCGAACCGCCCCATTTTATGCAGGTGTTTCTTGACGGACATGTGTCCCGTCAAGAGACCTGTTATGTTTCTGACCTGTCCTCTGCTAAGATTTAGCAGCTCCACAGCTCTCTTTGTACTGGGCTGGTCAAGTCAATTACTGACTTCCCATGTCTGAGCCCTGGACAGTCTGCCCAGTACACCTTGTGTTCGTTTTTGACCCAGGACTTAATGGCTCCCCTGGCCTTGCTCTTTGTCACGCCCAGAATCAGTTCTGGTCCCATAAATGGTTCTGCTGGCCCTCTCTTTGCGAGACTGTCAGTTTCTTCATTGCCTTTGACCCCCGAGTTACCCAGCACCCAGATGAGGGTAACCTCATTCTGTCCAGCCAAGTCGCGTGTCTCGTCTCGGCACTCACTCACCAGCCAGGAATTTACCTGTGGGCTACTTAGGGCCTTAAGGGCTGCCTGGCTATCTGTGGCTATGAGGATCCGCTTGTTGGTGTAGTCCCTGCTCTTGTTCTCCCGCACACAGTACAGGATGGCGTACATTTCGGCCTGAAAGACCGTTGCATGGGCTCCGAGGGAAATACTTTAACTTACCCTTGGTCCTTCCGAATAAACACCCGACCCCGTCCCACACTCCCCGCCAGATCCGTCCGTGAACCAGACGAGCGCGTCCCGTTGTGTGCCCGGCGTCTCCTCCCGCCATGCCGCGCGGCGGGGATTTCCCCTGTAAAGTTGTTTGCCCTGCAGATTCGCGGGCTTGCGAAGTCTGACCTCATTTCAAGCATGGGCTCCTTCACGATCTCCTGAATTTTGCAGTGGCCCCTGACCTGGTTTGATCTTCAGTCTACCATTGCATGCTAGTCTGTATAGTCCTAGCCTGGCCTCCCCCATAATAACTATATAGGGGGGGGGGTGTCAGATCCAGTAACACCTCCATGGTGGTTGTTGTGGTTGAAGACATCGCCCCTGTGATGCCTAGACAAGCCATCCTTTGGATCTTGCCTAGTTTTTGTTTGGCACTGGATTGTGTCAACTTAGGCCTGCAGACCAGTGCCGCGTATGTCAACGATGGTCTGACCACCCTTGTGTACAGCCAGTGGGCCATACTAGATCTTAGTCCCCACGTTTTTCCATATAGACGCCTAGTGACGGCTGGGGTAATGATTGTGCTCGCGCAGTATTTTTTCAATGTGACCATTCCAGGTTAGCTTAGAGTCCAAAACGACCCCAAGATATTTTACACCCCTGGCCATTGGAATGTTCCTACCGTATAGAGTGAGTGTTCTGTGGCTCTCCCACTTGCTCCTCCTCGTAAACGGTATGACGGTTGCTTTCTCGGGGCTCACCCCAAGCCCTTGACCAACCGTCCACCTTTCCACCACTTTCAGTGCTGTCTACATGCGCTCCTACACTGATTGTGTAACCTTTCCTCGGACTATGATGACAATGTCGTTCGCATATCCCTGTAGCGGCCGTCCACGACTAGGTAGCAGAGCCAGGAAGACAGTCCCTTCCGCGAGTGAGGTGAACACCGCCCTGTCCCTGAACATGGAACCGATCCACCTGCAGCAGGCCTTCTCTATTCCACGCTCCCTGACAGCTGCCAGAACCGATCCGAATTAGGTGTGGCTGAAGGCCCCCTCTATGTCTAGGAAGGCCTCCAGCGCCACCGCCCTGTTCTCCAGCGTATTCTCCAGTTTTAGCACCAGTTGGTGCAGTGCTGTTTCTATTGAGACTCTTGCTCTGTATGCATATTGTCCGCAGTGTAGGGGATATTTTTCCAGTACAACGCCCCTAATGTGCCTTTCGTGCAGTTTTTCCGTTGTTTTTAGCCAGAAGGACATGAGACTTATTGGCCTCAGGGACTTTGCCTGGTCTGTTGGACGCCTAGGTTTAGGAATGAATACAACCCTGGCCAATCTCCATGCCCTCGGAATGTACCCCAGAGCCAGGCTGGCCCCCATAATGAGGGTAAGCGCCGGCGCCTTACTACTACTACTACTTACTGGTTATTACTACTACTGGTTAATAATACTAATACTAATGAGAAAGGAAGCAATAAGTTATTGTATAAAAATCACCATAGGCCATTGTCGCGTTGTTCTTAGACAGATAATGGACCAGGGCTAACAATTTACAAAATTGTTGGTTGATTGTAGACAGTCCCCATTTATAAGATTTTGTGTTAATTGGATCTGTCGTGACAATATATTAACTATTTCGGCACCGAGATGGTGTCCCTGCCGTACATCTTACAATGTTCCGTCGTCGGTTGGTAAATGCTACTTACTTGCCATGTAGCGCGAATAGATATTAAGTGGCTGACATTTTACGCCATTAGCGAAATTTTAGCTACTTTCGTTGGTAATTGTTTAGTACATTGACATATAAGCGGTTTTAATGAAATTTGGTATAATCACGTAAACTTGTGCGTAGATGACGAAAATGACGGAGTCACTTTTCTTACGGAAATTTTCATTATTTTAATGATCGTTTTTTTCGCATTTTGACATCATATTCATCGCTCATTATCACTCTAAACATAGCATATCACCCAACTGTAACGTATCTGTTTGATATTTTAAATTTTTGTGCATCATTTCTTCAAAAATGCAGAGAAACCGCATGAAAATGCAATTGATGTGCAAATGTCAAATTTAACTAACACGAATTTGTGCGAGCGTCTCGCGGTAGGTATTAACATGACTCGTGACAGTAATTAACATGACCGCAACTCATGAGTTTTTTGTCGTTTTAACGAAATAAAAGAACACCCTGGGGTGCTGTTTACACACAATCCTTATAACTGACCTTCCTGACCTGACATCCGTTTGCCTAATTAAAACCTAAAAGAAGAAAAAAGGAGAAGGAAAAGTATACCTTATGCTCACATAACTTGATATATGCCAGGGCTGGTTTTTCCTTCTTTTTCTTCCCCTTTTTCCTTCTTTTAGCTTTTAGTTAGGAAAACTGATGTCAAGGCAGGCCAGGAAGGTCAGTTGGCAAAATTGTATGTAAACATCACCTCAGGGAGGTGTTTTATTTAGCTAAAACGGCAAAAAAACTTGAATCGCAGCCATGTTAATTAGTGTCCCGAGCCATATTAATTACTGTCGCGCGACGCTCGTCTAGTACGAATACGCCTGATGTACGTATCGCCAACTTCCGTGTTGGTTAAGTTTGACATTTGCAAACGAAATGCACTTTCATGTGGTTTCTCTGCATTTTTGAGGAAGCTATATACAAAAAATGCAGAATATCAAGCAGGTAAGTTACAATTGGGTAATATATTGTGTTTAGAGTAATAATGAGCGCGGAATATGATGTAAAAATTAAAAAAACATAATCTTGATAATCAAGAATCAAATTTTCTTATATGTTTTGAGACTTTTTAAGCCATTTTAGCAAAAAATAATTCGAAATTCCTTGCATCGATATTATACCCCACACATTCAACCACTAATTTCATTTCAGCACAAAATGCCATATTTTTTATGAAATAAAAAGTTTTCTAATCAACAAATCCTAAAACTATGGCTAGAGTTTTAACCAAAAAAATGTGAATTTTCACCAAATCAGCCCCCATTTATCCTCTACCCCTGGAGCAATAATTAGAATCGTTCGTTTGTCGGGTGGTAACTGTATACCAAATCTGAAGACGATATCCCAATTCGTTCTGAAATTATCGTGGCTACAAACAGACAGACATATAGACCGACAGAGCGACATACCGATAGACCGACAGAGCGACAGACCGACAGAGCGATAGACCGGCAGACCGACAGACAAAAAAAATGTTCCCAAATCATGTTTTGAAAATGCTGGAAATAAATTTTGTTTCACATCGTCAATACGTCTGGAAGTATGGTATCGGCGACAAAAAATTCAAAAATTTGTTTTCGCTTAAACGTCGTAAAAAGTGTCAAAACATAAAAAAGTCTGGACGCAGCAAGTGCGTTATGGTAGTGAATTTTCATTAAAATGTTTTTAATAGCAAATATGTGTTTTTTTTAAAAGAAAGCAGGCATAAAATTTTGTTACCAGTGTAACCTATATAGTAAACATAATCTGTCATGTTTCATCAAAAGAACTTTATTGTTTGAAAATGTACACAAATTTCCGAAAGTAAACTGAAAGTGTTCCCGAAAAAACTCGTTTATTGGTCAACCTTATAGGTTAATAGCAAATTGAGCTATTTAAATATGAAACGTTTGATCAAAATTTGCTACCATAACGCACTTGCTGCATCCAGAATTTCTTTTCTTACAAACATGCATTATATTTCGATGAAAAATGCAAAAATGCAATAACATAAGGCGTGTTTGATTAAAAAAAAAAAGAAAATTTGTATCACAAACGACTTATGGGCCACCCTGTGATTGTAGAAATATTTTTTTAAGATTAGCTTAAGACACCCTATAATTATTATATACAATTTTTTTTCATATCTTGTATAATAACGGATATATTGAGCTTTATTGATTTTTTACGAAAATTCGACAAAAATTATTTATCATTAAACGATAAATTCTATAGATAAGGCTACTGCCAAGCATCAGAGAAAGGGTCTATTTGAAATGAATTTTCTGGAAACATTTTAGTAAAATGAAGGACAATGACGGTTGAAATTAAGACTTCAGGGTTTGCAAAACATCCTTCTTGAGACATTTGATTTTCATAGCCCATCTTATATTCAAGTTATTTGCCTAATTGTTGCCGATTTTTACGTTTTAAATCGCAACTTTGACGTTTTGAGGAAAACCCCAATTTATTTTTCTTTAAATGCCTATAACTTTTTTGTCTTTTAACCTACATAGCTACATTTCGGTAGGTAACTTACCTATAAGGATATAAACCTGCGTACCAAATTTGGTTGCCCTTACTTCGTTAAT
The DNA here is from genome assembly GCA_964006375.1 of Tillus elongatus. Lineage (NCBI taxonomy): Eukaryota > Metazoa > Arthropoda > Insecta > Coleoptera > Cleridae > Tillus > Tillus elongatus. The sequence continues at coordinate 181,606,775 of OZ023262.1, read as the reverse complement.
TCCGGAGATATATATATTTTTTAAAGAAAACACAACATTTTCCGGGAAAACCTGGGCCGATTTTCCTGGCTAACGAACTTATCCAAGCCACTTGCAAAAGGAATTTATTCACCAAATTTAATCAAAATCGGCCCATTATTTTTTGAGTTATCGGTGTGAGATATATATATATATATATAAACATATAAAAATTGAAACTGACCCCGGATATGTGTTCTGGGGATGGGAGGGGATGGGTGGCTAATTAACGCCCATTTGAAGAATTTTTTTCAGAATTCAAAAGTCGGGATCTCCTCATTAGTGAATTTTTTAAAGAAAATTCACTAAAACATGATTTGGGGACAAACAATTTTTTGTCTGTCGGTATATCGGTCTGTTTGTATGGCATCCTATACGGTGGTAACGTTTACACAAGGGGGATGGTCATTTTGAGATGATCACTTTTTTTAGCGGCCACGGATAAAACTAGCATGCTTTGATAGTGCCTCATACAACATATGTAACAGTGGTAAAAAAATATTTCAAAAGTGCATCGGAGCCGAGATATACAGGGTGATTCATTAGGCAAGCGATGTTCATTTCTCGCTAACAATGGCAACTAGAGCTTCGGAAAAAAACCATTCGAAAAGTTATTTCTAGTACAATTCATGTAATATTTTCTTATTTTCTGATTCCTTGACCAGATGAAACTTTTCGAAGGCTGTTATCTCAAAATATAGGCATATTACACCATGCTATCTTCTTTTTACTTTTCCTAAAACCCCTTATCTCATTTCATATTTTTGGTCTGCTATTATAAAGGGTGTTGACGGGAGTCGTTTACAATAGCTATCTTCGTTATTATTGGAGCTACAATGTTGTCAAATGGGGTAAGTTATTCAACTTTTCACAAGCATCTCGAGTCTGACGTCAAAAAAAAAATTGCGCATCGAATTGCTGATGTTGACATATCAAGTTAAATTTTCTTAGTGAAAGCTAGGTATTTTCCCGGCTAGTTGAACTGCAAATTCGATTGTCCATCTTATGAAGCGAACACGTTCTAGTTGATTCTGCATAGTTCTAGAGATATCTAGATCTGGATATGCTTGTTCACGGCAATTGTTGACAATAGTCATCTCCGTTATTATAGGAGCTACAATGCGGTTCAAATGAGGAAAGTTGTTTAACTTTTCACGAGCATCTCGATTCTGACGTCAAAAAGACCATTGCGAAGAGAAATCTTGAAAGACGTATGGTGATTTTACATTGGGTTTTCGGAAAATCACTTTTTTTTAATGGCCACAAATAAAACTAGCATGCCTTGATAGTACCTCATACAACATATGTAATAGCAGTAGAAACATGTTTCAAAACTGCATCGGAGCTGATATATACAGGGTGATTCATTAGGTGAGCGACATTCATATCTCGGTAACTATGGCAACTGGAACTTGGAGACAAACACTCGAAAGGTTTTTTCAAGTTGAACTCAGGTAATGATTTTTTATTTTTTTACTCTTGCCACCAGATGCCGCTTTTTTGGATGAAACTTTTGCAATATAACATTGTAATATAAATATTTTCAGATAACAGCCTTCAAAAAGCTTCAACCGAAAAAGCGCCATCTGGTGGCAGGAGTAAGAAAAAAAAACATTACCTGAATTGTACTTGAAAACACATTCCGAATGTTTTTTTTGGCGCTAGAATGCTCGTGAAAAGTTAAACAACGTTCCCCATTTATACCACATTGTACCTCCAATAATAACGGAGATGACTATTGTCAATAATTGCCGTGAACAAACATATCCAGATCTAGATATCTCTGGAACTATGCCGAATCGACTAGAACGTGTAAGCTTCATAAGACGGACAATCAAATTTGCAGTTCAACTAGCCGGGAGAATACGTAGCGTTCACTAAGAAAATGTAACTTGATATGTCAACATCAGCAATTCGATGCGAAATTGTTTCTTTTTTTGACGTCAGAATTGAGATGCTTGTGAAAAGTTGAATAACTTTGCCCATTTGAACCACATTGTAGCTCCAATAATAACGGAGATAGTTATTCTAAACGATTCATGGGAACACCTATATAATAGGGTTGTAACTCAGACAAAAAATGTGAAACAAGATTGGGGGTTTCAGGAAAAGTAAAGAAGATAACATTGTAATAGGAATATTGTGAGATAACAGCCTTCGAAAAGTTCATCCGAAAAAGCTCCATCTGGTGGTAAGAATAGGAAGATAAGAAAATACTACATGGATTGACCTTGAAAAAACATTTCGAATAATTTTTCCCAAAGCTTTAATTGCCATTGATACCGAGATATGAATGGCGCTCACCTAATGAATCAGCCTGTATATCTCGGCTCCGATATACTTTTGAAGTCTGTTTTTACCGTTATTACATACGTTGTATGAGGTACTATCAAAGTAGTTTCATTGGTGGCGGCTAAAAAAGTGGTCATCCTGAAATCTAATGTAAAATGACCATACCCCTTTGGTTTAATTATCTCCACTAGTATAGAAAGTGTTAAAATAAATCGCAATTTTGTCTAAAAATTCAACACCTGGTATCTTTGAAACGAAGTGTTTCTGGGTTTATGTTGATATGACATTTTCGTCTTATAATACTGTTAAAGTCCTGCTACAAAAAATTGGACCACCCTATATACAGGTTGTTTCATTTTATATCTCAGCAATAGTTGGTCCAGGAGGTGTGCGAAATCCTGTTAAGAAAAGTGGCTAAGAGAAAATGCTGGAAATAATTTGACTTCCACATCGTCAATACGTGTGGAAGTATGGCATCGGCGATAAAAATAATTATTTTTTTCGCTTAAACCTCATAAAAAGTGTCTAAACATATAGAAAACATGATTCGCACCTGTTAGAATCACTCCAATCTCTAAACCCCATTCACCTTGGTTAACAGACAATATAGAACTTCTCATGCATCTGCCAGACAGTGCCCGTATAAAGTTTAACAAAACAAAAAAAAGTGGAGCATTGGGTCTACTACAAGGAGATTAGAAATTTTACAAACGCTGCTATAGAGAAAAACGAGCCTATTTAAATACTTACCTAAAATCTCATAATCAGAACAAGTTATGGGAAAGACTAAAAAAGGCAGACATCAGCCTGAGGACTAAATCACCGGGCCTGCCTCCTCATCTCAATAATTCGAATATGATTAATCGATCCTTTTGCGAACAAAATTTGTCCGTAGATGAAGCCGACAATAAAAGCTTAAACTCATTGCTACAAGACAAAGCGACTTATTCTTGTTTTGAGGGGTCGCCGCTGCTTCAGTGTTAGATAATTACCTATCTGGAATGCAGCGTGTAAGGCTGGGTGATCAGACTTCAGATTTCCTTCCTGTCACATCTGGAGTCCCTCAGTGCTCCATACTTGGGCCTCTGTTATTCAGCATACATACACCAAAGCTACCTACCTATCTTCGTGATTGTCAGTATCGTTTTTACGCAGATGATACACTAATATATTATCCGTTTGAGCCTTCAGCAATTTTGGAATGTGATATCATTAACAGTGACTTAAGGAGATAAAATGACTTTTCAAACCAATACAGTCTTACTGTAAATCCCTCTAAATCAAAGTCAACTCTTTTCGGACGCAAAGCTACAGTTAAATATAATACACCTTTGGCGAAACTTGGAATCCGTGGCGTAGAATTAGAAACGGAAGAATGTGTTGACATATTAAGGGAATAGAACAGATAATGAACTAAGATTTTCCCATCACGTCACTATGATTACACGCCGAGCTTATGCTAACTTAAAATTGCTGTATGGGTACAGGGAGTATCTTAGCAGGGCTGTTAGACTGACTTTGTGCGAGGCACTAGTCTTATCTAACTTAAATTATGGAGATGTGGTGTACGATGCATGCTTAAGAGTGGTAGATTCAACTAGGCTGCAGCGCGTTCAGAATTGCTGTGTGAGGCTGGTGTGTGGATTGCGCAAGTTTCACCATATCTCTAGTAGCTTTAAAGAATTGAACATTTTGTCACTCCAAAATCGAAGAAATCTTCATTGTATGTGTCTTTATCACAAGGTAATACAACATCGAACCCCCCATATCTTTATAATAAAATTAAATTTAGAACTGACATCCACACTCTCAACATCCGAAGTAAGACAATCCCACAGTATAAAATCGAGCTGTTCAAAAGATCTTTTTCTTATAATGTAGCAAATCTTTATAACAAGGTTCCCGATTGTTACAAGTCACTATCAGTTGTTGCTTTTAAACGAAGGTTGAAGGGGTTGCTTCTGGAGGGAAGCTTATAATTTTCTGTGGCTGCAGAGTTTGTTTGTCGCCTGGATGTCTGCTGTTTTGTAGTATAGACATAATATGTGTGTACCCACGCAATTCCTAATTATAGTTACAAACATGTATTTTTTCTCACTTGTTAATATTATTTAGGTTATTTCTTCTTTTTTGCCACTTTATTATTTTTTTCTCTTTTGCTTGTTATTTCATGAGTTTGTAAATGGCCACTACCACCGTTTAATTGTGTTATATTAAGGATCGGTTGAGTGGAAGAACGGAAATATTTATGAACTCTGCCGTTTGACATGTAGCTTAATTGTCAATAAAAGCATGTTATTATTATTATTATTATTATTATTATTATTATTATTATTATTATTATTATTATTATTATTATTATTATTATTATTATTATTATTATTATTATTATTATTATTATTATTATTATTATTATTATTATTATTATTATTATTATTATTATTATTATTATTATTATTATTATTATTATTATTATTTGGAGACACACATTTTGTTTGTTTGTCGGTCTGTCAGTCTGCATGACTATCTTTTGTAGACACGATGACTTTAGAGCGAATTAAGATATCGTCTTCAAATTTGGTATACAGTTAGCATACGACAAACGGTTTGGATTGTTTTTGGATAAAATCGCTCCAGGGGGTAGGGGATGAATGGGGGATGATTTGGTAAAAATTCACGGTTCTCTGTTAAAACTAGGAATATAAGGTTTAGGGTTTGTTTATTTGAAAAATTTGAGTTTCATCAAAAATCTAGTATTTTGTGCTGAAATTAAATTAGGGGTTGAATGTGTGGGGTTGAAAAATCTGTGCAAGATGGCGTAAAAAGTCTCAAAACATTTGATTCTGGAACTAATTTTTTTAAACTGTCGGTCGGTCGGTCGGTCGCTCGGTCTGTCGGCCTGTACGTCTGCCTGGTAGTAGGCGCAATAACTTTGGAACTAATTGAGATACCATCTACAAATTTGTTATACTGTTAGCACCCAACAAAGGAACGCTTCGGATTCTTTTTCGGTAACATCGCTTTAGGGGGTAGGGGATAAATTAGGGGTTATTTGGTAAAAATTGAAATTTTTTCCTTAAAACTCGAATAACATAATATTTCAGAAGTTTATGGGTACAGGAACACGAATCTTTTCTTTGCGGTGAAGTCGTGGAGTCTAAAATTATCATAGCTATGTGGAAGTTAAGATTCAATTTCCAGCACTACTTTTTCAAATGGAGCAGCTTCTACTTTGTGTCAGTAGCGAAGGGCATGCTCCCTGCTTTAAGTTTTGTATTACACTCGTCCTATACCTACAGACTCTAGTTATGATTCAATTTGCAGCACTATTTTTTACTGGGTATATTCGAGAGTCAGGAACTAAATAGCTCATTTACCACTCAACTGTGACAGATACGGGAAAATATAAAGCGACATTTTTTTGTGGAGAATTAACATCTTCTTTAGAAAAAAATTATAAATTTGCTTTTTGACAGGGCCGTATTTTTTTTTCTAATTTAATACAAATGAAACCCCGTCACTAGTTGCTTGTGGAAATTGTTATTATAACTGAAGATGGTACCCTATACGGTGATGATGTTTACCAAATTTGGTTTAATTATATCCACTAGAAAGTGCTAAAATAAATCGCTATTTTGTCGAAAAATTCAACACCTGGTATCTTTGAACCGAAGCGTTTCTGGATTTATGTTGATATAAAATTTTCTTCTTATAATACTGTTAAAGTCCTGCTAAAAAAAAGTGGACCATCCTATATAAAGCGTGTTTCATTTTATATCTCAGAAATACTTGGTTCAGAAGGTCTGCAAAAAATCATCTTAAGGAAAGTGGCCGAGAGGTGGGGGGACCGTATTTGGCTAAGGCGTAAGCCCTTGGTACAGTTTGAGGCTAAAAAAAAAATTCTGAAATTAATTTTACTTCCACATCGTCAATACGTGTGGAAGTATGGCATCGGCGATAAAAATTTCAAAATTTTTTTTCACTTGAACGTAAAAAATGTCAAAACATAGAAAAGATGAATTGGGAACGAAAATTGTTTGTGTCTGTCGGTCTGTATGTCTGTCTGTAGCCACGATAACTTTAGAACAAATTGAGATATCCTCTTCAAATTTGGTATATAGCAACACCCGACAAACAAACGGTTCGGATTGTTTTTTGGTAAAATCGCTTCAGGGGATAGGAGATGAATAGGTAAACATTTTTTCCATTAAAACTCGAGTAATATAACTTTTAGGGTTTGTTTGTCAAAAAAGTCTCAATTTCGTCAAACATCTGGTATTCTGTTGTGAAATTAAATTAGGCGTTGAATGTGTGGGGATGGAATATCGGTGACAGAAATTTCAATATTTTTTTTGTTGAAACGTCGTAAAAATCTCAAAACACATAGAAAACTGATTCTGGAACGAAGATTTTTTATCTGTCGGTCGGTCGGTCTGTCGGCCTGTATGTCTGTCTGTTAGTAGGCGCAATAACTTTCAAACGAATTGAGATATCTTCAAGTCTGGTGTCCAGTTAGTACCCGATCAAGGAACGCTTTGAGTTGTTTTTGGGTAAGATCGCTTCAAGGGGTAGGGAATAAATAAGGGGTGATTTTGTGAACATTGAATTTTTTTCCTTAAAACTCGAGTCGTTTTAGAAGCTGATGGGTACAGAAATACGAATATTTTCTTTGTGGTCAAGTCATGGACCCTAGATTCATTTCATTTATCACAGCTATGTGGAAGTCATGATTTAATTTGCTGCGCCATTTAAGTTACTAATTCTGCTGCAATGGGGCTCAATTTCTATGGTCATATAAAATGAGGCAGTTTTATGGTAAATATCTCTATAAAAGCTACCAAAAAATAAGACAGTGTTAATCTTGATGAAAGTGTACATAATTTCGGTTTGCCTGAACTCATATGGATGAAATTTGTCTCGTTTAAGAAATGTATGTTAGTTAAATCGAGATGATAGCTAAATCACATTGATTTTCGCTGCCCTCGCCAGAGGACGCTATTTTAAAAACTTGCTTTCTTTGCAATTTTCCTTCGAAAATTTAAATAGAAAGAGATAGCTATTATATCATATTCGGACAGTAAAATAAATTTGCAAGCGACTATGTAAAAGATTCAATTCGATATCTCCAATAGTTTCGGTGTTATAGTCAAGAGAACAATTAATGTTAATTGATGAAAAACAATTATTCCAAAGGCCATGGTCAAGCCTGCTGTGACAAATAATACAATTTTCTCCCTATCCGTGCTATTTTTTCATTTATTCCATCGCTTAAGTCATGCTATTATTTTACACTCATAATTTATTCTATCTGCCGTCTTGTTTTTGTGTGCCCTCCTTCATACTTTATCTAGGCTTAACACTGGTTCAAACCCTGACAGACGCAAGACTTGAAGCGTGTTTAAAGACCAACGGGACAAAACAACAATGAAAATACCAAACACCTTGACATTATTGATCAAATAGTAGAAAGCTTGTTAAACAAACAAAAAACAGAAACTTTATAAATGTTAAAAATTATGACCGTTTTGCAAAATGCAACTATTATACTTTTTTAATGCTGGAAACGGCAGTTTCAATTTCAGTTGTGAAATCAGGATTGTGGCACTTCGAATTATATTAATAATGTTTTCCCGTGTGGTTGGTAGTGTTTGATATACAATTTATTTTAGTCTTTCCCACAGGTAAAAATCTAGCACGGTTAATTCTAGGGATCTAGGCGGCCACGGTAACAAACTACCTTTTCCAATACAACGATCTGGGAAGGCAAAACAGTAAAAAATCACGGACTTGTGAAAATTTTGATATCATAAGGATTGTCTTATATCAAGAGGCACATCTTCTAAAAGGGTAGGTAGGTTATTTCGTAAAACGTTCAATTACGAGTCGCTATTTATATGGGCATCAAAGATAAACGGTCCGATAACTGTGTCTCCCAAAATTCCGCACCATACGTTGACACTCTACCTGTTTTGGTGATCCACTTGGAAGAGCAATTGGTGATTTTCATTGCGCATTCATTTTTACTAATAACAATAATTCAGCCGCCTGTTAAAATCGGTATCTGAAAGGGCCTGGTGTAGAACTACATGCTAGGGATGTAGCTTAAAATCTTTTAAAATGCGGAATACTGTAGTGCAATTTACACCTAAGTGTAAAGCAATGTTTCCAATGCTCAAGTGCGGCTACACTTGCACGTATGCGAGAACGGTTATAATATTATCTTCACTTTCTGATGGACGTCTCGTGATGGGCATTGGAATGGGATGTACACCACCAGCATTTGACGTTTAGTCAATCGCCGAAACACATTTCTGCGGTAGGGTTTTCGTTCTGGATACCAGACAGCATTTTCACGTTGCGCGAAAGGAGCACTTTGAAAACATTGGAAATATACGGCAAGTATATAATAAGTCTCGGCCGTGGTATTAGCCATTAAAAAAAAAAGATGGAGCACAAAATTCGAAGAAGAACAATTTCAAAATTCACATAAAACCAAGATAAAATTGTTAAGAGAATTTTCAAAGTTTGATCCAAGTGACATTTCAATTCGTTTGTTTCCCTATAAACCAGTCGATTTTGAAAAAAATCGCTTTTGTCAACATCATAATTAATATAGTATTTAGCCTCTCCGGTGGAGGGATGGAGAGCGTATCTGGAAACAAATGTTTTTCTTCAATTAACATTAATTATTCTTTTGGCTATAACACCGAAACTAATGGAGATATCGAATTGAAAGGTGCACATATTCGTTTGAAAATTTATTGTAGTTTCCAAATATGATATGATATAACTATATCACTCTATTTAAAATTTTGATTAAAAATTGAAAAGAAGCAAGTTTTTTAAATAGTGTCCTCTGGCGAGGACAGCAATAATTAATGTGACTTAGCTAATATTTCCTTTTAACCAATAAACCTTCCTTTTTTAAACAGATTTCACTAATTTGGTGAAGCCAAACTAAAATTATGTACACTTTCATCAGTAGACCTTTTTCCTTCCCTTAGGACTCCGCGTTTTTGCCGCCCTGATAGCACCGCAGCCTTTGGCTTATTGTGCACGCCCTTTGTCTTTTCTACTCCACCCATTACAAAATCACTGTGCCCTGAACTAGTCTGCACAGTAATTGGTAGGGTGAAGTTTTATATTGCTCTGTCTCCGGTTTAGGCTGTCCGTAAATCAGTTGTCTTTTGCAGTCCAGAGCTTTACACTCGCACAAGATGTGCTGGGCTGATTCCTCCCCGTCGCCGCAGAGTGTGCATGCCAGGTCCCCCCCGAACCGCCCCATTTTATGCAGTTGTTTCTTGACAGCCATGTGTCCCGTCAAGAGTCCTGCTATGTTCCTGAGCTGCCCTTTGCTAAAATGTAGCAGCTCCATAGCTCTTTTTGGACTGTGTTGCCCAATTAATGACTTCCCGTGTTTGAGCCCTGGACAGTCTGCCCAGACTCGAAAAGTCGAATTTCTCTATAACTCGAATTACACAGCAAACTTTAGCGGGTAAACGACAGTGTATATTGCTACCTAACTCGAATTCCTCTTAGACGAAGTCTCTATAAATCGACTTATATTTCTTTCACATTAACAAGAAAATGTGCGTAAATAAATGTCCGCAAGTCGTATCGGCTCAGTTTGTCTATGCCTATTCATTAATTCATTAACCGTTTTGTTCACGTATACGCCAGTGTAGTTGCAAATCTAGAATCCGAATTTTACAGAACGGCTTCTAGAAGAACATTGAAAACACTATCATTATTTGAGGAAAAAAAATGATATAGGAACTATCAAGCGGTACTAAAAACTGTGACATTTCAATTAAATACGGCTTAGCGCGTAGTACAGTGTCTGCAATCTGGAAAGATAAAGGCAAGGTGTTAAGTGACTTTGAGAATAGTGACTGCTGCGGTAAAGCAAAGAGAGTACGTGTATACACTTACGAGGACGTTGACAAAGCAATCAGTGCGTGGTTTCGCTCGGATAGAGAACATAATTTGCCCATTAGTGGATCTATTACCAAAGAGAAGGCTTTGTTTTACACCGAGGCTCTTTGTTATGGTGAGTTCAGTGCTAGTGATGGTTGGCTGGATGAATTTAAAACGGGACATAATATTGTTGCCAAAGTTCTTAGTGGCTGAGGAGCGTCTGTTGATGAGGTTGCCAGTAACGAATGGATAACTCAGACTTTACCAAAATTAGTTGAAAAGTATCACGCTGACAACATATTCAACGCAAACGAGAGAGGGCTATTTTTCAAGTGTTTGCCAAATAAAATGCTTCCATATAAAAATCAAAAGTGTTTCGGGGGAAAGAACAGTAAGGAACGAGTTACATTGTGCTTGGAGCAAATATGACGGGTACGGAAAAACTGAACGTTTTGATGATTGGCAAGAATCCGCGTTGTTTTAGGAGTGTTGAATCGCTAAATGTAGATTACTTCAGTAACAAAAACGCATGGGTGACTACTAAAAAATTTTTGTACTTGGTGGTTGAAGCTGGACCAGAAACTTGCTGGCCACAATCTCAAAATTTTGTTGTTCGTTGATAACTGTTCCAGCCATCCCAAAGACATTCAAGTAAAACTGAAGTTTGAAAATTGAATATATCCCACTAAATATGACAGCTAGGCTACAACCAATGGACATGGAAATTATTCAGAATACCAAAGTGCGTTACAGACGATATGTGCTGCTAAAGACAATCAGGTCATTTGAGTAAAATGGTAGTCATGCAAAGTTATCACTTTTGTATTGTGTGAGGTACGTTTCAAAAGCTTGGGTCGATGTAAAGGAGGAAACCATATAGAACTGTTTCAAGAAACCCGGTTTTGCTGATCATACTGAGTGGGACAATGAAGATCTTGTTCCTGTAACCACTTTACTGCAGACCTCGATTGAGTAAATCAAGAAAGTTAAATCATTGTGGAACCAACTGATCGAGGCAAGGGTTGATGTAGGAGAAGCAACATGTGAAGATTATGTCCTAGTTGACAATGAACCGACTTTAAATGGTGCACCCAGTGACCAAGAAAGACAGTGTTTCTAAGGCTGCAGAAAATTCATAGTCAAGTGATGAGAGTGCCCTAGAAGTTGAAAAAATTCCTGATCGCTTTGATATTCAAAAATGCTTGGGTTTTCTGAGGAGAGCTTTAGAGGTGATATTAAAAAGTTTTCACAATTTGGAAGACTACTTTGAAAAACAAGCTGTTCAAAAGGCTCAGCAAACGCAGATTACAATTTTTTTTCAGGCCTGCCATTTAAGTTAAGCTAAATTTGTACGCTACACGCAGTATTAAATATATATATATATATATATATATATATATATATATATATATATATATATATATATATATATATATATATATATATATATATATATATATCCAATTATTTTGTATTTATTGTGTGAATGAATATCTGCGAGGCCAAATGCATGTGTGATTATGTGTGTTTTGTTTCTATAACGGCGGCCTATTTCCGCGACTATGGCCAATCATCGACGCCATGGAGCAGTTTCCGTCGGTTCAGAGACACACGTTCTTACCCCTGAACCAACGTGGCTCTCATGTGTGATTATAATGATAAATAAAACAACATAATTGTGTGGACTAAACAATGATTTTTCATCAAATCTATTTAACTTGAACTATGTCGAACACTTCGAGCTGGCAACTATCTGTTAGACTTAGAAATATTTGACTACACACACACGTTTATATATATATATATATATATATATATATATATATATATATATATATATATATATATATATATATATATATATATATATCTAATCAAATAACACTTATAATAAAAGTTGCTCAATTAATCTACAATATTTTATTACGCTCTGCGTTATCACTGAAAAACATTACTGAAAACGAAAAACATAATTCAGCTCTTAACAAAGCATAAATTCGCTGTAAGCTTCCGTAAAATAAAGTTTTTTTCGGAGTGTGCTTGATATGGGAAACTTAATTAGTATTTGGCTTAATATCTTCTTACACCTAATTAATTTATTCTGGATACCTTGCCCATTTTTAAAGATAACAAGTAGTTAATTTGAATGATTGATTGTACGCTTTTTACTCGTCAAATATCCTTCACCTTCAAATTAAATATATCTTATTTTGTCATCACCGGAAATAACTCCTCTAATCGCATCGCAGGCAAAATGTGTGTTACAACTTTTGTTCTGGATAATAATACTACATAAATCAACCGTTTGCCAAATAGCTATATTTTATGAAATTGTCCTAAAAAGAATCGTCACTGACAAGGCTACAATAGTAATTTACGTATTGTTTACATTAATAAATACCTACCGATTAAAACTCAGCGCAGAAACAGTAATACTAAAGTTTAAAAAAAATCAAAGGTTCATTAAGATTGCCTTTTTATTAGTGAATTTTCTTAATATATATATATATATATATATATATATATATATATATATATATATATATATATATATATATATATATATATATATATATATATATATATATATATACAGGGTGTTTCAAATATGATGGTCTATGTTACAGGTGAACATTCAACACAAAAAAGAAGTCTATTTTTTCATATAAACATGGGTCCGCAAATGCTTAGTTTTTTAGATACAGCGAGTTAAAGTTATTTGTTTTTGTCAGTTTTTCACGAATAAATCTGAGTCAAATTAAAATTTTGGCGTGAAAGTTGGCATACGGGGGTTTTTGAGGGCAAGAAATTTAAATATGTTGTTGTTAATAACACTGCTGGTAGAGGACGTTACCTGTAAGACTATGCTTGCATTCAATTGGCTATAATTTTTTGACACCCAGTAATATCGACCTACCGTAAAGCTACGTTGCACCCCTTATCAATTGTAAGCAAAAAACTTGATCCAAATGACACACCATTTTCGAGATATTTCAATTTTCAATCGATGTCGCTTAAAAATTAATTTTTCTCAGGTAATTAATTGTATTGTCTGCAATTTTTAACAACAAATAAAACAACAAATAAAAAAGTTTATAACATTTTATGATACCTGACTACAATAAATGTTCAAAATGGCCACCCTCCACTTAAATACACTTTCGTATTCTGCGGAGCATACAACGTCGTACTCTGTGAAATACTTCTGGTGTATTTATAATTTGTTCGCATTCAAGTACAATTCTTGGCTGCAGATCATCAACATTTTCAACATTTGCTTCATAAACAATACTTTTGAGATGTCCCCATGAATAAAAGTCCATAGGATTTAAATCAGGGGATCGAGCCGGCCATGGCTGAGGTCCACCGCGTCCGATCCATCTGCGTCCAAAAGTATTGCTTAGGTAATTTCTGACATTTATGGCGAAATGTGTGTGAGTGTGTGTGTGTGGGGGGGGGGGGGGTCCGTCATGCATAAACCACAGGTTTATGTCTTATGTCAAGAGGTACATTTTCTAATAACCCATTTAGTTGGTTTTTCAGGAATTCAAGATAAGTTGTAGCATTATGTCTGTGAGTGAAAAAAAATTGGTCCTATCAAATTACACCCTACAATTCCAACCCATACATTTAAGGAAAATTGCCGTTGATGATGCGTTTCTATTGCTTTTCTCCCAGTGAATGCATTTTTTAAAAGATTTCTTTTATCATCTTTATATTGAGTATGCACACGCCCTCCATTTAGTTTCATCACGCCTTCCAAGGAGAGCGCTCCCCACAGTTTGAGAATCGCTGCTCTGGAGCAAAATCAGATTATCTAAACCATTTTAATTAACATTTTACTTAACCTAACGATACCTTTCTGAAAAAAATATCCTTATTACAAACTATTATTGTGTAAAAGCGGTTTCAGATAGAAAAAATGGTTACATTAATTGGCGTTTATTCAGTTATTTATAATCCTCATTTAAATATGCATGCTATATTATTAGTCATGTGGAGAAAGTCTGGTTAACATCCTTCAACTATAATATTTATCGAATACCTATATTTGTGCAGGTATAATTGGATCGAAGGATGCACTTCCGGCAAGATAATTGTATGACAATGATGGTTTGGAATTAAGATAAACTATCAATAACAACCCAACTTGTGTATAAATCTCAACCTCCAAAACCAAATCAGCTTGTACCTAATATGGATGCAAAAGGTTAGCAATATAATAATTATAACATTAACTCATACGGTTTTGGCCTTCTAAAGGACGAGCATAATCCAATGCGTACATTGTTCTTATTTATTAATAAAGCGGTTTGCATTTTCCGCAGGAAGCTTATTTTTATTAATTCGCCCTTTCCTTGAACTTTGACTATATTCGAATGTTTCTCAATCATGAACCACGTCAACTCGTTTTGTATCATCCATGTCGCTTTACCATTTACTAAACCCAATTAAGAATCATATGAATGTGAATACAAAAGATTAAGGAATGCGTGGCGTATTATCCTTTTTTGTCCGTGAATTAACTGCGACTTTATACCCAACTACATAAATAGCAAGTAGCGATTTCACAAGGAAATGTTTCATTAAAAGATTGATTGAATAACAAAAGTGTATTACACCATGTTTATTTTAAAACATGAATAGGTTTAGGTGAAAATGCTACTGTCCACTCGATGTTTCTTACTGAGTTTGCATACATTTACATTTCTGACATAAGTATTCGTCTTTGATTCTTATCTACACAGACATTAAGTGTTTGAAGCATCCATCTTTTGAAATAAAACACTGCTGTTAAAAGACTTATGGCTTGAAAGAACGTAACGCAAATTTAAGCAGCAAGTGCGTTATAGTAGTGAATTTTCATGAACATTTTTTAGCAAATATGTAATTTTTTTTCAATAAAAGCAGGCATCAAATTGGGTTACCAGTATAACCTATATAGTAGACGAATGTATCATATTTCTTTAAAATAACTTTACTGTTTGAAAAAAGTACAAAAATTTTCCGAAAAGAAACTTAAATATTCCCGAAAAAACTGGTCTGATTTTCCTGGCCAACGAACCTCTTCAATCTGTTTAACGAAACTCCTAAAAAAAAATTTGCATGAAAATTTACAAACACTTTTTCACGAAAATCCGAAAATAGTGAATTTTTATTCAAAAAAATTCACTAATAGAGAGGTATCGATGGTGAGACTTTGCACCCATATCCACGGTCAGTTTCAATTTATATATATATATATATATATATATATATATATATATATATATATATATATATATATATATATATATATATATATATATATATATATCCAACCGATAACTCAAAAAGTAATTACCCGATTTCGATGAAACTCGGCAAGTAACTTTATTTTATTAATAGCTTGGACGAGTTCATTAGTCAGGAAGATGAGACAAGGTTTTCCGGGAAATTTTTGAGTTTCCTTACGAAAAAAGAAATTTATATCCGAAAATTACAAAGCTATTTTAATGAAATTTGGTGGATATGTTGCCTTGGGAAAGGCCTCACTACATGCGAAGGTTCAGCTTTCTCAGTTTATAAAAAATTGAATTATTCAAACTATTAATTTAAAATCCCTATGAATTTTGTGATGGGTTGCATGTATTTTGGGTGGTCTATTCCTTGCCTATTAAATCAGCAACATACAGAAAGATAAACACAAATATTATACTTCACATTTTAAAATTTCCTCGGCTTCTGAGCTATATTGACTCTCCTCTCAGTTAGTCGGTTCCAGTCGCTAAATGATGTAAAAATTTTAACAATTCCTATGTTAAAAGAAATATTTCAAATGATATGTCAAAGAGCTTTTTAGATTTTGAACAAAGATATTTATTATTTATTAACAATTGTTTTTAAAGCTTTAATTGCAATTGAAATCCTACCGGATCCTCTAATTTAGAAACTAATAACAAATTTATTCATATTTTTAAGTAACAGAATTTTGGTTTGAACTTTTATAACATGGCTATTTATTTCAACGGATATTTTGCTTTGACACCCGATGCGCCATCTCTGAATTAGTCTGTGAACTACTAATTCAAGTTGGTTTGAATTTTTGCTATTTGTTGATGAAAACTGCTTTAATTTTAAGACATTTACTTTACACAGCTAGATGGAATATTTATCATATAATTATTACAGTGACTTGATAGAGACAGTGTGGCCATTAGGTGGTATCATTTTGGGCGATTCGGCCGCCATGTTTTCTCCACATTTAACATTGCGCTTATGGAAGAATTGTAAAAAATTGCAAATAATAATGAATTGGTGCATTTTAGAAGAAAACTGTATAGAACATTTTCGGTAGATAATTATTTTTCGCTCCTAATAGACTAGTCGCAATGTTTCCTATTTAGATAGGAATCATTAAAATTGTTATAAAATAAATTTCCTAGTCAATGGATCTATAGAAACTGTTTATGTTATGAGGTTGGCTGCATTGCCGACAGACCGATTTGATGTGATAAAAAATAAAAAATCCGCCGACTTCTCCAAACACAAAGTGTTTGATTTTGATTAAATTCATTATTTACCTGTACGAAGTGGTGGGTACAGGAATTTTTTAAGTTATTTTAGCTTGTTCAGTAATCAATTAGCACTTTAGTTAAAGACGTTCAACTTTTTTCAAGACTGGAAATTATTTTCCAGCAGTTGTTTTCTTTTGTCCAAACACAAAATATAAGATTGAAATTATTCTTTGTTGAGAAAATGTTAAGTGACTGTTCAGATGTAATGCATATTTTTATTTTACCGTGTCATAACCTGAAAAAAAAACGTGAACAGGTTTGTTGTGTTCAGGCTAAAAATAGTAAGTAAAAGGCTAATTTCAAAAAACTTGCATGCTAGCAAAACTAATGAGTACTCCTTTATGACCATCGAATAAAGTTTTATAATTATTTTTGCATTTTCTTACTCTTCCTTGAATTTGTTAATGATTATTATTTGTATAAAGATCATAAACTATGATTTTGTAATGTTGAATGATTCATATAATTATTCATTACCAAATTGTTCTGGTGTTATTTAAATACAAATTTGTTTACAATTGATGACAATCCGTCAACGTCACTTCATCAAATCGGTCTGTCGACAATGTAGCCAAACTCATAACATAAACAGTTTCTACAGATCCATTGACTAGAAAAAATATTTTAAAGCAAATTGTAATGTGTTCTATCTGACCAGGAAACATTACGACTAGTCTGTTATGAGCAAAAAATAATTCTCTGCAGAAAAGGTTCTATACAGTTTTCTTCTAAAATGCACCAATTCATTATTATTTGCAATTTTTGACTATTCTTCCATAAGCGCAATGTTAAATGTGGAGAAAACATGGCGGCCGAATCACCCATGGCCACACTGTCTCTATCAAGTCACTGTAATAATTATGATAAATGGGAAAACTTCTTTTTAATGGTCATACATTAGATAGTTGAATTATTCGGTACCCGTTTGTTGCCGACTTCTGGTCCTGGTAAACTTGATTTATATTACCGTGCGTCTGCTGCTTGTTGTGATTTCTTCTACTTTAACATCTATAGACTTGCCTGTTAAAGTGTTGAACACGTTTTTCACTATTTATTAACAGAATTTAGATAAAATTCAGCAATATTATTCGGAGTTTATATATGATGCCGTCTCCCTTTGAGATCCACCAAAAAAAAAAAACCTTCGTCTAAATTTACGTCCTGTTTTTCAAGCCATGGCACACTACCTTGGAAATTTCATTTCATTCCTCATCTGGTTTTTCCAAGTTACCCATTGTCAATTGTGGAAATTTTTCATTGTTCTTCAAACTAACAGCTAGATAAAATTTAATGCCCGCCAAAATCAAATCCTGCACTTAACGTCAATTACAAACCGAAAATACCTATATCTAAATATGACATTTGGAATAACCTATAAATACTTAAATGTAAACAAAACTTTGTTACTTATCTAAAAACACTTTTAAACGTTGTTTCTTGCATTTGGAAGTCTGTTTAAAATATAAAAACCACTGTTCTCATTATTAATCGTTCATTTCACTTCTTATAACTATACAGAGTGTTTTTTAATACATTAAAGTCTCTTTTTAAAATTGTAAGTAATTGACAATATAATTTTTCTACCTGTTTTTATGTATCAGGCTATACATACATAATTAAGTATGTATTTTATTTCTCTCTATTAATATTGCTCCATATTATATGGGTTATATTTTAATTTCCAGCAATGATCTAAATGAAACATTTATTTTCAGCGTATGGATATTTCATGCAGTACCAAATTTAGTAACAACAAAGAATATGCCTTGCAACCGTGTTTATTATTTATGATTTTTATGTGCATAGTGTGGTGTATTGGACAATTTGTATTAAAATGGCTTTTGATATTTAATACCAGGAAGATAACAGGTGAATTTGCAGTTTACCTCAGGGACAGTTTTAGATAAGTCGACTGCTGATAGATAAAATTTTGTATGTTACATGCACATTGACACTGTTTTTACTTTGCTCTCCTGCTTTTGCTGAATTTTCTACATTTTAACTTATTCGCTGGCCTAGTGCAGTAAGTGAAACATTATTTTTATTTTATTATTTATATTATTATTATTTCACAATTTCTCTATTTTTCGCTTGGTATGTTACATGCTCTTTTTCGCTACTTCGTCGTGGGTTTTTCCTTTTCCTCCTGCATGCCTACAAACATTGTCTTGGGGACAACTCCCAAGAGAGTTCCGGACCTGGGGTGAATGTGAGGTAGACAGGGTTTAAAGGAGGTATGGCTGCAAAATGTGAAAAAGGCAGCGTTTAGAGGTCCGACTAAGCTGTTTTTTTTTCGCATTTTCCGCCCATATTTCCTTTTTATCTTCCCCGTCGAGCACCCCTATTCACTCCTGGTCCTGTAGCTTACTTGTGGGTTGTTTGCAAGAATTTTGTCTTCTAGTTTGTACATCCAGGGATGTTCTAAGCATGTTTCTGAAAAACATTTTCTAAACATTTCTGTACGGCAAACTGCAAATTTACCAAACACGTTTTATATTTACTTGAGTTATTGCTGTTTTGTTAAAACAAATTACATACCTGTTTCTCACTCGTTTTGTTTGTTTGATTTATTATAGACAAGTGAATGTGTAAATCATTAGTAAACATTTATGTAAAGATCTTGTATCTGATTTGTCCTTTTTGTAGTACTTTTTTCTTACTTAATCAAAAATCTTAATCTTATAAAAATTTACTACCATAACGTACTTGCTGCGTTTCAAAATGTTTAAGGGGTTGAATCCTTGCATTGTGTGAAGCAATACAAAATATACTAGGCGGATACAGCAATAAATGAGGCAAATAACTTTTCAATAAAGATTTGAGAGTGACGTTTTTTTACATTTATTTGCAATTTTATTTAGCCATGTTTTTGAATGAAATTGCGTCGGTGATTGATCATAGTCGCCAAATAACCCGACGTTAAAGAAATAAAACACGCAAAATGTTGACATAATTGTAAAATTGGATAAATGGATATACATATGCAATATAAATAATCGACAGATACTTTTAGAATTTATTTGATAATAGAAATTGCTTTGCAAAATGTGCAAAGACAAACAAGTTGGACCAAAAGAAATAGGTGAAAAGGTGTTAAAAGGCACAGTTAATTAAGGTAACGGTAAGTGATGTTTATGTAGGAAATCATAATAAGCTAAGACAAATGCACGGAAGATAATATCGTGTCACCTTCATAAGACATTTTCCGCATAATCCCACACATAGTATACCTTGAACTTCCAGGCAGGTGCACTTACCTGCGATTTACCTTCGTTAATGATTAATCAGCCTACTCGAGAAAATATTGTTAATATGATCGCGTGGGATCCTTTTTAAGTATACAGTGTCGCATCTCCAAAAACGGAGATGACAAGAATTAACTGATCTATCAAGTCAGGTATTAGCTTTCAATTTTGCCCAAAAATGAAATGCAAAAAATGCCACTTAAAGTATTTCAATTACAAATATGTAGTGCCTTGCAGGGCAGTTTTTACCCTTACGCAATATTCGATAGGTATATTTCAATGCTTTAAATGGCTAAAAACGTTATCTGTACGTGTTTTGGAAGCTTATTTAGATGAACATTTTTTGAATCAAGGAAAATAATTTACAGATTTACAATATTTTAGTTCTTATAATTACTGCAGGTCTTTTAAGACGTGTGTTTTTCAACCTAATAAATTATCAAATAATCATCAAACTATAAAGGAGGTGCCGCCGTGTTGTCGTAACGACGACTTTCTACCTCCAACAGTTCTGTTCACTGACTGAAGATTGAAACCTGTAATGTGCACTACTAAATACAGTTTGGAGAACATAATTCATCATGATACATTTTTTGGACATGGCGATCATTTCGCCAGCAGCGCTGGCGTCATCAGGGGGGTGACTAAACGTTTATTTATCTCTCTGATGACCGTTACTTTATTAACGCAACGATAATCAGGTCTGAGAAACGTATTGTGATGAATTGGGTTCTCCAAAGTGTACTTACCGGTCCTTCATCTAGTTATAGCCTCCCCACTTTATGAGTGGGGTCCAAGTATTCCCGAATCTTTTCTCTTGGTCTCCCTCTTCCTCTTCCTAATTATGTTGCCCCAAAATTATTTTGTTAGAGAGTAGTTTTATCCCAAAGTTTGTCTAATAAATTTTGCCTTTTGCCTCTCAATGTCCTTCAATGGCATCTTTCTTCTCTCATTTCATCTAGCACACTTTTATTGTTTTTTTTTTGGTTAATCTTGTTACCGTCATTGTCCTCCGGGTCGATATTTCAAAATTTTCTAATGTTTCCAAAGTCTGTTTATCTAAAGTTAAGCTTTTCGCCCTTTACATTACAACGGTCAATACACGTAGGGGAGACCGAGAAAAAGAGGATCAGTGGGGCAAAAAAGAGCCAGAGACAGCCACTTTATTTAAAAACAAATGTAGATTCCCGCCATATTTTAATTGCTGGAGGTTGGTACCACCCAGTTTCATGGTTAGACAGTGACAGTGAACTAATGTGAAAGTGAATGTGTGATTTGTGATTATTTTAGTTAATTTAAGATAAGCGCTTATAATATTTTGCTAGATTATAGACCATAAATTTAGAAAATGTTTGTTTACCAATTAACTGTAACGTGAAGCTTTATGTAATCGGTTGTATTTAACATAAATAACATCGTTGTTTGGTGAAGAAAAGTCAGATTAGTATAAGTTTTATAATAAGTTATGTTTGGGGGCAAACACGACCAAGTGAAGTGATTAAAAAAAACGTTAGTGCTTTTCAAAACGGTAACATCATGAGGTTGGAGGTATGGAACGTTAGTGATAACACAACATTCTTACTCTTTGCCTTGTCAATTACAGCTAGATTTCTTTATACAACCTGTTACAATCTAAGATTAACAGAATAGGCTCTGTATACTACAATGATACTACTGGTCTGGCTTTAGGAATTATAAATCTCACAAAGTGGTCAAATGAC
The DNA here is from genome assembly GCA_964006375.1 of Tillus elongatus. NCBI lineage: Eukaryota > Metazoa > Arthropoda > Insecta > Coleoptera > Cleridae > Tillus > Tillus elongatus. Next base: position 181,585,025 of record OZ023262.1, on the reverse strand, counting down.
TTCTCTAAAATCTCCAAGTTCAGTCTAGTGACGTCGCAGCAGCAATAGCACCAACTAAACCCCTATCAAGGAAATCGGGACATAATCTCACTCTGCGCACAATCAACATTGGTGGAACATAATACATTAATACAACAAGCTGCTGTGATATTTTACCCTTTCGCCGCTCGTCTGGATTCGTGTCGAATTCTCCTCTTTCAAAATAAGTATTTTTCCATTTCTATGCGCTGTGTGTAACCTGATTCATTCACGTTGTAGATATTTTCTTGTGGTGGGAACATATCTCCGTTTTTCTAATACAAAATTTCTACAAATTGTTGAAGAAAAGTTTCGCCTTGTTAAATCAGATAGCTCTATGGTTTGGAACAGGTTCTGGTTAACAAACAGAGAGAACAGTTACCTCTTCAAAAAATCCTTAAATCAGTCCTTACCGGCTTTACGCTTTACAAGGGGTTCTCAATGCCGTTTTTGGCAGTAACTGGATACATACTTTTTGACGTCTTTGATCCAAAAGCTTATCTTCCCCGTCTAGCAGAACTTAGAGTAATGTTAGTTTCTGTTGTTTTTGTCAATACAAACTTTCATCCTCGTTTCTCAGAAATGGCCGCTACACTAGTCAGTGGTGTCGTACTACCACACATGTGTAATATATGTATATATGTATATATGTATATATATATATATATATATATATATATATATATATATATATATATATATATATATATATATGAAAAAATCAAGAGTTTATTCTCTTTGTTGCAAATTAACAACTGTTAAATGTTCAAAAACCAAGCAAATTCATGGTTTGGCCGCACCTGTTTCAAGAAGCAGAAAGACCTAAGATAGCGATCTCGTCATTCGCTAAATTAATAAGTTGGCGTTTGTAAGTTCATGCGTTAAAAATGGCAAAATTGAAAAAATATTTTTAATTGGAACGTTTCTAATAAATCACCACTAAATTGTCTTAAGAAAAAACATTGTTCACCCTTCTATTAGCGAATTTTTATTTTAAAAAATGCTGCTAGAGAGGTATCGATGGTGAGACTTGGCAAAAATTTTGTTACGCGATTGTGCCTCCTAGAACCCGAAACCAAGGTCCAAATGGACTTTAGTTTAATTAGACTTTAGAGACCAGTAGACCTTGGTCTCCCCTCCTGTCCTAATTTTACGACTTACATGAAAAAGTGTTAACCAAAAAGATACATAATTTCAGTAAAAATTTTTATTTATTATTTTTTTGATAGCTTTTATATTTAAAAATTATTTCCAGCATTTTCTCTTAGAAACTTTCCTCAATAGAATTTTTTGAAACACCTTATATATATATATATATATATATATATATATATATATATATATATATATATATTTGAAGTTTTCAGCATAGACCTAGACAATCTATCTTTCAAGTGAAAATACTTTCAAGATGGCGGCGCATCCGGTTATACCGAAAACCGCAACCAACTTACTTATTTTAAATAGACCACCATATGGTGGTATTAATATTCAATATTATTGTACATCTGGATTTTCTGTTAGATTTCAAGTCAACTTTGTCTGAACCATTATGTTCTACCATTGTTCAGCCATTTCTGACATATTGGTGAATTCCCGTTATTTTTGACGTATCAACAACTTCATAGAGACCATGGTATCTACCAAATGATAATTGCTATAAATCTAAAAGTGGCTGACATTATTAAAAAAATATCAAACCTAATGATATTTTTTTCGAAGACATAAACTGGCTGGTCATATATTGATCTTGTATTTGGTATTAGAGAATCACGAAAATATCACAATCGTTAAATGTAACACCCTGTATTTTATAACATTTTGATGGAAAATGAAATGTCTATATAACAGTATATAACTATATAAGGTGTCCCTACACCTATCTAGCATAGTTTTAGATGTGTAAATTTCACCACTTATAACTTTATTACGCGAGTTTCCCACAGAGAACAAATTTTCGGGCAGACCTTCCTTAAATGACATTCCCTACTACCTATACCCACCTAATTTAGTTTTTGAATAAATAACTATATAATCATCTTCAATAAAAATTTCCGATACGATTGATGTGGAAAAATTATGAACAAACTGTCAAATAATGGCATTTCTATATTAAATTAGTTGTCAAGCTACTACACAGTTGTGAAAGTATTCTTGTCGAAAATGAATAGCCAATTTTATAGTTGGACAAATTCAATCATTTTAGATTTATTTTATATTTATGGCAAATGTGGTAAAATTATATGCAGAACTTGCCGCACTTTTCACGACAGATATCCAGACTTACTAGCCATGAGCAAGACTAAATTCAAACATATTAAAGGAAAGTTTCTATGTTTGAATCTCAATACCGCTAAAAAGGTGCCACATCCAGTGACCGAAGATAAAACCATTGAAGTCAATGTTCTAGCTCATTTTAAGGCTTATCCGCAATCATTAATACGAGCAGCTTACGCCGACTTAGGAATTAGCTATTCGTCAATATAGAGGATCCTAAGTAGGTAATAAAGTTATCTCTAATCCCGTTAAGACGACTTTCTCCTATTGTCCTTAGTTCCAACACATCTTATTTACTTCCTCGTCAGTGCCTAAATCTGAACTGATTTTTGTTCAGGCTATTGTCATTATTACTTCTTATTCTATATTTCAGTGTTATTAGCAGAATCCTCCCCAAATGGCTGTACACTTGTAGTCATATGGTTGCACATTTACGCTTCCACTATTTTTTGAATAGTAAAACTTTTATTATTCAGAACCTAACTGGGAGCATCTCCTGATTTAGCATTTCGCGATCAGTCTAAATTTAATTTTTTACCTACCTTTTTGGGAACTTCCGCAGTTATTTTGTCCCCATTTAAATCTCAGTTAACTATAAGTGTGGTTTCAAAAATTTTGAACAGCCTTTTGTTTTATAGATCTGTCAAGCGTATTTATTTTGCCCTTCTAAACTAGAAAAACTCTTGTAGAAACTTATTAGCCAAATATATTAGCAGTTTTCGAAATTGTGTTATGAATTATGAATTAATTTGTTCGATGTTGTTTTCCTATATATATATATATATATATATATATATATATATATATATATATATATATATATATATATATATATATATATATATATATATATATATATATATATATATATATATATATATATATATATATATATATATATATATATATATATATATATATATATATATATATATATATATATATATATATATATATATATATAGAGCCCCGTCCAATTAGTGTTTTAAATTAGTTAGTAAAAGCGTAGTAACATTTCACGAGACACCACTGAATATTCTCCGTTGTGATTAAACCTTGCTTTTATGTTGTGTGGTTCGGTTTTCATGTTTCGCTTGAACCTGAGGAAATATGAAAGCTTTGTCTTAGGATGACGTATACTCTATTTTAAGCAGACCTGACCTACACGAACAGAACTGCTATAACTAATACTCTGAAAGGATGTTGATGATTGCTTAATAAATCTCTGGTAGTTATTACCGCAAGGTAACTTAGGTTAATAAAAACTGTAGTGTTAAGATAAACAATCTCTCAGAACAATGGTGCAATCCTACTATGACACATTCACATTCAAATTAATACATAGCTTTCTTGAAAAGCAGGTGGAAATAACTAATTACTATTCTGGTGATACTTGAAATGGAAACTTCTAGTGTAAGCACACTTGGAGAACCCGAATCATTACAACACATTAAAAAAAAACTGACGATCGTTTCACTAACCAAGTTAGCGTCATCAGAGGATCAATAATTCAGGTTTTTTTAATGTGTTGTGGTGATTTGGATTCTCCAAGTGTGCTTATCAGTGCTAATCACAGATTCCAACCTCACTTTTTATATATATATATATATATATATATATATATATATATATATATATATATATATATATATATATATATATACAATTTCGGCAAAAATATGGGTAGTTGAGAAAGGTTTGCAGTTGGAAAAGTATTATGGAGTGACTAGTATTAATGGTAAATGGAGGTATCAGGTGAAACATTAGAAGAACGAAATGGAAGAGAAAAGAAATTTTTTGGAATGTCAAAATTTGAAGGTTGTTGAATTTGGAGTGTTGTCAAGCAGTTTTGGATGCAACTATGTATAAAATTATGTTAATATTCGCCACAAGTCTTAGACTTATTGAATAAACATGTTGTATAATTTTAAGCAATAGAGGTAATAAAGGTAATATATATATATATATATATATATATATATATATATATATATATATATATATATATATATATATATATATATATACACACATATAGGGTGTCTTGGTTATATTTAAAAAGAATTGGGGTGTGAGTCGCCTTTGAAAAAATAGTGGGGGTAGTTCGTATAACATTATTCATTTTAAGATCGTGATAGTGAGATCCAGGGTGTTAAAGTTGTTACGCTTAAAGCGATTTTCCTTAATTATCTTTAAAACAGCTAAAGATAAGATTATATTACCAGCATAGAAAGAAAAACGCAAAATAATATTTTAATTTAGAAAAAAATATGTTAAAAGTCAAAATTTCTAAAATTTTTTAACGGTTTTAAAAAACGCAAACACTAATACCAAACTAAGGTATACTGGTAGAAATTCCATAGGATGTACAGTTTTCAAGAAAAATGTGGTTAAAATTGTTTGTTCACTAAAGACGCATAAGGATTAGTTTAGATTTTTAATCTGAATGTTTACGTTATTTTGGCTATAGCAAAAGTTACCAACAGCAGTTTAAAATATCAAACAATAAATTGCAGATAGTTTTATTAAATAAAAGAGAATAAGGAACATTTTTAATTAAGTTTATGGATACAATGGATTAATACAAAATATTGAACGGAAATGAAAAATCACATTTATTAAATTAAGAAGTTATTAAACACTTTAGCAGATGCCTAACTTATGCCCCATTTACCTCTATACACAAAACTGTGCGTTGCAGAAAATATTGTCTCGCTCTAAACAAAACTCCAATATCTTGTCTAACCAAATTTGACACTTCCACAATTCGTGCCCATAGTTCCTGTCGAGTTTGTACTGGTGTCGCATAAACTGTACTTTTCATAAATCTCCAAAAACAAAAATCTAAAATATTTAAGTCTGGTGATCTGACAGGCCAATTTACCGGTGAATCTTGGCCATGACCAATCCAGCGCCCAGCAAACTGGTTATTAAGAAATTTCCAACCGAGTTGAGCATAATGTGGTGGCGCACCGTCATGCATAAACCACATATATCTCCTAACATTCAGAGGCAAATCTTCTAATAGACCAGGCAATATATGTTCTAAAAAATTTAGATATTGAACACTTTAGGCGTGAAGGTAGCTACGGGTCGTAACAAATGATCACCGACAATTCCAGCCCACATATTGATGGAAAATTTATATTGAGAACGGGACCTAATGGTTGCTTTTGGCTTAGCGTCACTCCATTCATGGCTGTTATGTAAATTTAGTACTCCATTTTTTGTGAAACAAGATTCGTCAGTAAATGAGAGTCTGTTGCAGAAGGTATTATTTTCATTCTGTTTGTTTCTAATCCAGTCACAGAAACCTATTCTGGCATTGTTATCTTGTGCCAAAAGTTCGTGTATTTGAGTTAGATGGTAGAGTCGTAGCTTTTAATACGTTGTGGATTGTAGACTTGGAAACATTCACTACAGCAGCAATCCTTCTTACGCTTGTATGTGTATTTTCTTCAGCCGCGTTTAAAACAGCTTCTTCATATCTGCAGTCCTTGCAGATCGTGGATTAGCATGCTCAGTGGTATAAGGTAGAGAGGTACGATTTTCTATAAACCTTCCGTCAATTGCATCAGAAGTACTGTGGTAAGGAACTTGTCTATCAGGAAACTTTCGGCACATGGCCTTGCAGACTAAAGAATTACATCCACACCCTCCATAAACTAAATGCATGTTAGCCAATTCATTTAAACTATACTGATTATAAGGCAAAATGTCAAATAACCGAAGCAAAAAATTATATTTTTTGACAAGTTAAACAAGCTGTTAACAAATTTTGCTGTATGAGTAGTAACGTAAACTTTCAGTTTAAAAATCTAAATTGATAGCTGTGGGTATTTAGTGAACAAATAACTTTAACTCCATTTTCTCTAAAACTGCACATCGTATGGAATTTTTACCAGTATACCTTATTTTTGTATTAGTCTTTGAATCTCTTTAAACCGTTGGAAAATTTCAGATATTTGAACTTTTAACATATTTGTTATAAATTATAAACCTCAGGGTGTCCCAACTCGCGCCACTGCTTCACATAATAAATCGGATTTTGCATTTTTTTATTTGCTGTTAATATTTACTCATGTACAAATTTTGAAAATCTTGTCTTTAGCCGTTTTAAAGATAATTCAGGAAAATCGCTTTAAGAGTCACAACTTTAACACCCTGTATCTCAGTATCACGACCTTAAAATGAAACATGTGGAAACTACCCCCACTATTTTTTCAAGGGCAAGTCACACCCCAATATATATATATATATATATATATATATATATATATATATATATATATATATATATATATATATATATATATATATATATATATATATATATATATATATATATATATATATATATATATATATATATATATATATATATATATATATATATATACAAAAGTTGCATGTACTTTAGCTGAAAACTAAAAGGGTGTTGCATAAGTTAGATACAACACAACCTTCACTTTTCTTAAATGCTACACGCTGTATATTGTTTTATTTTTGAAATCCTCTCGTTTTGCCGATTTATCTACACACATGGGACATGGGAGGCACATTTGACGGTCTCTATCTTCATTAATATGTGAGCATGCAACATTCAATCATGCCAAAAATCTGAAAAAGTGTTCTCCTTTTAACTTCAATCAATACAGAAAGAATTCCTTGAAAACAGTATACAGGGTGAGTAAAAACACTGGAGTCAAGTTTCCTAGATAAACTCAAATGAAACACCCTGTATATTAAAATCAATTTAGATACATAAACAAGTGTTCTTTCAGTTCCATGAAGTATTGCCTATACCTAAAACCAGTATTTACTGAGATATTGGGTGTTTTTTTAAGAAAAAAGGTACATTTATACACAGGACCGAATTAGTGCATTATATCGTAACTATGCAAAATAAACGATGTATTGACTTACTTGTCAAAGATTAACTTAAACTTACGAGTAGTTATTTTCTCATATTTGAATTATAACAAGACGCTAAAATGAATTTCTCTCGACAAGAAATAATTGATATGATTTATGTGATAAAAGCAAGTAACAAAAACTATTTATTCACAACAAGAATCTATCATGAGAAATATCCTAATAGAAGACAACCACACAGACGCGCGTTTGAAAGACTGGAGCAGCGTTTTGACGAAACGGAGAACATAGGATACAAGAAGTCTGAGATAACTAAATCTGTTTTGAATGAAGAGAAAGTGTTGATAGTAAATTTGAAAATGATAGAAGACCCTCGTATCAGTTCAAGAAAAATAGCGAGGGAAATTGATATCAGTAAGACCTGTGCTTTACGAATTATACGTAAAAACAAATTTCACCCATACCATGTTCAACTCCTCCAACTGTACAATGGTGATCATCAAAGGCGACTATCATTTTGTCATTGGGCACTGTAACAAATCCAAAGAGATACAAGATTCTTCAACTTTGTATTGTTCACTGATGGAGCAAGATTTCATAAGAACGGACATATCAACATACATAACTTTCACTACTATTCTACTGAACCCCTCACTTTACTCACACAACTAGTCTGGAGTGAAATTATTGGAAATTGTGTCATCGGTCCGCATTTCTTTGAAGAACGGCTCACTGCACAGCGATATCTTCAGATTCTAGGAGAATACCTTGGACCATTATTAGACCAACTGCCTGTTAGCATACGTGGTTTATGCATAACGGTGTCCCAGTTCATCATAAAACTAACATTTATACTTTTCTTAACCAACATTTTCCAGAACGCTCGATTGGGAGAGAAGGGCACGGTTGCCTAAGTCAGCTGATCTAACAAAAATGACCTTCTCTTTATAGGGTTATGTTAGTTAATAAAGCACAACCGTCGACAACAGAAGATATGAAGGCAAGAATTCGTGGTGCATTTGATAATATTAATTTAAGTGTATTACGAGACGCCAGCTATTCTTTTGAAACTCGCTTAAACTTATGTGCTTAGCAAAATGGTGGTCATTTCGAACACTTACTTAACTAGTTTTCACTGTTTTTGTGTAGTTGTTATATCATTCTAATTTCAGCCTTAAGTTTCAAATTGCCTTTAATTTACACTGTTAATATTTTACATACTTTTTTTCTATTAGTTCAAGTTTTAGTTGATATTTTTATTTGAGGAATATTTTTTCTCCATACTTTTGTATATTGGCAACAAGACATTCTTTAAGGAATATGTCACAGTTGAAACCAGCCGGAAGTTTTCTGAAATATTAAACCGAAATTAAGTCGGAAAGAGTATTAGGTTTTGAGAAGTAGTGACGCTAAATATTAATATAATTCTTCATATACCCCAACAGACGATTAATAATCAAACCAAGAGGGGTCCAGATAGGAAACTGTATATAGGTGTTTTAAAATTAACACACTAATTCGTTTCTGTGTATAAATGTACCGTTTCTCTTAAAAAACACCCAATATCTCAGTAAATACTGGTTTTAGTTATAGGTAATACTTCATTAAACTGAAAGAACATTTGTTGATGTATCGAAATCGATTATAACATACAGGCTCTACCATTTGAATTTCTCGAGAAAAGTTGACTCCAGTGGTTTTACTCACCCTGTATACGGTTTTCAAAAAATTCTTTCTGCATTGATTGAAGTTGAAAGAACAACACTTTTTCAGATTTTTGGCATGATAGAGTGTTGCATTCTGACATATTAATGAAGATACAGACCGTCGAATGTTTCTCTGATGTTTTAGAAAAGTGGCCATAACTTTTGATTGACTCTTTATAGACCCCAACAACTACACACTGGATGAGTTGGAAAAACAAGAGGAATTTAAATCTTAAACAATATACAGGGTGTACCATTATAAAAGCGAAGTTTGGGTTGTATCTAACTTATCTACGCTGTATATACAAAAATAATTTTAGTTTGTAGCTAACCTTAGTACCTGCAACTTTTATCCCAATTTTGTTCTATTATTAAAAAATAAAGGAAATGTTGAACTTAAACGCACTGTTGGACCGCTCTGTATATGTATGTCACACCTATATCTCAAAAAATAATGGGCCGATTTTGATTAAATATGGTAAGTGCGTTTCTTTTAAGTGTCTTGGATAAGTTCGTTAACCACGCAAATCGCCTCAGTTATTCCTGGAAAATTTTGGGTTTTCGTTCGTAAAAAAATTGTATCTCTGGAAAATACAAAACTATGGCAACCGAATTTGGTGCACGGATATATATTATAAAAAGTATACTATAAACCAAAATTTAGATCTTTAAGTTAAAAGGAAACAAAGTAATAGGTATTAAAAAAAATTGGGTGACACTGATGACCAGAGAAGTCCATAAAACCAAAATATTTTGCGTGGATAACAAAATAAATTGTATATTACAGACAAAAATTAGGTTTTTTAGCGCAAAAAGGTCCAGAAATACCGGGAAAATTGGTTTGAGAATTTAATAATTTTACTTCTTCAAACGTCAAAGTCGCGATTTAAGCCGTTAAAATTGTGCAATATTTAGATAAAGAACCTAAAACAAAGACGGGTTATCTAGAGAATATTTTGCAAGGAACGTGTTTTACAAAGCCTTAAGTTTCAGCTTCAACCGTCATTGTCCTTCATTTTACTAAAATATTTGCTGAAAATTATTCCAAGTAGACCCATTCTCTGATAATTTGGCAGGAGTTTTAATTATAGAGTTTATGGTTCAAAAGTCTGTAACTTTTAGCAAGATTTCAAAGAAAAAATTTGCTATGAGGAGACTGCGACTTTTCAATTGTGAGAAGATTTCTTCAAATGAGCGCGAAATGAAGCATCCCTACGGTACAGCTCAATACCTATATATTAATATATGAAGAAAAAAAAGTGTACCCCTTTTCAGGCACATTACGCAAACAGAGGAGTGTGAAGTTTGGCATACTTAATGTCCATATGGAGAAGGAGTGCAGAAAAATAAAATTTATGTATAATATGTGTTACAAGTAGATTAAACTATGCTTTGTTTTAATTAGATTTTAGATAACCGGTTCTGCCAGTTATGTGCTGACTGCTAATATTTAATCTATCAATGTCAAACACATAATACTCTATGGTCAAACAGATGTATATAGATCCGTTCACACTGAATGCCAAACACATAATACTCTATGGTTAAACAGATGTATATAGATGCGTTAATACTGATAGTCCAACACGTAAAAGTATGTGGTCGAACAGTCCCACTGAAATTACAGAGGTATACTCTATGCCCAAAAAGATAAATAACGTTCAACTTAAAATTTTTATGAATTACGGTCGAATTGCGGCCAATGCACAGGGCCACTAGTATCCGTTATTATACAAGATATGAGAAACAATTAGGTACGTAAATTATAGGGTGTCTTGATCTTACAAAATTATTTTAATAATCACCGGGTATCCCATAAGTCGTTGGTGATCAAAATGTTCTTTTCTATTGCTTTTTTCATTTTCCATTGAACTGTAATGCATGTTTGTAAGGAAAAAAATGCATAGTGTTTTTGTTTTCGAGATACTTCAACTGTTTTGCAACTTTTCACATTTTTGGCGCATATCAAACATTATGATACGGCGTTTTTACCAATAATTAGCGGAACCTATGAAAATGACCTTTAAGAGATGATTTCGTTAACATTATTTGTTAATTCTTGTATTATTTCAAACAATAAAGTTATTTTGATAAAATGTGGTACATTCCTTCTATTATATAGGTTACACTGGTAACCACATTTGATGTCTGATTTCATTAAAAGAAATCTATTATGTACTTTTTAAAAACATTTTTATTAAGATTCACTACCATAATGCACTTGCTGCGTCTAGACTTTTTCCATGCATTTTACTTAAGCTATAGCTACAGGTGGTTGGTAATTATCTTTGCTAATTATCTGTACTGAATTTTGGAATGCCTCGCAACCTTCATACATTGCAGCCTCTACCTAACTGGCCATTTTATGGTTCACAACTTTTTTGGAAGAGAAGTAGTTATCTTAGGGTTATATTGAGAAACGGCATCGGTAGGTTGATACCGAAATGAATGAATAAAATTCATTTACAAACATCAAAAAAATTGAGTAGCATTCAAATTTAGCAAATATGCGGTGCAAGAAATACCTAATAGGCAAACTATTATCTTCTTCTGTTCGAACTTGTACTCCTTAGTACTGACGGGACATATTACTGTCATTATCGCACTTTGACCTCTACAACAATTTATATCCAAACTTAATTGACTTGCGGTACTCAGTACCGTTTTTTCAATATCAAAAGCATTGTTCCTAATTTTACTAAACTTCGAAAAGTGTCACTATTTTGGCAAATATAACGAATGAATCAAATACAACTCACTCAAGCAACATGTTTGTTAAAAGTTTATGTACTTTTGATCCCGCTAGACATCTAAAATTTGCAGTGGGATCTATTTTATCGTGTACAATTTACGCGAAATATTTTTCAAAATGGTTGATTTCCGGTTTAGGTGATATCAACTTCTTTATTTTAAATATAATGTCCTGTGTATTATTGCATTTTCGATAGATAGCTATAGAGAGAGCATGCTTGAACGAAAAATATATAAGATCACAGAGGCATTCCAAAATTGCAATTTCATAATTACATACAGGCCATTCTATTCAAAATAGAAAGTTGAAACCCACTTTCTGCTGAACCGGAGTACATAAACTTTTAATGAATTGGTCGATTAATGAATTTATTCAGTGAATGACTTGTAGGTATAGTCCTAGACAAATAAGACACGTGCCTTTTTTTTCTTTTTCCGCTTGTTTTCAAAATGCCACAGCTGTCTGTCCCATACCTTGATGCTGAATTTTCTCTTTTAGCATGATCATAAAAATATTCTATTTTTCCCAGATATTTTTGCCTCTGGCTTTTGTCCATTTAGTTTTTTAGTTAATCAGGGCCTTTAATCAAGAGTTGCATTAAAAGCTATTTTACCTTGCATTTTAGTTGAAACATATAATCTTATTCTTATTAAAAGTCAAAACAGTTTGCCAAAAGCATCGATATAAAGCTACGCTAGCTCAGGTACTGCTATTTAAATGTTAATGCATTTTTTACAACGATAAACTAGGCATTAGATACTAAATCTACTTTATGATAGTTGTTAGCACTTACATTCTGTTTACGATGAGAACTAACATTCTTTTGTCAATTATTCACGCGTATTTAATGATTTATTATTAATTAATACTAGTGATTAGCAATACTTAGTTATAAATCCTTACTAGACACTACTTTTTATTTATTAATAAAATTTTTTTCTTGTGGTTATAACTCAGCAATTGCCACATACATTAACTTATATATATATATATATATATATATATATATATATATATATATATATATATATATATATATATATATATATATATATATATATATAGGCTGCCTATGTGGCCCTATGTTCCCAGCATGAAATAGTGCTTCCGTACACTGTCCTAGATGCTTCTGTCTACCGTCAGGTAGTCCGATATAACGGCTAGAATGCCCCACTTAAATCGGTTTTCGCTTTTCGTCAAGATTTCATTCCGCTCAAGGCCTGGGGCACACATCGATGACAAGACACATTAGGGTGGCCCCGTTGTTCTCAGGTTTTGTTTTTCTTTCTTCTCTTCACTCCGGCAGGTTGTTGCCGCCCATAGCCTTACATGCTGTTTAGCTGCTCTTTTGGGTTAAGCATGAAATAGTGCTTTCACACTATGTTTAAATGAATATATATATATATATATATATATATATATATATATATATATATATATATATATATATATATATATATATATATATATATATATATATATATATATATATATATATATATATATATATATATATATATACTGGCAGGTATTCAGATATAACAATAAATCTGCCAAATTAGATTTTCCATAAATAAGACTTTATTCGGAGCAGTTGGTCCCTCCAGTCAATGGTTCTAAAGCCATTTACCTACTTTGGTTTCCTGCTATGCCCCTGTGACAGAAAGTTCTCAGTCTGTCATCTCTCAGTTGGCACTCCTGTCTTATATGTCATGACAGAAAAGTCTGCTGTCAGTCAACAGGTTTTCCTGAACCATATGTTTGCATGAAATTTTTCTGAAAGTTTATAATTTTTAAACATCTTTTAACGACGTGACCATGTAAGAAAGGTTTTATATTATGTCATGTTGTGTCGTGTGTGTTTGTTGTGTGTGAAGTATCATAAACAAGCAAGATGCCTTACTCCCTTGTGTTCCCATCCTGGCTGCTTCGCATATTTTGTTCAACTTTCGGTATGTAGTTCTAAACGATTTTTGGACTGTATATCATAGCTGTAACTATTTCTAGGGTCCTAAGAAAACATTAAAGAGGGTGCAAAATATAGAGCATGTTTTAGCAAAGAACCTGCTTTTGATGCTCATGGAGAATTGTAGGTCGATAGCCCTTATTGAGACTTTCCCCTAGACACGGGTGTGACACTGTCTCATTCATACATTCGATCGGCGCGGTCGAATCCTGGCATTTCTTGGTATGGCCTAAGCCTGTGCATATAGATCACCTTCATCTTGCTCTTTCGGCCCCTTTGAATGCGTTAGACAACGTCATTGATCTTTTTGACCACCTTATACGGACCTTCACATAATTTATGTAGTTTCGGTGACCATCACTTGCGTCGTACTGGATTGTAGAACCAAACCCGATCTTCTTTAACATCAATTGGATTAGCTCGCACGTCGTAACTGGTGTTCATGCGGTCGCCTTCTACTCGTATGTGCATTCTGACAGCAGAATGGGTGGCTTTCCTTCTCGTCAATATGTCGGAGCTCTCTTCATGCGATGTTCTCACGTTGCACTGGTTCTTCCGCACAATTATTGTTGTTTCGGTGTTCCTAGTTGCACACATGCCTCTGCAGACCCTATTCTTCCCGTCGACATCAGCTCTGTTCCAACAAATGTGTTCACTGACCTTTTCTGGGTTTGTTTCACATTTACATGGTCTTTACACCCTTCCTCTTGTACTTCTCCCATAATTTCTTGCCTTCTTGCTTCTGGCTGAGTAACTGGGTCGTCTCTTCCCCTAACAGCTCTCCTCACTGTGTGTGTTTTTTGTTTCTTTAACGTCGGCCTATTTCCGCGACTATGGCCAATCATCGACGCCAGGGAGCAGTTTCATCTGACTATCCTGGAAATCTTGCCGAACCCCCGTCTTTCTGTAATTAGGGTAGGGATCTTTAACGTGCCCAACATCGCATGAACACGGGACCGACGGATTTACGCCCCCTCCGAAGGTCGGAACGTGCAGACATTCAACTTGCAGAACCTCGGTTGATGTTACAGTTTGTACTGAAAAAGTGAAAGGAGTACCCTGGGTTCGAACCCACTAGCCTTCGGTTCAGAGGCACACGTTCTTACCCCTGAACCACCGAGGTTCCCTCTCTTCACTGGAAAGACACTTTGACGGCAGACGTTGCTATTTTCCTCTATGGTGATTTTCCTTACTACCAGATTACTGCCAGGCGACATTATTATTTCTTCCCCGTCGATAGTGAGGACATTAGTGCCAAGACCAAGTTTAGCGCACTGACCTTGGAGTAGGTCCAAGCCAATTATAATCTAGTCTAATATGGCGGCGAATATGGCTCTCTGCTTTGCCTTTCATGTCCCAATTTGCAGCTCGACGTCCGTTTTGCCAAATGCCTGGATCCGATCACTATTGGCTGCATTTACTCTGTACACTCTGTCTGGATTTCTTACTCGCCATCTTGGTACCATATCGCGGCAAATAATCGTCCTAGGTACGCCAGTGTCGACGACTATCTGGGTCTTATTGTCGCTTACGTATCCATGTACGACGAGAGCGCTACCAGAATCGCTAGCCTGCCATGCGCGTGATCTCTGCTTTTCTGTTAGGAGGGTAGGGATCTTTAACGTGCCCAACATCGCATGGACACGGGACCGAGTGCGCTTTACGCCCCCTCCGAGGGCGGAACGTGCAGACATTCAACTTGCTCAAATACAATGCCAGAACCTCGGTTGATGTTAATGTTACAGTTTGTACTGAAAAAGTGAAAGGAGTACCCTGGGATCGAACCCAGTACCCTTCGGTTCAGAGGCACATGTTCTTGCCCCTGAACTACCGAGGCTCTGTGGTATTGATTGAATACGAAATCACCTTATAACTAATTTTCAATATTAAGGAAGTGTGCTTAGAAAACATTCTCGGTAAACATAAGCATGTGGCGTCAGTTTTGACAGATAATAGTTTGCAAGTCTCCTTGCGAAATAGTACACGTTTCTAACTAAAGAAGATAAATAATAATAATAATAATTTTTTGGACCCTGTAACTCCGTTATTTCTGAGTTTTCAAAAAATGCTATAGAACTTGTGGCGCTAATTTTTGAGTATCATAACATTTCGGACACCTGTATATCTCTCTCTCTCTCTCATATATATATATATATATATATATATATATATATATATATATATATATATATATATATATATATATATATATATATATATAATATTTTACTAGAGGTGCGTATACACTGCGAACATTATTATGCCCAATGAAGAGATACAAATGGCGATTTATTGTTGGCGATATCAAACATTAGAGATGATATTAGAAGCGTAGAAGCAAATATATTATGTGAATTGAACGAAGTTAATAAGAATCATGCGTTGTCAGAAGAAGAAAATAAAAATTTACGTACCAGAGTTGAATTTTTGGAAAGAAAATCTAGGAGAAATACTGTCGTGTTATTTGGGTTACACAAGGTTGACTATGGAGACTATAGCAATTTGAAAAATTTCGTTATGCAGAACTAAATAGTTCACTCTCGGTAAATGTGAAACTGGAAGATTTTAATGATATTCATTGCCTGGGTCGAGGGCAGCAAGAACAACGCAGACCCATCATAATTGTGTTTTTATCGCAATTAAAGAAGGCTGAAGTGCTGAAAAGCATTGGAAAATTAAGGGCACACCTTTATACATAGCACATGATTTAACGATAAAACAAAGGGAAGAAGATATTGTACTCATAAAGCACCTGAAGTTAGCAAGGCACAACGGAAAAGACGCACGAATAAGGCACGGAAAGCTTTGTATTGATAACGAGGTATACCTACCTGGAGAGCTAGAAGACTTTGAGATGACACAAGAGGGCGAGACGTCGGAAGCAGATTCAAGACCACATTCAGCGCCGTCCACACCTGGTGAAATCTCCGCTCACCAGTCGCTTTGTCGGCGCGAAAGTCCAGGTTTGAAGGGACCCACTTCTGCGGAAAATTGCGAAAATAATATAATCAAGATTGCCACCAGAAGTGGTGCTGCTCACACGGCGGGAAGGGTTGTCTTTCGTGATATAACCAAAGCAAGGCCAAATAGTCCAGCAGGAACAAGTACAACATTGAGGAATTAGTAATATAAACTGTGTTATAAGTATTTATGTCTAAGTTTTTCGTAAAGTGCGTCAGCACCTTTTATTTGATTGTTCACTTGTTTTTTTTTGTGCGGCCAGTTAGTCGGTCAAGTCAAACATTGGTTACCAGAGATTTAGTGCAGGTTTTATTTCATTTTTCTGGTTAGTTTGTAGTTTCTGTTTTGTATATATGCTTAAGGATCACTTAAAGAATGGATTCATATGTCCGAGACTTTGTAAACCCAGCACATCACACGACCACTCTTGATATTAGAGAATATAATAAGGCAAACAGATAATAGTTTGCAAGTCTCCTTGCGAAATAGTACACGTTTCTAACTAAAGAAGATAAATAATAATAATAATAATAATTTTTTGGACCCTGTAACTCCGTTATTTCTGAGTTTTCAAAAAAATGCTATAGAACTTGTGGCGCTAATTTTTGAGTATCATAACATTTCGGACACCTGTATATCTCTCTCTCATATATATATATATATATATATATATATATATATATATATATATATATATATATATATATATATATATATATAGGCTGCCTATGTGGCCCTATGGTCCCAGCATGAAATAGTGCTTCCGTACACTGTCCTAGATGATTCTGTCTACCGTCAGGTAGTCCGATATAACGGCTAGAATGCCCCACTTAAATCGGTTTTCGCTTTTCGTCAAGATTTCATTCCGCTCAAGGCCTGGGGCACACATCGATGACAAGACACATTAGGGTGGCCCCGTTGTTCTCAGGTTTTGTTTTTCTTTCTTCTCTTCACTCCGGCAGGTTGTTGCCGCCCATAGCCTTTCATGCTGTTTAGCTGCTCTTTTGGGTTAAGCATGAAATAGTGCTTTCACACCACGTTTAAATGAATATATATATATATATATATATATATATATATATATATATATATATATATATATATATATATATATATATATATATATATATATATATATATATATATATATATATATATATATATATATATATATATATATATATATATATATATATACTGGCAGGTATTCAGATATAACAATAAATCTGCCAAATTAGATTTTCCATAAATAAGACTTTATTCGGAGCAGTTGGTCCCTCCAGTCAATGGTTCCTCAAAGTTTCATAAGTCAATGGTTCTAAAGCCATTTACCTACTTTGGTTTCCTGCTATGCCCTTGTGACAGAAAGTTCTCAGTCTGTCATCTCTCAGTTGGCACTCCTGTCTTATATGTCATGACAGAAAAGTCTGCTGTCAGTCAACAGGTTTTCCTGAACCATATGTTTGCATGAAATTTTTCTGAAAGTTTATAATTTTTAAACATCTTTTAACGACGTGACCATGTAAGAAAGGTTTTATATTATGTCATGTTGTGTCGTGTGTGTTTGTTGTGTGTGAAGTATCATAAACAAGCAAGATGCCTTACTCCCTTGTGTTCCCATCCTGGCTGCTTCGCATATTTTGTTCAACTTTCGGTATGTAGTTCTAAACGATTTTTGGACTGTATATCATAGCTGTAACTATTTCTAGGGTCCTAAGAAAACATTAAAGAGGGTGCAAAATATAGAGCATGTTTTAGCAAAGAACCTGCTTTTGATGCTCATGGAGAATTGTAGGTCGATAGCCCTACCTTTCTCCTAGACACGGGTGTGACACTGTCTCATTCATACATTCGATCGGCGCGGTCGAATCCTGGCATTTCTTGGTATGGCCTAAGCCTGTGCATATAGATCACCTTCATCTTGCTCTTTCGGCCCCTTTGAATGCGTTAGACAACGTCATTGATCTTTTTGACCACCTTATACGGACCTTCACATAATTTATGTAGTTTCGGTGACCATCACTTGCGTCGTACTGGATTGTAGAACCAAACCCGATCTTCTTTAACATCAATTGGATTAGCTCGCACGTCGTAACTGGTGTTCATGCGGTCGCCTTCTATGTTGAAAATTAATAGCGAATATTTAAAATTTAGCGCCCTCTAAACAATGTTGGTAACACTGTTGTAGTCCAATAAGAATAAAGTTAGTTGATCTCAAAGCATCGAACAGAGCGTTTCATTTTCTATACCGGCGATAATTTTTAACAGGTTATGGGGCCCAGATGCTAATGGCCACGTGTGCAATTAGCTGGGAATGCCGGTAAAGAATTGTGAAGTATAACGTTGTGTGTTTCGCGAGAACGTTAACGGAAATGGCATCGAATAATTACATAGTGAATGTGCCGAAACTAAAAGGCCGCGAAAATTTCGCAGAATGGTCTTTTGCTGTTGAAAACTTTCTAGTACTTGAAGGTTTATCTAAGTGTACTACAGAAGTGGTTCCTGATCACGATGCAAAAGCGAAGGCTAAAATAATATTAACATTAGACTCGTCATTGTTTGTACATATAAAAGGTGCAAAAACCACGGTGGAATTGTGGAAGACGTTAAATAATTTATTCGACGATTCCGGGCAAACGCGTAAAATAAGTTTGCTGCGAAAGTTAATTTCAACACGTCTTGATGAATGTGACTCTATGACGGAATATGTTAATCGAATAGCTGATACTGGACAAAAGTTAAGTGGTACGGGTTTAGATATCGGAGATGAACTTTTAGGTTCTATCATGTTAGCCGGTTTAACTGAAAAATATCAACCGATGGTGATGGCTATTGACAATAGCGGGCAGAAAGTGACAGTTGACTCCATTAAGGCTGCGATATTCTAGACGAAGAAGTACCTCCGACAGAGATAGAAAATATTATCATGACAAGTGCTGCCAAAGATCTTGAACTTCGGATTTCCTTAAAAACTGTATGGTTCAACCTAAAGTCTTACTAAGTTGAACTACTTCTCAGCAGGTGGCGTCTCATTCGGCCTCTCATTCGGCCTGTTTTCTAAAAGGCTCGCAATAATTGTACCTACCCAGCAAAGCGATGTTGTCATTTATCTACTCTTTTGTTTACATACCAAGCTTATGAAGCGGGACGGTGAAGAACGGAGGACGGAGAAGGTACGGATTCTATTGTACTTATACATTTAGATGAGCTTGGGAGAGACTATATTTGTAACCTTTCTAAGCGGTCCCAGCCGTCTATTCGGCGTTTATTACGCCGGAAAATAAAGTAACGTTATGAATTTTGAAGTCATCTAATGTTTTACAGAATAA
This sequence comes from Tillus elongatus, assembly GCA_964006375.1. NCBI lineage: Eukaryota > Metazoa > Arthropoda > Insecta > Coleoptera > Cleridae > Tillus > Tillus elongatus. The sequence continues at coordinate 181,565,141 of OZ023262.1, read as the reverse complement.
CTGTATTCCAGCAAATTTTCATAAAAAAAATTATTACATTGATAGGCTTTTAAACTCACAAAACATTTCTTCAAATGAACGTAAATTAATCATGATTAATCTTCGACACATTAGGCTGCTCAATTGGACCAATTAAAAAAAATATATTGCTGAAAAATGTAAATGTATTTTTTCTAGGTTAATGGAAAATTGAGTTATAAAAATGTACATTAATGAAAATTGACTACCATAAGGCACTGGCTGTGTCCGAACATTAATATTTTTCTGTCACTTTCTTAAAAAACGGGTACTGCTTTGGAGATGTGTTTTTCAAAATAATCCTAAAATTTATCCTAAAAAAGTATTATTGTATTTGGTTTCTTTACCGTCTGCCTATTTCAGCGACTATGTCCAGTCACCGACCCCAGACATATGTTTCGCCTTACTCTATATTAAACCTAACTCCCGAGGTTTGTACGCAGGGAGGTTTAACATGCCTAACATCGCGTCGTACACGAGACATACATCTTAGCGGCCTTTCTGAAGAGCGGGTGCAGGCATACAACTTTCTCAACCACAATGCCATTGTCACGGCAGTTGTTATGTTTTAATAAATAGCAGCAATAGCAGCAATAGGAGCAGTTTCACCCCACTATCCTGAAAATTTTGCCGAACCCCTGCCGTTCTGTAAGGAGGGTAGGGATATTTCATGTGCCTGACATCGCATAGACACGGGACCGAGGGCTTTACGCCCCCTCCGAAGGGTGGAACGTACAGACATTTAACTTACTCAAATACAATGCCACAACCACCGTTGATGTTAAGTATGTACTGGAAAAACGAAATACCCTCCGCTTCAGACGCACACGTTCTCACCACTGAACCACCGAGGCGCTATATATATATATATATATATATATATATATATATATATATATATATATATATATATATATATATATATATATATATATATTACTTACTACTATTATTTGTCAATCCAAATCGGTTACTGAAATTTCCTGAATTTTAAGGAGCAGCCTTTGTATTTAGTGCTGTAATATCTGTTTGTTTTCTTTGGCTTATCTTTTAAAATTTTTAATACAATTTTTTGTAGAATTCGAGTGACTTGCATTTTTTATATAAATCATCATAGCCCAAAGGTAATATTGTCTCGTCGTCACAACCACTTTTCAACTTCCTGTTCTGCTATCAAAAGGCCAGCTTTCAGCCCCATACATTTATACATATATATATATATATATATATATATATATATATATATATATATATATATATATATATATATATATATATATATATATATATATATATGTATTTTCTTTATTGAATGCTTTTTGGTTCATTGTAATCCTGCCTGTTAGTTTTAGCCATATTTACCATCATGCGTAAATTAATTTTTTAGGGGATGTGACTCTAAATGAATACATTATGTAATTTGACTAAATGTCATATTTTTGCATTGGGATTATATGGATAAACCTTTACACATGTGTGTACCGGTTGCAAATGAAATTGATTTAAAAACATATTATGCGTCTTTTCATAAAATTTCACCAAGTTTGTAGAATAATACTTGAGTGTGTTATTTAAAAATATATAACTTAATTTAAAAACTAATTGTAATTGCAAAATTACATCTATGCAGAGAAAATTGATTATTGTTTCGTGGAAAGTTCCGTTTTCTAATTAATAAAGTACACTAGCACATATGCATAGTTCTTTCCTTTTCTTCTTAGTTATTCAGTGTTAGAAATTGCGTTATATATTAATTAGAACATTTATTATAATTAGGAGGAAACCAACAAGGCTTGATGGCAGCAAGGGTAGCGAATCCACCCCCCCCCCTCCCCCCGGAAACGTCACTTGAACATATAAAAATAGTTAAAAACATTTTTTTGCTAAATTCTAAATTTCTTCTAAGAAAAATAACATATAAGTAGGTATATGAAATTGTGGGCAACAAAATTAATAGGTGTACGAGAAAACAGTTCTGTTTTGTTTTTCTCGTATGAAATGTATGTCTGGTGTATTGCTACTTTTCGGCCTCTTAGCCCCGAATAACTCTTTTTGGGTGTGAAAAGAAAAACTTCATTTATCATACACAAAGTTTGAGTCCTTGTATCTTTCTTTGGTCTCCTGGGGAAAAATAGTTATGCCCATGACTCAAATTTTCGCTTAGCTAAAAACTTAGAGTTTGGTTAATATTATTATCATTTTTTTATTTTCAACAACACACCACCAGGGCTTACAGCCTAAATACTATCGTACCGTGGGTGTTGACAAGGAAGAAAGAGGCAACTTGTTAATTATGAACTTGAAGGTTTGGAAGTTCGGGGGAGAAGGAAAAACATGTGCTGGCAAGGAATTCCACAACTTGGAAGTCCTCGGGATAAAGGAGCGGGCATAACAAGATGTTCTATGTCTGGTGACCTGGACAGTAAAAGGGTGCATTCGCTCTGTGGGCAAGAGATGGCAGCCTTTGGGTGAAGGTATGGTCACCGATGAGACGTATAGCTCTCTTTTGAATGGAGTCCAGGATAGCAAGTGTAGAAGCGGCAGCTGCACCCCAGATGTGGGAGCAGTATTCGAGGTTTGGCCTTATTTGTGAAGTATATAAGGTATAGAGATTAGCTGGTGAAAAGTATTTGCGAGCCCGGAAGAGGAAACCTAATTTCTTAGCAGCCGCTTCTGCAATTGATGACATGTTGGTGCCAATTAAGATTTCGATCCACAGAAATGCCAATAAGAGAAAAGGACTAATTACTTTGAATAACTTGGTTGTTCATTGTGATGGGTCTAGGGCTTGTGTATCTCTTATGAGAAAGAAAGCAATACTGAGATTTGGTGGGGTTGAATTGTACCAGATTTCTACTTCCCCAGTCTAATATTTGTTGGAGATCCACGGAGACAGAACCCTCCATGAGTCTGCGATCATCATCTAATTGGGCTGAAGAGACAGGCTTAGAATATTGTATATTTGAGTGGAGGGTGCTGTCGTCCGCGTAACTGTGAACTGGGTTGGATGTGCTAGAGAGGAGGTCATTGATATGGAGAAGAAACAAAGTAGGGGCTAAAGCTGAACCTTGAGGAACTCCTGCATTAATTGGATACAGTTTAGAGGAATGGCCATCCACAACAACAGAAATGCTCCCGTTGGAGAGGAAATTTGCTGTCTAGGTACAAAGTTTTGGTAGTAGGCCATAGGCCGGAAGTTTATTAAGCGTGCCAGACCTGGTCGAATGCTTTGAATATGTCTAGAGCGACAATATGGGATTTACCGTGTAGTTCCATAGACTTGTTCCAAGAATGGGTGACAAAGGAAAGGAGGTCGGCAGTTGATCTGCGCCGACGAAATCCATACTGTCTGTCATGAATTAGACTGTGTTTTTAATATTTCGGTGTTTATATACTTTTCCATCACTTTAGAGACGACTGAAATGAGAGAAATAGGCCTGTAGTTGCTAGAAAGCGCCTTGGATCCTTTCTTGGGGATGGGTTGTACTCGAGCAGTTTCCCAGTTACTAGGGAATATGCCTTTATTGTAAGATATCTGAAACAGACGAGTCAGGACAGGAGCAAGTTCTGGTGCGCATTTTTTGAGAACAATTGCTGAGATCTCGTCAAGGCCAGAGGCTAGAGGCTATTGTAGTCTATGCCAATGCAATTTGCTTACAAAGTTATATTTCAATAACTTTATTATTTTCAGAGATACATTTTCCGAAAAGAGACTTGTTTCACAGAAATATTGGTGCGCTTGTGCTGGCTAACGAACTCGTGGAAAACATAATATTATATGACACGTGCCAAATTAAAAAAAATCTAATTGTTTTGTAATAGAGTTGGAGTTATATATATATATATATATATATATATATATATATATATATATATATATATATATATATATATATATATATATAATTATTTTTATAAACATTAAAATGCGAAACATATAACCCATACATTTGCAGTCATATCCAATCTCTTTACTGTAGTGCGAAATTAGTACATATATTGTACTTACTTATTTACGCCTACCATAATATTTGTAACATTATATAGACACTAGCAACTAAAAATTAGTGGATGAACCATTAAAACAATTTAATCCAATTATGTTAGTTTTTACTTCAATATAAGTAATAAGAGTTTTAATGTGATTAGATCCTAATAAAAGTGTGAGGATATCCTTATATCCTTTTTTTCTATAAGTGTAATTTTCTCTGTAGAAAATTTGTAAGCTTATTGCACGGGATTCATAAAATGCTTTATTTGAGAAACGAAAAGTTAATGTTTAAGCACCCGATTAAATTTTGTCCCTCAAATAATGCATTGTAGAATTAATGTCAATGGCAAATTTTACCGTTATTTTAATCATTGTTAAGTACCTCATTTATTTTTCGTCGCCAAAAGCTTATGGTTATCGAAGTATTCAATTTCAGTGAGTTTTTATAACACTGACAACACTGCTTATGCGGGAGGTAGCGACTTATTGGATCCGATGCAAACGCCCCCTGTTACACAATTGCTCCACTTTTTATTTCACAGCTCAGTGACAATACAGTTGCACTTGTACAGAATTTGCCTCGGGCAGCCGGACAAATCGTTTTGTGTGGACATTTAATAAAAACATAATTTAAAAAAAAACTATAAGGGCTACATACTTATATTTTATTGCAATCGAAACTTTACATGTTCCTGCAGGTAATGAATAGTCAAAGTCATCTCTTTTGGAACATCTTCGTATATATAATCTTATCTAAATCATTGGAATATTTAGGCGAATTTCAATTAATTATAACTAATAACACAAAACAGTTTTTGAAATTTGCAAACATTCATCACCACTTGTGGTTTGTCTAGATTATAAAGCTTTTTAAATTGTTCCCGTACACCTATTATTTCTTGAGATAATTACAATATAAGGAGGCCTTGTTTTCCTATACTAAAGTGATAGCTAAATGCCACCCTTAAGTCGAAGCTTCTAGATATGGATAGTACAGATACTGGCAGTGGGATGGCGTTTGCTGCTGGTAGTAATTCAAGTTCAAGTTATCGACACAGGAGGACACGAACGGCGCATCCGCAAACTGACAAATTCAACAAAAATGGACATGAAGCAAATTCGAATTTAAAAGAAAATGTAACTTGCTGGAATTGCAAAGAAAAGGGGCATTTTCGAAGTCAGTGTCCAAAACTAAAACAATTAGCTAGTGGTGGCAATGCCGCATCATCAAAAAACAAACATTTGTTTAATGTGGTGTTTTCAAATGGAAACTTCAGTCGTAAAGATTGGTACGTAGACTCCGGGGCTAGTTGTCATTTTACTACAAATGAAGATTGGGTGAAGAATAAGAATCATCCGAAATTTCCTGAGATCATGGTAGCGAATAAAGAAAAACTTGCAGTTAAATGTACAGGTGATGTAGCACTAAAAACGTTAGTGGATAGTCAGTGTTTGGATATTACCGTAACAGATGTCATGTGTGTGCCGGGACTAACAACCAATTTATTATCTGTAAGCCGAATTATTGAAAATGGAAATTCTGTGATATTTGGTGACCAGATTTGCCAGGTTTTCAATCGAGATAATGAACTGCTTGCGACAGCTAATCTGCAAGAAGGTGTGTATAAGTTAAATATACCTGAGGAAGTTTCTCCTGTAGCAGCACCTGCAGTAGCTCTGGTCACAGGGCAGACGTGGCACAGAAGGTTGGGGCATATAAATACAGCATACCTGAACAAGATGGTAAATGGAGCAGTTGAAGGAATGGAATGTCAAGGACAAAGACAGTTTGATCTAAAAAATTGTATTACATGTTGCGAAGGTAAGCAAACAAAATTGCCATTTAAAAACACTGGTACAAGGGCCTCATCATTGTTAGAAATTATTCACACTGATATATGTGGACCAATGCAAACACAGTCACTAGGAGGGTCCAAGTATTTTTTAACATTCGAAGATGATTTTAGTCGAATGGGCTTTGTTTATTTTCTAAAAAGTAAGGATGAAGCATTTGGGTGTTTTAAAAATTTTAAGGCAATGGTGGAAAAACATAAGAATATGTCGATTAAGTTTTTACGATCAGATAATGGTGGAGAATTTTGTTCAAATGAATTTGAAAATTATTTGAAGTCAAATGGTACATCAGACTACTAACAGTTATACACCTGAACAGAATGGTATGTCGGAGAGACTAAACCGAACGTTAGTAGAGAAAGCGAGATGTATGCTATATGATGCAAATCTAGAAATTAAATTTTGGGCAGAAGCTGTGCATTGTGCGATGTACCTGAGAAATCGATCAATTGCTTCGGGCATTGACAAGACACCGTTTGAGGTATGGAATGGAAAAAGGCCAAACTTGAAGCATTTGAGAATTTTTGGCAGTCATGCAATGATGCACGTACCTAAAAATTTAAGACAAAAATGGGATAAAAAGTCAAAAGAAGTTATTTTTGTGGGATACGAAGAACAAACAAAAGGCTATAGATTATATGATTATGAAAAGCATGAAGTTAAAATATGTAGAGATGTGATAGTTATGGAAGGAGCAAGTAGAAATGATAACTTAAAAAAGAGTTTAGAAATTGTTATAGAAGAAAATAATAATGAATTGTTAGAAATTGAAGATTCAGTGGGTGTTGAAACTGAGGTAACTTCGGAAACAAATTCTGAAAGTGATTCAGGAAGTGAATATTCCAGAGAAGAAGAAGAAGATAGTGATTACACACCTACAGAATTAGTGTCAACTTCAGAAACTATAAGAAAATCTGACAGGGAAAGAAAACCGAAAGGTTATGAAGATTTTGTGACTTATATGATGTGCAAAGATACTTGTGAAGTTAAAAGTGATCCTGTTACGTTGAAAGAAGCTCTCTCCAGGCCAGATGCCGGGATGTGGAGGCAAGCTGTAAAAGAAGAGTTGGAAAGCTTCAGAGAAAACGACGCCTGGGAACTAGTGGACCTACCTAATGATTTGTCAACGATAGTGCCATGTAAGTGGGTGCTTAAGAGAAAGGTGAGTTGTGAAGGTGAAATTAGGTATCGTGCGAGACTAGTGGCAAAAGGTTTTGTTCAACAACCAGGTATAGACTACGATGAGACTTTTGCACCAGTCATAAGATTTTCTAATTTGAGACTGTTATTTGCATTAGCTGTTAAATTAGGGTTAGATATATATCACCTAGACGTGCAGACTGCTTTCTTAAATGGAGATTTAAAAGAATGTTTATATATGCAAATGCCTGAAGGTATGAATGTGAATCAAAATAAAGTTTTAAAGTTAAAGAAATCGATTTATGGGCTGAAACAGTCGTCACGAGCTTGGAATAAAAAGGTACATGATGTTTTACTAGAGCTAGGTTATGTGCAATCAGCTTATGAGCCTTGCATTTATAGTAAAAGATCTAAAAATGTATTTACTCTTGTAGCGTTGTTTGTAGATGATTTTTTCTTATTTTCAAATAGTATCAAAGAAACAGATTTTTTGAAAAAAGAGTTGAAGTCTAGATTTAAAATTAAGGATTTGGGAAAAATTAAGGAGTGCTTAGGCATGACAGTTAATATTGATAAGGACAAAAATATTGTTTTAAATCAGAAAGATTATATATTAAAATTGTTAGATAAGTTTAACATGAAAGATGCTAAAGCTGTATGTACGCCAATGGAGGCAAAAGTTAGTTTAGAAAAAGTAGTTTTGACCGAAGAGAATAAAACTAAGTATCCCTACCAGACTTTAATAGGAAGTCTAATGTATTTATCAGTATTAACAAGACCTGATATTAGTTATAGTTTAAGTTACTTAAGTCAGTTCAATAATAATTATGACAAAAGTCATTGGATGTGTGCCAAACGTATTTTGAGATATTTAAAGGGCACTGCAGATTATTCAATAAAATTTTCAAAAAATGATACTGAATTGAAAGGTTTTGTTGATTCGGATTGGGGTAGTGACAATGTGGACAGGAAATCTTACACAGGTTTTTGCATCTTACTGTCAAATGGTCCTATTTCTTGGGAAAGTCGGAAGCAGATATCTGTTGCCTTATCAAGCACAGAAGCTGAGTATATGGCAATCACAGAGGCTGCTAAAGAGGCCATATACTTAAAAAATATATTGCAAGATCTAATAGGTGTTGATAAACCTGTAGTAGTTTATAATGATAATATGGGAGCGCAGAAACTGTCATATAATCATATGTATCACAAGCGTAGTAAACATATAGACATAAGGCACCATTATATAAGAGAAATTATTGCTAAAAATCAGATTGTCTTAAAATACTTACCTACTTCAGAGATGCCAGCTGATATGTTTACTAAAGGTTTAACTAGCGTTAAGCATGATAAGTTTGTTAAGTGTTTAGGTTTAGCATAATGAATTTATTTTTAAATATTCTCTAAGTGGGTGTGTTGAAAATTAATAGCGAATATTTAAAATTTAGCGCCCTCTAAACAATGTTGGTAACACTGTTGTAGTCCAATAAGAATAAAGTTAGTTGATCTCAAAGCATCGAACAGAGCGTTTCATTTTCTATACCGGCGATAATTTTTAACATTCTACTCGTATGTGCATTCTGACAGCAGAATGGGTGGCTTTCCTTCTCGTCAATATGTCGGAGCTCTCTTCATGCGATGTTCTCACGTTGCACTGGTTCTTCCGCACAATTATTGTTGTTTCGGTGTTCCTACTTGCACACATGCCTCTGCAGACCCTATTCTTCCCGTCCACATCAGCTCTGTTCCAACAAATGTGTTCACTGACCTTTTCTGGGTTTGTTTCACATTTACATGGTCTTTACACCCTTCCTCTTGTACTTCTCCCATAATTTCTTGCCTTCTTGCTTCTGGCTGAGTAACTGGGTCGTCTCTTCCCCTAACAGCTCTCCTCACTGTGTGTGTTTTTTGTTTCTTTAACGTCGGCCTATTTCCGCGACTATGGCCAATCATCGACGCCAGGGAGCAGTTTCATCTGACTATTCTGGAAATCTTGCCGAACCCCCGTCTTTCTGTAATTAGGGTAGCGATCTTTAACGTGCCCAACATCGCATGGACACGGGACCGACGGATTTACGCCCCCTCCGAAGGTCGGAACGTGCAGACATTCAACTTGCAGAACCTCGGTTGATGTTACAGTTTGTACTGAAAAAGTGAAAGGAGTACCCTGGGTTCGAACCCACTAGCCTTCGGTTCAGAGGCACACGTTCTTACCCCTGAACCACCGAGGTTCCCTCTCTTCACTGGAAAGACACTTTGACGGCAGACGTTGCTATTTTCCTCTATGGTGATTTTCCTTACTACCAGATTACTGCCAGGCGACATTATTATTTCTTCCCCGTCGATAGTGAGGACATTAGTGCCAAGACCAAGTTTAGCGCACTGACCTTGGAGTAGGTCCAAGCCAATTATAATCTAGTCTAATATGGCGGCGAATATGGCTCTCTGCTTTGCCTTTCATGTCCCAATTTGCAGCTCGACGTCCGTTTTGCCAAATACCTGGATCCGATCACTATTGGCTGCATTTACTCTGTACACTCTGTCTGGATTTCTTACTCGCCATCTTGGTACCATATCGCGGCAAATAATCGTCCTAGGTACGCCAGTGTCGACGACTATCTGGGTCTTATTGTCGCTTACGTATCCATGTACGACGAGAGCGCTACCAGAATCGCTAGCCTGCCATGCGCGTGATCTCTGCTTTTCTGTTAGGAGGGTAGGGATCTTTAACGTGCCCAACATCGCATGGACACGGGACCGAGGGCGCTTTACGCCCCCTCCGAGGGCGGAACGTGCAGACATTCAACTTGCTCAAATACAATGCCAGAACCTCGGTTGATGTTAATGTTACAGTTTGTACTGAAAAAGTGAAAGGAGTACCCTGGGATCGAACCCAGTACCCTTCGGTTCAGAGGCACATGTTCTTGCTCCTGAACTACCGAGGCTCTGTGGTATTGATTGAATACGAAATCACCTTATAACTAATTTTCAATATTAATGAAGTGTACTTAGAAAACATTCTCGGTAAACAAAAACATGTGGCGTCAGTTTTGACAGATAATAGTTTGCAAGTCTCCTTGCGAAATAGTACACGTTACTAACTAAATAAGATAAATAATAATAATAATAATATTTTTTGGACCCTGTAACTCCGTTATTTTTGAGTTTTCAAAAAAATGCTATAGAACTTGTGGCGCTAATTTTTTGAGTATCATAACATTTCGGACACCTGTATCTCTCTCTCTCTCTCTCATATATATATATATATATATATATATATATATATATATATATATATATATATATATATATATATATATATATATATATATATATATATATATATATAATATTTTACTAGAGGTGCGTATACACTGCGAACATATTTATGCCCAATGAAGAGATACAAATGGCGATTTATTGTTGGCGATATCAAACATTAGAGATGATATTAGAAACGTAGAGGCAAATATATTATGTGAATTGAACGAAGTTAATAAGAATCATGCGTTGTCAGAAGAAGAAAATAAAAATTTACGTATCAGAGTTGAATTTTTGGAAAGAAAATCTAGGAGAAATACTGTCGTGTTATTTGGGTTACACAAGGTTGAATATGGAGACTATAGCAATTTGAAAATTTTCGTTATGCAGAACTAAATAGTTCACTCTCGGTAAATGTGAAACTGGAAGATTTTAATGATATTCATTGCCTGGGTCGAGGGCAGCAAGAACAACGCAGACCCATCATAATTGTGTTTTTATCGCAATTAAAGAAGGCTGAAGTGCTGAAAAGCATTGGAAAATTAAGGGCACACCTTTATACATAGCACATGATTTAACGATAAAACAAAGGGAAGAAGATATTGTACTCATAAAGCACCTGAAGTTAGCAAGGCACAACGGAAAAAACGCACGAATAAGGCACGGAAAGCTTTGTATTGATAACGAGGTATACCTACCTGGAGAGCTAGAAGACTTTGAGGTGACAGACGAGGGCGAGACGTCGAAAGCAGATTCAAGACCACATTCAGCGCCGTCCACACCTGGTAAGATCTCCGCTCACCAGTCGCTTTGTCGGCGCGAAAGTCCAGGTTTGAAGGGACTCACTTCTGCTGCGGAAAATTGCGAAAATAATATAATCAAAATTGCCACCAGAAGTGGTGCTGCTGACACGGCGGGAAGGGTTGTCTTTCGTGATATAACCAAAGCAAGGGCAAATAGTCCAGCAGGAACAAGTACAACATTGAGGAATTAGTAATATAAACTGTGTTATAAGTATTTATGGCTAAGTTTTTCGTAAAGTGCGTCAGCACCCTTGTTTGATTGTTTGCTTGTTTTTTTTTGTGCGGCCAGTTAGTCGGTCAAGTCAAACATTGGTTACCAGAAATTTAGTGCTGGTTTTATTATTTTTTCTTGTTAGTTTGTAGTTTCTGTTTTGTATATATGCTTAAGGATCACTTAAAAAATTGACTCATATATCCGAGACTTTGTAAACCCAGCACATCACACTCTTGATATTGGAGAATATAATAAGGCTTTTTCTAAAAAGGACTGTTTGGTGTTCACTGAGACCTGGAGAATTTAAGATATTAACTGTTTTAGTATGGATGGTTATTCTGTGATATATAATGGTGGTTGTGTAAACCAGAATGATGGGGCTGTCGTATATGTTAGCAGTAAATATACCTACAGTGCGGAGGTAATTCAAAAAATAGCTCTAGGGTCATATAGGTTCAAATTTAAATGACATATGTGTTCATGTGTGGTACAGATCTCCTGAGACATGTGTGAGAGAGTTTACCGAATATTTTCGAGAATACCTGGAGGAAAACTGCCGTGACAATTTCAACTGCCATTTTATAGCAGGAGATATTAATATTGATATTGATTCGCTGAGGGAAGAATCTCAAGAATACTGTAATAATCTTGGTGAATTGGGATTCCTGTCTTTGATACACTCGCCAACAAGGATTCAAAATCAGACATAAGTCTTGCGTAGACCATACATATGCGAAGACCACCAAAGTATTGACCGCTGGGTATATAATTTATGCGACAGTGACAGACCATTACCCAATAGTAGCCCACATTTAAGGAACTGAAATATGACAATCATATTTGGTACGCAGGTTTCCAAGATAAAACATATTTTGTATGCATACCAAGATTTAGATCTCTAAGTTAAAAAAGTTATAAGCGTTTACTGAAAAAAAAAATAGGTGCTACTAGAGGTCAGACGAGCGCTCAAAACAAAAATATTGTGTATGATAAACAAAATAGAAGACATATTACAAATATTAACTTTTTTCGAAAAAAGAGAAAGTAGGAAAAACAATTTTAATAAAAAAAATGTCTTTCATTTAATTTTACCATTACAGATTAGGTAATACTAATAAGGTTTTCTGTATTTTTTAAAATTCACTAATAATATGAGAAATGTTAAGACTTTTTCATTCAACTGTAGCAGATCAGATTGTTGTTACCCTAACTCGGTGAAACCATTCCATATGTACTTAATATAGACGTATAGAGTTTTTCTGTGCCGTCACAAGTGCTTGTTTCTTCTCTGCAACCGGTTTCGCTTTTTACGGCATCGTCAGGCAAGAGAAAATTAGCTTTGCCAAGGCACAGGAAAATTCTCTACGTCTGTATTTTGATCATATTGTATAATTTTTATATATTTTGTGAAAATGTTCTTGTTATAGCGCATTTTCTTACAAACATTTTTTATTATTTTTCGTTAAAGAAAAATATTGTGTGAAAAAATATTTAGCTAGATTTAATTCAACATTTTTTAGCGTGAAAAAGAGTGTTTTAATGAATTTTGCCGCATAACAATTGTTTGGGGTTTTTCGTGAAAAATTTTTGTCGAATTTTTCACGCACAATTTTTTAGCCAATTTTTGCAAGAACTATGGTTTCTAGCGAATTTTCTTGAAAAACATTTTTTATGGACTTTTGTAAACAATTTTGAAGCGCATTTTTTTCCCTTATTTTCGTAGAAACCACATTTTAGTAAACTTGCGTAGAAATAATTCGAATGTGAACGACTGATACTTTTGAAAATTTTCTTCAGGTCAGCGTCAACTAAGATACAGATCCCATGTCAAGTTATATGTATATATGCACACACACACACACAGATATATCTATATATATATATATATATATATATATATATATATATATATATATATATATATATATATATATATATATATATATATATATATATATATATATGACTTTCGCAAAACAATTGCACGGATCATTTCCATGAACATTCGTTACCATTACGCACTTGCTGCGTCCAGACTTTTAATAAATCAATACGTATCAGTCGCTTGGCGCCATCGCTCATTATGTTTATTGTTGTAAACACTGCCAAATTTCAAATGAGAATGACAGTGGATAATGAGTTTTTGAGTCACGGTTTAGGTTAATTTGATTCACAGAACATTCTAAACTTTTAAACAAAGCGATATTAGGAAGAGCGATTTTATTATCACGATGTGTCATCAAAGGTGTCTCACAGGTATTTCTAGAAGGGTTACTATTTTAGTTTTGTGTCGTCAGTTGTACCTTTATGAATGTGGGGTGGCTATAGCGATCAGATGTGAGTCATAATCTATTTCAGTTTGTTGGATAAAGTTTTATGTACATTTGGGACCAAGGAAAGACCACGAATCGATGTGATACAATATGCTAGGTAGATAATACATTTGACGATGTCAATAACCAACTGCCTTATAAATTACTGATAAACGCCTATGTTGATTAAATATTTTAACAAGATAAAAGTTAACGTTAGTATGCAAGTGAATTTTGTTTTAAAATATAATTTCAGATATTAAAAAATATTTTGAGTTTTAAAATTTAATTCCAAGTGTCTCCTTCAAGGTATTGCTTCCAAAACCTAATTTTTTTAAAAGTAGAATAACAACATTTTGTTCTGTAGTAATGGCCTGTGCTCATAAGTGATAATAATTAAGAGACCAAAACATTGTGTCTGAGTTTAACGTACTATATTTTATCATTTGTCATTTTTTTTAATGAAAATTCACTTATTTTTGTATTTGTATATACGCCAATTACAGAACAAGGTTGATTTGAAAATATAAACATATAAATAATTGTAGTAGCTTTGAAGCGTCTTAACACTTACAAAGTGGACACGTTGATGATAAAAATTTATTTTGCTATCGCGATGGTGCTTGGAAAATTGGCCTTGAAAGTGATATTTCATTAGCCACAGATTCTTTTGAAATGTTACCATATTTGAATCGTCCCCCATTACATGGTTTCATTAATGTTTTTTTTATAAATTACAGTTTAACAAATAAATATACATATTTATAGTATTTCAAGGTTTTTTTATTAAATTTCTTTTCTTTTTATTATTTTTTGTTCTCAAAACTTACTTGCCAGGGAAAACCAAGGATGCTGTGCGTTCAGGGTTTCTTCAGTACCAAATTTATTTTCTTTAATTAGAAGATCGCTACTTTCGAATTTTGAAACAATGTCTTTAGATGAGCGTAAACTGGGGCCCCATAATATATATATATATATATATATATATATATATATATATATATATATATATATATATATATATATATATATATATATATACAGCCTGGCCCATTGAAAACGGGCTGGCAGCCATAACTGCCAGGAAAATATTTTGTAGAAAAATCCCTGAAACACGTCAGGTTTGCTTGTAAGGAAGACAACTTTGTACGAAAAAAGTATACCCTAAACTTTACCCTCCTAGGCGGGGGTGTCATCCCTCAAATTTTTTCAAATGGGAATATGGGTCACGTCATAGTTCGTTAGAAAGAGCTTTTGATTCCCTATACACTGCTTATTTAATTATGAAATTAGGTCTATTCGTTTAGAAGATATGGAGTTTTGAAATATCACTAATGAATTTCTCAAGAAATTAAAAAACTCAATTGTTTCACTTAAAAACTTAATATTGAAGTGAATGTTGAAAATAATTAGGATCAATCATACTATTAAACCAACATGCCAACGAATTAAACTTTAATCCAATAAATGTTTAAATTGAGCACCACCAACTTCCATACAATTGCATAAATTTTCTTCAAATTTTTGCCCACATTTCAGGTGCTCCGGCATTCATCAAGAATGCGCTGACGTAACTGTTCAAATGAATCACACTCTATCCAAAAACTCCCTAACACTAAAAGCATAATGCGGTGGAGCACCATCTTGTTGGAAAAATAAATGTTGTTTCGAGTATCTCTCATCGTTCTCAATGTCAATTAGCATAGGGTAAACCAAGTCTTGCCATATTTGCAAATACCGTCCTCCTGCCAAAGTGTCGGCTATGAAGATTGGTCAAACAATGTAATCACCAAAAATAGCCGTCCAAACATTGATTTTTTGTGGAGTTTGAGTGTGGGCTTCATGGAAAACACGAGGGGTTTCATCTGACCAAAATCGGAAATTATGACCATTTACAGTGCCATTTAGAAAGAAAGAACTTTCGTCGGAAAAACAAGCGTTGAAAAGAAATTGCCTGCTCAATTATTCTTTGAGAAATATTTTAGCAAAATTTAAAGCTCTAGTCATAACCATCTTCGTTTAATTCCTAAACTGGCTGGATTCTATATGGATGAAACTTAATTTTTTCAGAATTCGTTGAATTGCCGTTCTACGTATATTAGTAATCTCAACTAGTTTTCGTGTACTTAATGTTGGATCTGCACTAACTCGACCAATCACTTCCAGGGTTGTGCCTTTATTTACCATAGGAAATTCCCGTTCCGGATTACGTTTTTTATTAGCCACTGATCCAGTTTCATGGAACTTGTGCAGCAACTTTAGCACGTACTTATGATGAACACGCCTATCAGGATGCAGGTTATTGAATACACACGCTGTTTCGTTTGCGTTTCCATGATTTTATTTAAATACCCACAATATCAACTCCTTCGGCAATTGAATACACCATAATGACTGATTATAAAAATACACTCAACAATGCGAAGCAATAACCACAACTGAATTTTTCATCGATCGAGTAACTTCAATTCACATGTAGACACAAAAAGTTCCTATCAAGAATGCGTTATCACAAGACATCTTTTGCCGTGGTTTCTTTGGAGCACCTTAATCTAGATGACTTTCTATTACCTACGCAAACCTTTAGCAATATTTTCATCTTGTAATGGATGGTGGTGAGCTCCAACTCAAGCATTAAGAATTTGTCGGAAAATGCATTAGTGATATTTCAAAAATTATTATCTTCTACACGAATAGCCCGAATTTCAAAAATAAAAAAGCAATGTATAGGGAATTAAAAGTTCTTTTCAACAAGTTTTCACGTGATCCCTCTTTCTGTTTAAAAAAATTGAGGACTGGCACCCCCGCTTAGGAGGGTAAAGTTTGGGCTATACTTTTTTGCGTCAAAAGTTGTCCTCCTCACAAGTAAACTTGACGTGGGTCAGTTTTTTTGACAATACATTTTCTTGTCAGTTATGGCTGCCAGCTCGTTTTCAATGGACCACCCTGTATATATATATATATATATATATATATATATATATATATATATATATATATATATATATATATATATATAAATAACATATATATATATATATATATATATATATATATATATATATATATATATATATAGATGGATAGATAGATAGAAAAATAGTGTGTCCCCGAATTGATGAAACGACTCTTAAAAAAGATAAAAAATTCTCGATTTCTATTCTTATTTTTTTGGGGTTAAGCCCTGCTTGGTTAAAGACTAATTTCAAACAATTTTAACTTTAAAAAATCAAGTATGCATCGGAGGTTTTCAAGAACCCTATTTTTCTGTTAAGTGGAGTACTTTTTGTGTAGCAAATGCGATAAAAAGTTGTATAAAAGGTTGTTGAGAATCAACATTTAGGCGTCCATACCAAGTTTGAAAATCATCGGCCAACTATGACTTAATTTTTTAAATGTTTATTTCACAAATCAAGGAATTTTATTTTTAACATTTATGAATAAATAAAATTAATTTCACACTTAGATTATCACCACAAGTTACTGGCGTAACAGTAATTACTTATAATTAAATGAAAGTAAGTCAAAACCTCAGATAAATGCCAGGCTCTACTAAGCCCCCTCCTAAATTTGCGCATTTTTCAATACGGTTTCAGAATTCTACAAAAGCTGCCTGTACGTTTTCTCTAGTAAGTGATTAATTAAACTGCGTCTGTTATTATCTTTTTTAATCATTCACTATTAAAGAGCAGCTCCAATTAATGCAAAATGTTATAAATAGAGACTGTGTACAACTAACCAACAATTTTTATAAATTGTCAGCTCTTGCCCACTTCTTCCCTAATGCCGGGACAATTAATGTAAGGCTAGATGTATTCTCACCATAATTAGAAACGCAGACCGCTTTCGTTCTAACTAGAGCTCGTCGTACTAATTACAGCGCGAACACATCTATAAAGTAATACAGCTAGGGCAGCCAGCCTACTAGAACATTGTGAGATCTACAACAGGGTCGCCATCTCGGTGCGGAAGCAGGTAGTATGTTGTCACGACAGCTCGAATTAACACAATATATTATAAATAGAGACTGTACAACCAATAAACAATTTTTGTAAATTGTTAGCCCTTGCCTATTTGGCTGACAATCTAGAAAAATTGTTGGTTGGCTGTACACAGTGTTGTAACATTTTCTGTTAATTGGAGAGTAGAAGAGCACGACTAGCCGCCATCTTGGATAATTATAATCCCATTAATTACTTTTAAATGACGTTGTGAAGGTCGTTAATTAGGTTCTAATTATAGCAATTTTAATGATCTATGACGTCTGTGGCTCATTACCTACTTTCTAATTGTTGTAGTATTACTGATTAAATAAAATTTTTGTGACGTAATATAATTGTCTATGAATCTCGAGTTAATGTTAGTTTGTCACTCTATTTAGCTGAAGAAGTTTTTGATAATTTAACGAGTGAAAGTTAAAGTAGAAATTGATATCTTTGTTAACGAGACATAAATGTATCAATACGTATAAATACAAGTGTCAAATCTATCACCAGTCTCATTGTTTTAAATTTGTATGGAAATGTTTTAGTTGCTATTCTATTACCATTATCTTAATCGTCAGCTGATATAACGAGATATGAATGTACCTCATAGGCACATAAGCAAGAAATATATTTGGAATCGACCTCAGTCTTTATTTCTTGTTGAGTAAGCAAATAATATAACGCAATTTAGTTAAAATTTTATCATTTTATTTAATTGAAGGAAGTTCTGGTGTTTCATTTATTTTACAATATTTCGACAATTGTGCAGTGAGTGCCTAGCAATTTTTAACTTTGTGTGATCAGATTTTTCTATAAACAAGTCAGGTGAAATATCTCAAGGATGTTTTACAAACTCTGAAGTCTTAGTTTCAACCGTCATTGTCCTTCATTTTACTAAAATGTTTCCAGAAAATTCATTTCAAATAGACCCTTTTTCTGATGCTTGGCAGGAGCCTTAGCTTTAGAGTTTATCGTTTAATGGTATATAATTTTTGTCGAATTTTCGTAAAAAATCAATAAAGCTCAATATATCCGTTATTATACAAGATATGAAGAAAATTTGTATATATTAATTATAGGGTCTCTTGAGCTACATCTTAAAAAATATTTCTACAATCACAGGATGGCCCATAAGTCGTTGGTGATACAAATTTTCTTCTTTTTTTTTAATCAAACACGCCTTATGTTATTGCATTTTCGAATATTTCAGCGATGCATGTTTGTAAGAAAAGAAATTCGGGACGCAGCAAGTGCGTTATGGTAGCGAATTTTCATTAAATGCTTCAAATTTGAATAGCTCAATTTGCTATTAACCTATAAGGTTGACCAAGAAACTAGTTTTTCCGGGAACACTTTAAGTTTACTTTTGGAAATTTTTGTACATTTTCACACAATAAAGTTATTTTTATGAAACATGGCACATTGTTTTTACTATATAGGTTATACTGGTAACCAAAATTGATGCCTGCTTTCTTAAAAAGGAAACACACATATTTGCAATTAAAAACATTTTAATGAAAATTCACTACCATAACGCACTTGCTGCGTCCAGAGTTTTTTATTTTATTTAGACCCAGTTCCATCAACTGTGATCAGCTGCTTCTTTTGAACTTGTTTTCCTCTGTACGCCTTTCTGATTGCAATTTCTTTTTCGGCTTGGAAAAAATAGACTTCTCTTTTAATGAGCGACAAGGTATTATTAATAATAAAAACATTGGTAAAATATAAAAAATATAATATATTTATTCATATGTACACTACAAGTTAACTAATTTCAAAATTGTCTAACTGTTTGATCAGCTGTTTCTTTTGAACTTGTTTTCCCCTGTACGCCTTTCTGATTGCAATTTCTTTTTCGGCTTGGAAAAAATAGTCTTCTCTTTTAATGAGCGACAAGGTATTATTAATAATAAAAACATTGGTAAAATATAAAAAATATAATATATTTATTCATATGTACACTACAAGTTAACTAATTTCAAAATTGTCTAACTGTTTGTTCAGCTGTTTCTTTTGAACTTGTTTTCCTCTGTACGCCTTTCTGATTGCAATTTCTTTTTCGGCTTGGAAAAAACAGTAGAAATTTTTCTATTAAATGTATTTTTCAAATAAGACACCTGTATTTTTTCTTATATTTGAATATACATACTGCAAAGTTTAATGCAGAATGTTTTTGGTTTGAGAACTGCTTTCAGTGCAAATGTGTTTTTATATACATGATATCTTAAAAGTAGACTTTTTTGTATCCAATATATTTTTTCACACGAGACACTGTATTTTTAATTCTTCATCTAACCCTCTAAAAGACGTATAACAGTTTTGGTACCTAATGCTACCCGTTTCCGCAAATAATTAACAATAGCAATAACAACAGTCATTTCGGTAGGCAAGTATTATATGGTACTAGTTCAATCTGTGACAGTTAAATAATTTCTAGTCAAAAATTGTTCCTAGCTACTATGTCTTCGGTTTTTGGTCCTAACTAATACGTTGATATGTTACTTAGCTTAATGGTGAGTGTAGGAAAAATTATTAACATGCACAAAGGTTATAACTTTCGTTTAAAATTTGTTTTAAAATTATGTTCAGATTACATTCACGTTTTAATGTAAAATAAAATTTCAACAACATTTAAAATTTTTTGATCAATTTGGAAACGATATATTTATATATTTAGTGTAAAATTCTCACAGTATTAGCACTGGCTTTCCGAATATCGTGAATTAGAGCAAACAGATTTTAAAATTATCTGAATAAACACACTATATGTGTTTATAATAATAGAAAAGGCAATGTTGTTTATGTTGAAGGTGTTTTGATGAAGGTAAACTTAAAATTAAAAATATTAGTTGCATTCAGTGTGAGCCAGAATGTAGAGTTGTTAAGTGTTTCATGCAAAGTCAGAGGCATACACTTAAACTAAAAAAATGCACAATCAGTCAATTTTATACTTTAAAGAAAATAATAACCAGATTTAACCTTAAATTTTTACAATTTACAAAGAGAAGGCGTTTTCCTGATTCACATGGCACAACTCCTTATTGGTTTAAGTTATAAATCATATGTATAATTACTTATTTATTATTAACTATTTCATGTTCACTTTAGATCACTGTATTGGGTCGCAATAGTAGTTATAGAAATTATTTTTAGCCTTCACATTTTAATTTTGTGTCTGTTTACCTAGCTACAAGAAGATGGATATACAAGATTTTCTGGAAAAATATGACACTTTGTTGTTAGATTATCATCGCAATCAAATTTATAGACTTCAAAATGCGTTGGGAAATTGCGAAGATGAACCGATGAGAATAACATGTCACGGAATGCATTATGAAAGTTGCGTCTGGTCCAAAGACGATGCCAAGGGCGGTCCAGATACTTGTGAATGCTTTCATAAAAAATTACTTAGATCCAAAATAGACAAAATAATTAAGTTATATTTAAGAAAGAAGCTATTGCCATTGTAAAAAAAAGAATGTAATTATTGTATATAAAATAAAGAAAAAACCAATGAATAATCAAGCGTATTTATTTTTAATCTACACATTTAAATTTTCTGTATTAAGTGCTTAGTAGTAACGATTTAAATTTCGTTACTTGTTATTGTGTTCGACTGTAAATATTGTTTATACGTGATGTACCTTATTACAGTAATAAAGCTCATATATAGATATGCTCTTTATTTTAACAAACAAACAAACATTATAAAAAACTCTCATCATTACTACATTTGTCAACGTTTTAGTTATACACCTAATACAATAATTTGCTTACAACGAGTAAAGTTTAAATCTACATCCATATCTTATTTTTCAAACATCAAACTTCATATCTGATGAGCCATAACAAACCTCAAATAAGTGCTCATAAATTATATCAATATTTTCCAAATTAAAAAAAGTTTTAGAAAAGTATCAGCAGAATTACTTCTTAGAAGACCAAGTAGAAAATAAATTTTACTAGCGATAAGGACCTGAGATATCTTGAATAACTTGAAAGCTACAAAACTATAGTCTACTATATCTCTTGATAAATGACTGAACCTTTTTGTGTATGTTGAACAAAACTGTTGAAAAAATATCTAGGTAAATAAGCCGCATCTGTGTTTGACACTACACCACATGGTGGTCTGCTGATATGTTTTGGTAATTTGTTACTCAATGCAGATGTAGAGACTCCTTCTCTGGCTTCAAAATTACTTGTTTGTTCTTTGGAATTGGTGTTACCGTTTCGCGGAATTGTCAGACAGAATAAAGTTGATTTTATTTATGGATTAAAACCCGTTGCCACACTACAGTATTATCAAAAACTAAAAAACTAAAATGACTAATGACGCTTCTAAAATATCTGTGTGATGTATTTCTATATTTAGCGCCAAAGTAAAATCAGCTTATAACAATAATAATAACCCTAGCAATAATAATAATAATATAACTAACAATAACAGCAAAAGAAGTAGGCTCTCTATAACAAAAATATTGATACAAATCAGCTTATTACCTTATTGCAACTATTTTTAATATAGATAAATGTTTTTTGTTTGATACATTTAATTATAAGCAAAACTTTCCGAGAAAGAGGATTCAATCAAAAATGAGTTTGCTAAGAAAAGCCATTTGTTTTCGTGTAGGTATGTGCTTTTTTATAAATTAAGCTTCAAAAAAGTAGCCTTTGCGCTTGTTGTTACAAAAATCTAGTTACTCCATGTGGCTGTATTGAATATCCGTGATATGTTTTGCAAAATGTAGCTTTGTCAGCGTGCTTATTTCTAAGTGCAGAAATATATTGTTTGTGTATGGTATTAAAACTTCTATAAGCTTGGTAGATGTGGACTGCGTTACATTGCTGATTTATAAATTCCAGCATTTGTCAACAAATTGTATTTTTCTTTCTAGTTACATAGGAAATCACGCATCGTGTTCTAAGATTTTAAAGCTATTTTTTATCTGTATTGCTACTTAACATTTCAGAAATATTTTCTGAAATGTTTCCAAAGTAAGTCTTCGAAACATATTTGTTATCTTTTTGCTTCTAATACAGATTTGGGTAAGTTAAATTTAGGGCTAATTTGTATTATTTTGTGTCTATTACCTTATTGATTATTTTAGCAAAGTAAACATTATTAAATGCTATTTGCTTGATTCCTAAAATTTATTTTTGGGTCGTTTTAGGCATATAGGTATTGAAAATGCACGATGCATCATCTTTAAATGGTAGACTGACGCAGCTTTTGTAAAAAATGGGTGACATGCACCGTATGGTATAGTTGTTCCCTGTATATTGAAAAGCCAAGTGAATTATTTTCTAACTTTTTAATGGTTACACGCCACAGATTTATAATATTGTTAGCTTCTTTGTCTAAAGTATATTTTAATAAACTTTAAAAATTCATTTAATTCTGTAAGGCTATCATGAAAACATGTTAAAATGCAATCTAC
This sequence comes from Tillus elongatus, assembly GCA_964006375.1. Classification (NCBI taxonomy): domain Eukaryota; kingdom Metazoa; phylum Arthropoda; class Insecta; order Coleoptera; family Cleridae; genus Tillus; species Tillus elongatus. The sequence goes on along the minus strand of OZ023262.1, from coordinate 181,542,121 downwards.
ATATCTGTACCAAAAGATAATATGTGAAACTTCTAATGCTGAAACTTGTTTTTCTAAGTTTTCATGAATATGTTGGCCAATAAACGAGACAACCGACTACCCGTAAGCAGAAGGTCATAATTTTGCAGAGAAATTTTTTCACTAAATATAAAATAGCTTTGCTTTGTAAATTCAATAAACAGATTCACTCTTTCGTTTTTGTTCATCACATTTACTCATCGTTTCTAGTAAACGGTTTTTTACTGAGGGTAAGAATTGTCTAAAGGGTATTTTAGAATACATGCCACTAACATAAAACCAAACTAATTCACTGTTTGAAGGAATAGTTGTGTTATTTAAATTCTGTGATCATGAATGTTGTACCTGTTCTAGGTTTCCGATTTTTGTTTGTTTGAGTTAAGCGTTTTTTAAATTTCTATTTCGCTTATGTGATAAAAAACGCTTAACTCAAACAAACAAAAATCGGAAACCTAGAACAGGTACAACATTCATGATCACAGAATTTAAATAACACAACTATTCCTTCAAACAGTGAATTAGTTTGGTTTTATGTTAGTGGCATGTATTCTAAAATACCCTTTAGACAATTCTTACCATCAGTAAAAAACCGTTTACTAGAAACGATGAGTAAATGTGATGAACAAAAACGAAAGAGTGAATCTGTTTATTGAATTTACAAAGCAAAGCTATTTTAAATTTAGTGAAAAAATTTCTCTGCAAAATTATGACCTTCTTCTTACGGGTAGTCGGTTGTCTCGTCTATTGGCCAACATATTCATGAAAACTTAGAAAAACAAGTTTCAGCATTAGAAGTTTCACATATTATCTTTTGGTACAGATATGTAGATTGCATTTTAACATGTTTTCATGATAGCCTTACAGAATTAAATGAATTTTTAAAGTTTATTAAAATATACTTTAGACAAAGAAGCTAACAATATTACAAATCTGTGGCGTGTAACCATTAAAAAGTTAGAAAATAATTCACTTGGCTTTTCAATATACAGGGAACAACTATACCATACGGTGCATGTCACCCATTTTTTACAAAAGCTGCGTCAGTCTACCATTTAAAGATGATGCATCGTGCATTTTTAGTACCTATATGCCTAAAACGACCCAAAAATAAATTTTAGGAATCAAGCAAATAGCATTTAATAATGTTTACTTTGCTAAAATAATCAATAAGGTAATAGACACAAAATAATACAAATTAGCCCTAAATTTAACTTACCCAAATCTGTATTAGAAGCAAAAAGATAACAAATATGTTTCGAAGACTTACTTTGGAAACATTTCAGAAAATATTTCTGAAATGTTAAGTAGCAATACAGATAAAAAATAGCTTTAAAATCTTAGAACACGATGCGTGATTTCCTATGTAACTAGAAAGAAAAATACAATTTGTTGACAAATGCTGGAATTTATAAATCAGCAATGTAACGCAGTCCACATCTACCAAGCTTATAGAAGTTTTAATACCATACACAAACAATATATTTCTGCACTTAGAAATAAGCACGCTGACAAAGCTACATTTTGCAAAACATATCACGGATATTCAATACAGCCACATGGAGTAACTAGATTTTTGTAACAACAAGCGCAAAGGCTACTTTTTTGAAGCTTAATTTATAAAAAGCACATACCTACACGAAAACAAATGGCTTTTCTTAGCAAACTCATTTTTGATTGAATCCTCTTTCTTGGAAAGTTTTGCTTATAATTAAATGTATCAAACAAAAAACATTTATCTATATTAAAAATAGTTGCAATAAGGTAATAAGCTGATTTGTATCAATATTTTTGTTATAGAGAGCCTACTTCTTTTGCTGTTATTGTTAGTTATATTATTATTATTATTGCTAGGGTTATTATTATTGTTATAAGCTGATTTTACTTTGGCGCTAAATATAGAAATACATCACACAGATATTTTAGAAGCGTCATTAGTCATTTTAGTTTTTTAGTTTTTGATAATACTGTAGTGTGGCAACGGGTTTTAATCCATAAATAAAATCAACTTTATTCTGTCTGACAATTCCGCGAAACGGTAACACCAATTCCAAAGAACAAACAAGTAATTTTGAAGCCAGAGAAGGAGTCTCTACATCTGCATTGAGTAACAAATTACCAAAACATATCAGCAGACCACCATGTGGTGTAGTGTCAAACACAGATGCGGCTTATTTACCTAGATATTTTTTCAACAGTTTTGTTCAACATACACAAAAAGGTTCAGTCATTTATCAAGAGATATAGTAGACTATAGTTTTGTAGCTTTCAAGTTATTCAAGATATCTCAGGTCCTTATCGCTAGTAAAATTTATTTTCTACTTGGTCTTCTAAGAAGTAATTCTGCTGATACTTTTCTAAAACTTTTTTTAATTTGGAAAATATTGATATAATTTATGAGCACTTATTTGAGGTTTGTTATGGCTCATCAGATATGAAGTTTGATGTTTGAAAAATAAGATATGGATGTAGATTTAAACTTTACTCGTTGTAAGCAAATTATTGTATTAGGTGTATAACTAAAACGTTGACAAATGTAGTAATGATGAGAGTTTTTTATAATGTTTGTTTGTTTGTTAAAATAAAGAGCATATCTATATATGAGCTTTATTACTGTAATAAGGTACATCACGTATAAACAATATTTACAGTCGAACACAATAACAAGTAACGAAATTTAAATCGTTACTACTAAGCACTTAATACAGAAAATTTAAATGTGTAGATTAAAAATAAATACGCTTGATTATTCATTGGTTTTTTCTTTATTTTATATACAATAATTACATTCTTTTTTTTTACAATGGCAATAGCTTCTTTCTTAAATATAACTTAATTATTTTGTCTATTTTGGATCTAAGTAATTTTTTATGAAAGCATTCACAAGTATCTGGACCGCCCTTGGCATCGTCTTTGGACCAGACGCAACTTTCATAATGCATTCCGTGACATGTTATTCTCATCGGTTCATCTTCGCAATTTCCCAACGCATTTTGAAGTCTATAAATTTGATTGCGATGATAATCTAACAACAAAGTGTCATATTTTTCCAGAAAATCTTGTATATCCATCTTCTTGTAGCTAGGTAAACAGACACAAAATTAAAATGTGAAGGCTAAAAATAATTTCTATAACTACTATTGCGACCCAATACAGTGATCTAAAGTGAACATGAAATAGTTAATAATAAATAAGTAATTATACATATGATTTATAACTTAAACCAATAAGGAGTTGTGCCATGTGAATCAGGAAAACGCCTTCTCTTTGTAAATTGTAAAAATTTAAGGTTAAATCTGGTTATTATTTTCTTTAAAGTATAAAATTGACTGATTGTGCATTTTTTTAGTTTAAGTGTATGCCTCTGACTTTGCATGAAACACTTAACAACTCTACATTCTGGCTCACATTGAATGCAACTAATATTTTTAATTTTAAGTTTACCTTCATCAAAACACCTTCAACATAAACAACATTGCCTTTTCTATTATTATAAACACATATAGTGTGTTTATTCAGATAATTTTAAAATCTGTTTGCTCTAATTCACGATATTCGGAAAGCCAGTGCTAATACTGTGAGAATTTTACACTAAATATATAAATATATCGTTTCCAAATTGATCAAAAAATTTTAAATGTTGTTGAAATTTTATTTTACATTAAAACGTGAATGTAATCTGAACATAATTTTAAAACAAATTTTAAACGAAAGTTATAACCTTTGTGCATGTTAATAATTTTTCCTACACTCACCATTAAGCTAAGTAACATATCAACGTATTAGTTAGGACCAAAAACCGAAGACATAGTAGCTAGGAACAATTTTTGACTAGAAATTATTTAACTGTCACAGATTGAACTAGTACCATATAATACTTGCCTACCGAAATGACTGTTGTTATTGCTATTGTTAATTATTTGCGGAAACGGGTAGCATTAGGTACCAAAACTGTTATACGTCTTTTAGAGGGTTAGATGAAGAATTAAAAATACAGTGTCTCGTGTGAAAAAATATATTGGATACAAAAAAGTCTACTTTTAAGATATCATGTATATAAAAACACATTTGCACTGAAAGCAGTTCTCAAACCAAAAACATTCTGCATTAAACTTTGCAGTATGTATATTCAAATATAAGAAAAAATACAGGTGTCTTATTTGAAAAATACATTTAATAGAAAAATTTCTACTGTTTTTTCCAAGCCGAAAAAGAAATTGCAATCAGAAAGGCGTACAGAGGAAAACAAGTTCAAAAGAAACAGCTGATCAAACAGTTAGACAATTTTGAAATTAGTTAACTTGTAGTGTACATATGAATAAATATATTATATTTTTTATATTTTACCAATGTTTTTATTATTAATAATACCTTGTCGCTCATTAAAAGAGAAGACTATTTTTTCCAAGCCGAAAAAGAAATTGCAATCAGAAAGGCGTACAGGGGAAAACAAGTTCAAAAGAAACAGCTGATCAAACAGTTAGACAATTTTGAAATTAGTTAACTTGTAGTGTACATATGAATAAATATATTATATTTTTTATATTTTACCAATGTTTTTATTATTAATAATACCTTGTCGCTCATTAAAAGAGAAGACTATTTTTTCCAAGCCGAAAAAGAAATTGCAATCAGAAAGGCGTACAGAGGAAAACAAGTTCAAAAGAAACAGCTGATCACAGTTGATGGAACTGGGTCTAAATAAAATAAAAAACTCTGGACGCAGCAAGTGCGTTATGGTAGTGAATTTTCATTAAAATGTTTTTAATTGCAAATATGTGTGTTTCCTTTTTAAGAAAGCAGGCATCAATTTTGGTTACCAGTATAACCTATATAGTAAAAACAATGTGCCATGTTTCATAAAAATAACTTTATTGTGTGAAAATGTACAAAAATTTCCAAAAGTAAACTTAAAGTGTTCCCGGAAAAACTCGTTTCTTGGTCAACCTTATAGGTTAATAGCAAATTGAGCTATTCAAATTTGAAGCATTTAATGAAAATTCGCTACCATAACGCACTTGCTGCGTCCCGAATTTCTTTTCTTACAAACATGCATCGCTGAAATATTCGAAAATGCAATAACATAAGGCGTGTTTGATTAAAAAAAAGGAGAAAATTTGTATCACCAACGACTTATGGGCCATCCTGTGATTGTAGAAATATTTTTTAAGATGTAGCTCAAGACACCCTATAATTAATATATACAAATTTTCTTCATATCTTGTATAATAACGGATATATTGAGCTTTATTGATTTTTTACGAAAATTCGACAAAAATTATATACCATTAAACGATAAACTCTAAAGCTAAGGCTCCTGCCAAGCATCAGAAAAAGGGTCTATTTGAAATGAATTTTCTGGAAACATTTTAGTAAAATGAAGGACAATGACGGTTGAAACTAAGACTTCAGAGTTGGTAAAACATCCTTCTTGAGATATTTCACCTGACTTGTTTATAGAAAAATCTGATCACACAAAGTTAAAAATTGCTAGGCACTCACTGCACAATTGTCGAAATATTGTAAAATAAATGAAACACCAGAACTTCCTTCAATTAAATAAAATGATACGATTTTAACTAAATTGCGTTATATTACTTGCTTACTCAACAAGAAATAAAGACTGAGGTCGATTCCAAATATATTTCTTGCTTATATGCCTATGAGGTACATTCATATCTCGTTATATCAGCTGACGATTAAGATAATGGTAATAGAATAGCAACTAAAACATTTCCATACAAATTTAAAACAATGAGACTGGTGATAGATTTGACACTTGTATTTATACGTATTGATACATTTATGTCTCGTTAACAAAGATATCAATTTCTACTTTAACTTTCACTCGTTAAATTATCAAAAACTTCTTCAGCTAAATAGAGTGACAAACTAACATTAACTCGAGATTCATAGACAATTATATTACGTCACAAAAATTTTATTTAATCAGTAATACTACAACAATTAGAAAGTAGGTAATGAGCCACAGACGTCATAGATCATTAAAATTGCTATAATTAGAACCTAGTTAACGACCTTCACAACGTCATTTAAAAGTAATTAATGGGATTATAATTATCCAAGATGGCGGCTAGTCGTGCTCTTCTACTTTGGAGTCGTCGTGATAACATACTACCTGGTTCGGCTCCCAGATGGCGACCCTGTCGCACATCTCACAATGTTCTAATATGCTAGCTGTATTAACTGTATTACTTTATAGACGTGTTCTCTTTGTAATTGGTATAGCGCACTGACGAGCTCTAATTAGAGCGAAACCGGTCTGCGTTTCTAATTATGGTGAGAATACGTCTAGCTTTACATACATTGTCCTAGTATTAGGGAATAAATGGGTCAGGGCTGACAATTTACACAAATTTTTGGTTGGTTGTACACAGTCTCTATTTATAATATTGTGTGTTAATTGGAGCTGTCGTGACAACATACTACCTGGTTTCGCACTGAGATTGTGACCCTGTCGTACATCTCACAATGCTCCAGTAAGATAAACGTTATGGAAAACTTCCTCTCTAAAATATATCCTTTCATGATAAATAATGAACACTGGCTGTATTCGAGCCAATTAGAGGCTGTCTATTTTCCTCAGTATAAACTGATGTCATATTTTTCAAGAATTACTCGTTGGCATGGTGGCTGTGCTTTATTTGCTCAGAAAAATATTAGTGTAGATTGTAGTGAACTCAACTTTATCAAAAAATGTCAGTTGAGCCCTCTTTCGAATGCTGTGCTGTTAAGTTTAATGAGGATACCTGTATTGTGTCAATTTATCGTTCACCTGTTGGAGATTTTGTTGTTTCCTTTGAAGTTTTCTGAATTCTTGAACAAGATTTAGTTGAAGTATTCTTCAATAGTTATTACAGCATCTGTCCCGGGCGATCGAAACGATAAATTCTAGCTTTGTTTGTGAAAAACTGCACTATATGTGAATTAGAGGGAGTTTGAACAACTGGATTCAGTCATTTCTATCTAACAGAAAACTTGTTGTTAGGATTGGCAATTAGACTCAAAAGTCAAAAACTCTGGTGCCCCACAAGAAAGCATTTTGAGCCCGCTGCTCTTTCTGTTCTATGTTAATGACTTTACAAAATTTAGTTCGAATGGGATGGTATTTATGAACGCTGACCATACGTCAATTTTAGTGTCAGCCGCAAATATTCCATCTCTCTCTCTCTAACAAAATTATTAACGTTTTGCAGAAATTCAGCAGCATGTGTACAAAAAACAGAAGGATTATAAAGTATTACAAAACGCAATGAATTGCTGCATTTTCAAACAAAGTTTAGTCCACGTGTTGACATCAGTGTTAACTTCAATAGGAACTCTTTAACTTCTGATGTATCCACATCATCTCTAGGAACAATAATTGAGCAAGTTTTCTCCAGGTCCAGTAATTTTGATGTGGTCTGCTCAAGACTCAAGAAATGTTTTTACATTCTAAAGATTTTAAATATCTACCTTAATTTAGATGACCTGTTGACTGCGCACTATGTTCTCGGTCATTAACCTATAAAATATAACGTTGAGTCATGGGGTGAACCAAATGACGCAGATAGGGCTGCACTACATTAAGAAGGTATTACGCTCCTAATTTTTAACCTTGAGTTTCGGGAATTTTGTCGGGAGGATTTCAAAAATAATAAAATTGTAATAGTTTTTGAGGTTTATTTACTGAAGATAATGTGTTATGTATTTAAGAAATAAAATAATTTGCCCCAGAATTATGATTCACATGTGTATAACATTCGCTTTAGGGATACTAGATATCTGAATACACCTAATCGTTTATTTCATAAAAATCGCCGTTGTATGAGGGTCCTCATTATTTTAATCTCCTGCCTAACCATATTAGCGATTGACATACAGGGGCGCTATTCGAGAGGAAGCTTAAACAAATTTGTATTCACAATGTTTTTATTCTGTTGATCAGTTTTAAAAGCAGTTAAAATCATAGTTGTCATATTTTTTAATTTTAGTCTTATTTATGTCTTACTTGTGATTTCACAGTGGTATAGTGTGTGACTATTTGTATTTGTGTGAATATTTTAAATATTAGGTTTACTTATTGCTTCTAATTTTTTTATATTTTATCGACGTGTCTATCTGAAACATGTATTAGCTCACGGCAAGTAAATGTCTCTATCTATCTATCTATTATATAAATTTGATCAAAAGGAAAAGTTTATTAAACAATAAAACCCATCAAATCAGTTTCCTTATTTGAAACACGATATTTGTTGTCGTTAATGTATTATTTTATTCAATAAATAAGGTTTGGGCATACCGTTGCAAACCTGTAATGGTTGCATGCGGTTACTAATTCTAGGTCTATGTTAGACGCCCTCGAGGCGCAGGTTACTAGGTATCGGCCTGCAAAGCGAGAGGTACCGGGTTCGATTCCAGGGCGGGTAAACGACAAGTTGAGTTTGTCTGGAAAATTAAAACATATAAAAATCAAAGAATTCCGCTAATGGCGAGAGATGCCACAGCCATTAAGTAAATTATAAAAATAGGTCTATGTTAAGTATAGGTAATATGTTTTGAAAATCTAGATTTTTTGGGTCGCTATTTCTAGATGCAGATGTGTTTGTTGTACCAACTTCAAGAAGGTTGACTACTGTAGACTGCTTTACAAAGTAGACAAGCTATTTTATAAATTGCAGCTTTTGTCAGTGGGCAACATTTTGCTTTCGCGACAAATAGTATGACTAATTAAAGCAAAAAGACAGTAGTGGTCTCCATGATCTGAATTAAAATGTTTGTAAAACTATTTTGTTTAGTCATCACCATGGGTATTGCTAGTTTTCTAAATGCAGCTTTATGCATGCATTTTAAAGATAAAATTATTGTCATCACTTATCTCAATTTAAAAAATGGCGAGACAATGGTATATTGTCTAACAAGCGTGAGACAGTCGACATTTCTGAAAAATGTATTTTAACTGAAAACTGTGAAAACAATACAGATCGTTCCTAATTCAAATGGTATAAAATATATTTATAGCTTATGAACTTGTACATGAGTTAATTTAAGACAATTTATAGTAAGGTATGCACCCATATAAAAACACTGAAAAATATACAATGTGACTTACGCAACAAATTTATTACAAATGTTTGCATTCCTAACAAGAATTTTATTTTTAAATGTCACTATAATATACCTAAAAGATTTTAATCTTAAATTTAAAAAAAAATGGTGTCACGTCCGCTAGGTAGAAAATCGTAAACATGGTAGGTATGATAGGTGGTAGTGGACTTTTCCTTTACGCGATAATGAAGAATTTATTCACTCCCAAAGAGGTACCACCCCTTACGTCAAGGGGTCGGTGAAGTCCCAACGGACATTTCCGGTTCTGATGTATGATGATGGCTACTCCTTGTACAAAAGATTCCGGAGATAAAATACCCACCATTCGGATTTTCGGGAGAGGAGTGTGCAGGGGACGCCGGCAACAAGATTTAATATATCGTTCTCGAATATATGTGGCCTCAATTCTAACCTGAACTCCGTCTACCATTTCCTACAGGCTAATAGGCCCCAACTCCTCTTCCTCACTGAAACCCAAATCAGTGCCAAAACAGCCACTAACCACCTTAATTTCCCGGGGTATGAGCTTCTTACTTCCTTTAGATTGCATGGAGGTGTGTGCTCATACGTCCGTAGCAATATACCCTGCACAAAACTCCCCAATTTAAAAGCTGGAAGAAAATACATACTTTGGATAAAGCTCTCTCTCAGGGCTGCAACTAAATTCGTCTGTTGCATTTACCGGTCACCTTCTGATAACAACTTTGTCCAGGTCTTCGACTACCTTTCTGAAAAAACCAACCATCTGATTTCTGAATATCCTTCCTCCGAGGTCACTATTCTTGGTGACTTCAATGTCCATAATAAGGAATAACTAGGATCTTCAAAAACCGATCCACAAGGGAGAGCAGCGGAGGCCTTCGCAGTTAGCAATTATTTAGCCAATATGGTTCAGCAACCTACTTAGTTTTCTCGCATCCCAACACACAGCTTAAATCTCTTACAAAACGTCACCGAAATCATCCAAGCTGGCATGGAATTATTTATCCCACGTATACAGAAAACCTCTTCAGCCACTCAGAAGCCCTGGTTCTCTAAATCATGTGACAAGGCCAGACTTGAAAAGGTCAAAGTCTACAAACCGCTTCCACACAATCCCAGTCAAGAAAACCGTCAAGCATTTAACGACGCAAGAAACCGCTATGTCCGCAAAAAAACTGGTTTAAATACCACATCAAAAACAAAGTCTTCTCAAGCTCCAAGGGTAGCAACCCTTCTGGACTCTTGCTAAATCTATCGGGAATAATTTCTGCAAGAGCACGTTCCCACCTCTTGTTGCATGCTGCAGGGGATGAAAGCGTTTCTACCGCCCTGGGCAAGGCTGAACTTTTTGCCTCGTTGTTCGCCGGCAATTCTACTCTCAACCCACTTCGAAATATTCAACCACCAACAGTCCCCAATGTCGCGCATAAAATGACTGATATCATTTTCAAAACTAAAAAGGTACGAAAGATGCTATCTTCCAGAAAAACCTCTGGCCTTGACGAGATCCCAGCAATTGTTCTAAAAAAATGCGCACCAGAACTTGTTCCTGTCCTGACTCGTCTGTTTCAGACATCTTACAATAGATGCATATTCCCTAGTAACTGGAAAACTGCTCGAGTACAACCCGTCCCCAAGAAAATATCCAAAGCGCTTCCTAGCAACTATATGCCCATTTCTCTCCCTTCAGTCATTTCTAAAGTGATGGAAAAGTATATAAACACCGAATTACTAAAATTTCTTGAAAAACACAGTCTAATCCACGACAGGCAGTATGGATTCTGTCAGCGCAGATCAACTGCCGACCTACTTTCCTTTGTCACTCATTCTTGGAACAAGTCTATGGAACTACATGGTGAATCCCAGATTGTCTCTCTAGACAGATCCAAAGTATTCGACCAGGTCTGGCACGCAGTTCTGCTCAATAAACTTCCGGCCTATGGCCTACCACCAAAACTCTGTACCTGGACAGGAAATCTGCTCTCCAACCGGAGCATTTCCGTTGTCGTGGATGGCGATTCCTCTAAACTATATCCAATTAATGCAGGAGTCCCTCAAGGTTCAGATTTAGCCCCTACTTTGTTTCTTCTACACATCAATGTCCTCCTCTCTAGCACATTCCACCCAGTTCACAGTTACGCGGATGACAGCACCCTCCACTCAAATATACAATATTCTACGCGTGTCTCTTTGGCCCAATTAGATGAGGATCGCAGACTCATGGAGGGTTCTGTCTCTGTGGATCTCCAAAAAATATTGTGGGAAGAAGAAATCTTGTACAATTCAACCCCACCAAATTTCAGTCTAGCTTTCTTTCTCATAAGAGATACACCAGCCCTAGACCCATCACAATGAACAACCAAGTAATTTAAAGTAATGAGTCCTTTTCACTTCTTGGCAATTCTGTGGATCGAAATCTCAATTGGCACCAACATGTCACATCAATTGTAGAAGCGGCTGCTAAGAAATTAGGTTTCCTCTTCCGGGCTCGCACATACTTTTCACCAGCTAATCTCTATACCTTATATACTTCACAAATAAGGCCAAACCTCAAATACTGCTCCCATATCTAGGGTGCCACTGCCGCTTCTATACTCGCTATCCTGGACTCTATTCAAAAGAGAGATATACGTGTCATCGGTGACGCTACCCTCACCCAAAGACTGCCATCCCTTGCCCACCGACGTGCCGTTGGTGACCTCTCTCTCTTTTATAGATATCTGCATGGGCACTGCTCAGAGGAGCTTTCTTTCATAGTTCCTTCACTTGCTGCCCCCAACAGATCTACCAGGGGAACAGAGCGAATGCACTCTTTTAGTGTCCAGGCCACCAGACATAGAACATATTATTATGCCCGCTCTTTTGTCCCGAGGTCCAAGTTGTGGAATTCCTTGCCGGCACATGTTTTTCCTTCTCCGAACCTCCAAACCTTCAAGTCCAGAATTAACAAGTTGCCTCTTTCCTCCTTGTCGACACCCACGGTACGATTGTATCTAGGCTGTGAGCCCTCGTAGTGTTGTTGAAATATAAAAAAAAACAACACGGTTATTTTAAATGAAATATCCCATATATTATTGAAACTTATATTCTAATTTTTTAAGGTTATTTGTTTTAAGGTAACCTAGCATTCAGCACTACATATGCTCTTAGTTTCAACTGTTTCCGAGATGTTCAAAAGTTGCTCTAATTTTTGAAGGATGAATGGCATCATACAGACCAAAGTTATCTCTTAACTAAGAATAGTCAAGAAACTTCCTTGTTAAATATGACTGTGATGTAATTATAAATTTGTATCCTGTGACTTTTTAATCCGAGAGATATCAGCGCCCACTTACATGTACAGCTGAATAATTTGATCATTCATTTACCACTGTGTGCATGTTATTTTAGAATCTTGATACACAGGGCTATATGAACTGGGTTATTACTTCGAAGTCAAAGGTTTTGGAAAAAATAAATTCTAATACTAATTGCAGCGAACATACATACTAATTGCAGCGAAAATACACCTATAAAGTAATACGGCTATAGTTGCCGTACTGAAGAGCTCTAATGAGAGCGAAACCGGTCTACGGTTCTAATTGTTGCGAGAATGCATCTAGCCTTACATACTTTGTCCCTATATTGGGGTAAAAATGGGCCAGGGCTGACAATTAACTAAATTGTTAGTTGGTTGTATGCAGTCTCTATTTTTTAACACTTTGTGTTATTTGGAGCTGGCGTGATAACATACTACTTGATTCCACAACTACGTGGCGACACGTCCACCACTCACTTTGTCTAGAAATTTCATTTCACATATACCCTTTCTCTGATGCTTTGGAGGTAGTTTTAGTTAAGTTTGTGATTTAAATGGCTTAAAGTCTATAATTTTTAGCTAATTTTCGTAGAAAAAAAATTGTTATTGAGGAGGCGTGACTTGTGAATTTTAAAAGGATTTATTCAAATGAGCGCAAATTAGGTCCCCATCCGGGTTTAGTTTCAGTTTTTATCTGTTTACATATATACAGGGTTAGACATTTCTACGGTAAAGCTCAATATAATTGTTATTATACAAGATACGGGAAAAAGTTGTATATGTTAATTATAGGGTGTCCTGAGCTGCATCTTATAAAATTAGTTTCCAATCACAGGATCGCCTATAAGTCGTTGGTGATACCTAAAATTTTTGTTTTCGACACATACATAACTCCAAAAATGATCAACTGTTTTAGGCGAAACCTGCCACATATCTTCATTCTGTTAAGACCGTAAACGAGTTCGTTAGCCAGCCCGATCAGACAAGTTTTCTAAAAAAAAATCATTTTTCTAAAAAAAGGATTTGTATCTCAAAAAATAAGAAAGTTTTTTGTTGAAATTTGGTTGGTATGTTGCCCCGGTAAAGACCTTAACACGTACTAAAAACAAACTTTCTAGGTTTATAGCAAATTGAGTTATTCGAATTTGAAGCATAAAATAAAAATTCGCTGCAATAACGCACTTGCTGCGCCACGAACTTTTCTTTCATAATCAAGTAGTAGTAGTAAAAATACAATAACGCTAACAACTGGCGCTTAAAAATTATTATTTATTTAAGTGTTTAAGTGATGAAGGGCGGATATGTGACTTTTTTAGTTCAATCGTATTAAACATATAGGTATACGCAATTTTTTTGCGTTTGTACTAAAAATACAACAAAATAAAATTTTACACAGCAGAAAAATAAAAAAATTCTGTTTGAATGGTTTTATTTACGTAACGAATTTATTTATCTTATTAGTAAGATATTTTATTTGCGTGAAACAGGTATTTTTTATTTTGAGATAAGCACAAAGAAAGCTTCTAAATTCTTATACTTTTGAAATCACAAAAAAGTCATGTTCCTAATTTTAAGATTTAAATGGGTACTTTTAGCGAATTTTTTTTTTGAATTCAGTTATGGGGAGATCTGTGTTTATATATATATATATATATATATATATATATATATATATATATCCGACCGATAACTCAAAAAATAATGGACCGATCTTGATAAAATTTGCAGAGTACCTTCATTTTGCAAGTGGCTTGGATAAGTTCGTTAGCCAGGAAAATCGGACCAGGTTTTCCCGAAAAATTTTGTATTTTCTTTATAAAAAAATTCATATCTCCAGAAATAACAAAGTAAGGGCAACCAAATTTGGTACGCGTGTTTGTATTATAAAGGATGAACTCTCTACTATTTAGGTACCTAGCTTTAAAGAAAAAGAAGTTATGGGCAGTTAAAGCAACAAATTTTAGAGTTTTCCTCAAAACGTCAAACTCGCAAAATTAAACGTCAAAATTGGCAATGTTTAGGCAAAGAATGTAAAACAAATACCATTTGTGAAAAGAAAATGTTGCCAGAAGAGTGTTCTGTAAACCCTTAAGTTTCAGATTCAACCGTCATTGCCCTTCATTTTACTAAAATATTCACAGAATATCCATTTCAAATAGACCCTTTCTCTGATGCTTTGGCTGCCAGTTTAGTTAAGTCTGGTGGCTTTTTGGATATTTATTTGTAGGTTTAGTGAAGTTTATGGTTTAAGGGTCTATATTTTTTTTTAGCTAATTATCGAGGAACAAATTTGTTAATGCATTTTTGCACTTTTTATCGAAATATGATGCGTTTATAAGAAAAAAATCTGGACGCAGTAAGTGCGTTTTGGTAGCGAATTTTCGGTGAATTTGCAGTTTAGCTTCCGAAAGCTTTTCAAAACACTGTTTTCAGAAACCTGCCTAGCCCCCCCCCCCCCCCAGGATCCACAAACCCCAATAACAATTTCTTGTTCACACTCCCCAAGGAAGTTACGGGACCAGGAGTGAGTAGGGGTGCATGATTTTTAACCGACTTCAAAAAAGGAGGAGGTTCTCAATTCGCCTGTATGTTTTTTTTTTTTTAATGTGTGTTACCTCAGAACTTTTTTCTAGGTGAACCGATTTTGATGATTCTTTTTTTATTTGAAAGCTGGTGCTTCTCGTGTGGTCCCATATAAATGTAATCAGGATCTGACCAGTAGTTTTTGAGTTATCCTTAATAATGCGTATTTAATTGGCTTCGACTACCTACATTGATGATGATTGTGCATCACAACCAACGATTCAGTCCTTCTGTTGAGAAAGAAACAGTGTTTCCGCGGAAACAAAACTTATCCGAGATTTCAGTATTTAATTTAATAACTAGATACTAATTTATTATATTTATATAAATCATTAAACATTATAATCTTTATATAAATCATTAAACATTATGACTAAAATGACTACAACGCCCGCTGGAATACGACATTAAAACAAAGTTCCAGCAACTAACTCAATGGTCTAGAGGTATGGTGTCCGCTTAGAGTGCGGGAGCTCCCAGGTTCAAATCCCGGACGAGTCCAAATACCTTTTATTTGCTTTTTTTAACCGACTTCAAACAAGGAGGAGATTCTCAATTCGCCTGTATGTTTTTAGTGAATTTTTATTTTAAAAAATTCACTAATAGAGAGGTATCGATGGTGAGACTGCAAAAATTCTTTCAAATGAGTGCGAACTAGGACCCCTAGAACCCATATCCGGGGTCAGTTTCAAGTTTTATATGTTTATATATATATATATATATATATATATATATATATATATATATATATATATATATATATATATATATATATATATATGTATCCAACCGCTAACTCAAAAAATAATTAACCGATTTCGATGAAACTTGGCAAGTGCCTTTCTTTTATTAATGGCTTGGATGAGTTCGTTAGTCAGAAAAATCGGACGGGGTTTTCCGAGAAAATTTTGAGTTTTCTTTCGAAAATTTTTTTTTCTCCAAATGTAACAAAGCTGTTTTAATGAAATTTAGTATGTATGTTGCCTCAGGAGAGATTGTACTGCGTACAAAAATTCAACTGTCTAAGTTTAAAGAAAATTGAGTTAGTCAAATTTTAAATTTTCTTTCGAAAAAAAAATTTTTCTCCGAAAATTACAAAGTTATTTTAATGAAATTTTGTGGATATCTTGCCTTAGGAAAAAAAAAACCTTACTACATAAAAATTAAACTCTCTAAGTTTATAGAAAATTGAGTTATTTAAATTTGAAGCATTTAATAAAAATTCACTACCATAACGCACTTGCTGCGTCCCGAGTTTTTTATGTGTGTTACCTCAGAACTTTTTTCTAGGTAAACCCATTTGATGATTCTTTTAGTGAATTTTCTTTAAAAAGAATGCACTAATGAAGAGATCTCGACTTTTGAATTTTGAAAAAATTTCTTCAAGTGAGCGCTATTTAGGACCCCTGGAACCCAAATCCGAGGTTGGTTTCAGACTTTATATATATATATATATATATATATATATATATATATATATATATATATATATATATATATATATATATACATATGTTTATATATTTATGTGTCACACCTATAACTAAAAAAATAATGGACCGATTTTGATAAAATTAGGTGAGTACCTTCCTTTTGCGAGTGGCTTGGATAAGTTCGTTAGTCAGGAAAATCCACCGAGGTTTTCCCGGAAAATTTAGTGTTTTGTTTCGAAAAAAATCGAAAAAAAGTGATATCTCCGGAATTAACAAAGTAAGGGCAACCAAATTTCATACGCGCATTTACATCATTATAGGTAAGTTACCTACCAAAATTTAGGTCTGTAAGTTAAAGGACAAAAAACTTACAGGTATTTCAAGAAAAATAAATTTGGATTTTCCTCAAAACGTCAAAGTCGCTATTTTAAACGTCAAAATTGGTAATATTTAGGCAATGAACCTGAAAATAATATGAACTATGGAAGGAAAATGTCTCAAGGACTATGTTTTACAAAGCCTGAAGTCTTAGTTTCAATCGTCATTGTCCTTCATTTTAATAAAATATTCCCAGAAAATTCATTTCAAGTAGACCCTTTCTCTGATACTTTCGCAGTAGTGTTGGCTAGAGAGTTTATCGGTTAAAGGTATATCATTTTTGTCGAATTTTCGTAAAAAATCTTTAAAGGCCAATATATCCGTTATTATGCAAGATACGGAAAAAAATTGTATACTTTAATTATAAGGTGTCTTCAGCTACATCTTAACAAAATATTTCTACAATTACAGGATGGCCCATAAGTCGTTGGTGATTCAAATTTTCTTTAAAAAATTCACTAATGGGGAGATCCGTATATATATTATATATATATATATATATATATATATATATATATATATATATATATATATATATATCTATATATCTATATATATATATATATATATATATATATATATATATATATATATATATATATATATATCTATATATATATATATATATATATATATATATATATATATATATATATATATATATATATATATATATATATATATCGTACCGACAACTCAAAAAATAATAGACCGATTTTGGGCAAATTTGTTGAGTACCTTCTTTTTGTAGGTGGGTTGGATATGTTCGTTAGCCAGGAAAATCGGATAAGGTTTTCCCCGAAAATTTTGTGTTTTCTTTCTAAAAAAATTCATATCTCCGGAAATAACAAAGTCAGGGCAACCAAATTTGGGACGCGTATTTGTATTATAAAGAGTAAACCATGTACAAGTCTCTAAGTTTAAGGACAAAAAAGTTACGGGCAGCTGAAGAAACAAATTTTGGAGTTTTCCTCAAAACGTCAAACTTCCAATTTAAAACGTCAAAATTTGCAATGTTTACGCAAAGAACGTTAAACAAATACTGATTGTGAAAAGAAAATGATGCCAGAAGAGTGTTCTGCGAACCCTTAAGTTTCAGATACAACCGTCATTGGCCTTCATTTTACTAACATATTTACAGAAAATACATTTCAAGTAGACCCTTTCTCCGATGCTTTGGCTGTCGGTTTAGTTAAGTTGATGCTTTCGCTGTAGGTTTAGTGAAGTTTATGGTTAAACGGTCTATAATTTTTAGCTAATTTTCATACAACAAATTCGTTAATTCATTTTTGCATTTTTTATCGAAATATGATGTATGTTTGTAAGAAACAAATCTGGACGCAGTAAGTGCGTTTTGGTAGCGAATTTTCATTAAATCCTTCAAATTTCAATAACTCATTTGGCTATTAACGTAAGTTTTGTTGGTTAGGAAACCAACATTTAACTTTATTTTCGGAACATTTTTGTATGAACGCAGCAAGGGCGTTTTGTTTGCGAATTTTCATTAAATGTTTCAAATTTCAATAACTCAATTGGCTATTAACCTAAGGGTCATTGGCTAAGAGACCAGTTTTTTTTCGGAAATATTTAAAGTTTATTTTCGGAAAATGTTTGTACATTTTCAAATAATTATTTTGATAAAATATGGTACATTGTTCCTACTATATAGGTTATACTGGTAACCAAATTTCATGCAAGCTTTCTTAAAAAAAATATCCTATTAAAAACATTTTTATGAAAATTCACTACCATAACGCACTTTCTGCGTCCAGAGTTTTTTTATTTTATTTGAAAGCTGGTGCTTGTCGTGTGGTCCCATATAAATGTGATCAGGATCTGATCTAGTTTTTGAGTTATCCTTAATAATGCGTATTTAATTGACTTCGACTACATTGATGATGTTCTTGTGTGTTATCTCAGAACTTTTTTCTAGTTGAACCGATTTTGATGATTCTTCTTTTATTTGAGAGCTGGTGCTTCTCGTGTGGTCTCATATAAATGTGATCAAGATCTGACCAATAGTGTTTCAGTTATCCTTAATAATGCGTATTTAATTGACTTTGACTACATTGCTGATGATTGTTGATCACACCGAGGCGGTGGGCACGTTGCGCTTCCGTCTCATTGGATAGACGATTGTGGATCACGCCGAGGCGGTGGGCACGTTGCGCTTTCGTCTCATTGGATTGTGGTCGTGGGTCAAGCCGAGGCGTTGAGTACGTTTTTGGAAATTTTCTTGTTCAAAACTTTTTTCATGTAAGCCTGCATTTTCGAAAGTCTATTTTTGCGCTCTTCACAAGTCTCTTTTTAAATGGCCCTGGAGGTGGATTTCCTATTTTGAGATAGGCGTTTCTCCTCTTCTCCGTTGGTCTCATTTAAACGGCGCTCTCATATGAGCAGCGCGTTTAGTTGGTCTACTCATATTGGGACTATTTAATACAAATATAAAACTTTAGATTCACTAAAAATAAAGAAATAAATAAAAATTTTAACAAAATGGAAAACCGACTTCACAAAAAAATATTCTAAAACAAAAAATGCACTAAAAAGTAAAAAATAATTGCGTATTCTTCTGTCTACAACTTACAATCAACTTATTTTTTCCACCCAATGTACGATCTATGCATTTACCACGCAAGAATGTAGGTACCCACTTAAACTTAACCTCTAACTCAACACATAACTATGACTAACAAACAATTATCAAAACAATTATTTAGAGTTCACCTAAGCAGAAAGTTTTAAATATATGTGTAGACTGTTAAAAGACAATCAAATTATTAGGATCATATAATGTAAAATTATTGTTATTTTTGGAGTCGGTGTCAGCCAAGGAAATACGACAATATACCTTACATTAATAATACGAGAATACCTTATGAAATCTATTTTACAAATGAAATTTTATACAATATACTGTGACAACATCCTGAGA
Source organism: Tillus elongatus (assembly GCA_964006375.1). Taxonomy (NCBI): domain Eukaryota; kingdom Metazoa; phylum Arthropoda; class Insecta; order Coleoptera; family Cleridae; genus Tillus; species Tillus elongatus. The sequence goes on along the minus strand of OZ023262.1, from coordinate 181,522,389 downwards.
CCTTGGAACGACAATATACCAATACCTAATTAAACCTATTTACAAATGAACTAAAATAAGATATTATGCTGTGACAATACCTCTCTCAAGACAAAGTACCATTACCTAATTCAGCCTATTTACAAATGAAATTTAATACGACAATATCAAGCAACATTGATACGAAAATGTAGCTATAATAATAAACATAAAGAATTATCTTAAGAAAGACGGTGTAGAATGAAAAAAAATCGCAATCGGTTTATAATCAACTAACTCCTATCGCTTCTCATCATCTCTTGACTGACTGGCGTATGGCCGGCGTACGCGTTTGCCTCGCTCACTCGGTTATATCCCTCCAACCATTCTTCCCAGCGCGCGCGCGCAATCGACTCGCCGGCGCCGCGTGCTGCATCTATGTGTGTACAGTGTGTATGCCAATTGTTATATAGTAAGACATTTCACGTTTAAGTAGTTACAAACCCATCTTGGCTGACACCGACTCCAAAAATAACAATAATTTTACATTATATGATCCTAATAATTTGATTGTCTTTTAACAGTCTACACATATATTTAAAACTTTCTGCTTAGGTGAACTCTAAATAAATGTTTTGATAATTGTTTGTTAGTCATAGTTATGTGTTAAGTTAGAGGTTAAGTTTAAGTGGGTACCTACATTCTTGCGTGGTAAATGCATAGATCGTACATTGGGTGGAAAAAATAAGTTGATTGTAAGTTGTAGACAGAAGAATACGCAATTATTTTTTTATTATTTGTTTTAGAATATTTTTTTGTGAAGTCGGTTTTCCATTTTGTTAAAATTTTTATTTATTTTAGCTAATTTTTGTAGAACAAATTCGTTAATGCATTTTTGCATTTTTTATCGAAATATGATGCGTTCGTAAGAAAAAAAATCTGGACGCAGTAAGTGCGTTTTGGTAGCGAATTTTCGGTAAATTTGTAGTTTAGCTCCCGAACGCTTTTCAAAATACTGTTTTCAGAAACCTGCCTAGGCCCCCACCCCCCTGGATCCACAAACCCCAAGAAAAATTTCTTGTTCACACCCCCCAAGGAAGTTACGGGACCAGGAGTGAGTAGGGGTGCATAATTTTTTTAGCTAATTTTTGTAGAACAAATTCGTTAATGCATTTTTGCATTTTTTATCGAAATATGATGCGTTTGTAAGAAAAAAAATCTGGACGCAGTAAGTGCGTTTTGGTAGCTAATTTTCGGTAAATTTGTAGTTTAGCTCCCGAAAGCTTTTCAAAACACTGTTTTCAGAAACCTGCCTAGCCCCCTCCCCCCCCCCGGATCCACAAACCCCAAGAACAATTTCTTGTTCACACTCCCAAAGGAAGTTACGGGACCAGGAGTGAGTAGGGGTGCATAATTTTTTTTAGCTAATTTTTGTAGAACAAATTCGTTAATGCATTTTTGCATTTTTTATCGAAATATGATGCGTTTGTAAGAAAAAAATCTGGACGCAGTAAGTGCGTTTTGGTAGCGAATTTTCGGTAAATTTGTAGTTTAGCTCCCGAACGCTTTTCAAAATACTGTTTTCAGAAACCTGCCTAGGCCCCCACCCCCCTGGATCCACAAACCCCAAGAAAAATTTCTTGTTCACACCCCCCAAGGAAGTTACGGGACCAGGAGTGAGTAGGGGTGTATAATTTTTTTTAAACTAATTTTCGTAGAACAAATTCGTTAATGCATTTTTGCATTTTTTTTTCGAAATATGATGCGTTTGTAAGAAAAAAAATCTGGACGCAGTAAGTGCGTTTTGGTAGCAAATTTTCGGTAAATTTGCAGTTTAGCTCCTGAACGTTTTTCAAAAAACTGTTTTCAGAAACCTGCAGGTGGGGTCCTAGTAATGTTACTGAAAACAATTGGTTGAAAAGCGTTCGGGTGCTAATCTGCAAATTTACCGAATTTTCATTAAATCCTTCAAATTTCAATAACTCAATTTGCTATTAACGTAAGCTTTGTTGGATAGAAAACCAACATTTAAGTTTATTTTCGGAAAATTTTTGTATATTTTCAAACCATAAGTGATTTTGATAAAATATAGTACATTGTTTCTACCACATAGGCTATACCGGTAATCAGATTGATGCCTGCTCGCATTTGCTATTAAAAACATTTTTATGGAAAATCACTTCCATAACACATTTGCTGCATCTAGACTTTTGAAAAATGTTGATATATTTTCAAACAATAAATTTATTTCAATGAAATATGGTACATTGATTCTACTATATAGGCAACCAAGTTTGATGCCTGCTTTCATCAAAGAAAGGCATTTGCTATTAAAAATATTTTAAAGAAAATTCGCTACCATAACGCACTTGCTGCGTCCCGAGATTTTTCTTCTTTATAAGACGTTTTTCACAGTAAAGAACAATTATTAAGCGCCAGCCATTAGTATGATTTTAATTCCCCTACTACTATAGATGTAGATGAAAGAAAAGGTTTTCATTTCATGGCCTATAATTTCACTTATTTTTAGAATATGTCATATAAAGTAAAATAAAATTGCCCAAGTGATACATTACTGTAACGAGAGCAAAATCTTTGATGATTTGATAGAAAAGTACAATATGGCTTTCACAAGAACAAAAGTTGACTATCCTGGCTTCTAAACATATAAGCTTAGATATTTTTAAGACCATGTTAACCAGAATAACAGATTATGAGCCTGTGTAAAATTTCAAACTCTTACAATAACTGGTTAAAAAAAAAAGAAAAATGGCGGTTTCTAGTTTTTTTAACTAGATTCAGTAACTTCAAACAATTTTGAATTCTGAAAAAACTCCTAAATTGTCACTAGAATAAAGCTATTTCCTAAGCTTTAAAGTTAACTTCTGCCCATTTTAACTAGCTTTGTATCTCTCACAGGTAGTTTTAAAGATTCGAAACTCTTAAATATGTATAATTAGCGACTAGTTGTCAGTGCGAAAAAATTCAAAAGTCGGGATCTCCTTATTAGCGATTTTTTTCTACAAAAATAATAGGTATAATAAGTATCCTATCGTATATACATTAAAAATATTTCCAGTAGATTAAAATTTATACTTAAAGATTACACCAATTTTAAAATAACATTTCGATATTCGAAAACAATTAATTATATTTTCAGTAAACTTAAAAGTAAGGATGAATTTTCCAAAGTATCTGGGGCGGTTGTATTCCATGTAGCAATTGTAATTTAAAATACATTGGCCAAACAAGCAGAGTCCTTAACGATAGATTAACACAGCACAAAGTGTTATACATCTACAGAAACGAACTTGTGCTTTGTCTGAAGATAATTTCCATACTGGCCATAATAGAGATTTTAGTAATGTTTCTATTTTAAATTATGAAACCTTAAATAACAAAAGAATGTGCTTAGAAGACTTTGAAATTACTTTTAACGAAAATTTAATAAACATAAAGGAAGATAATAATTTTCTAAATCACTGTTTATATTTGCTTGACAAAAACAAAAAAGCAACTTTAATAACAAAATAGTTAGTTGTTTGCATTTGACAGTTTGATCTTATAGACCAAAATTTTGCTCATGTTTGTTATTTAATAATTTTTTCAAGTTGAAGTATAAAACTCATTTATATGTAAGTATTTAAAACTTTTGTATTTCTCTTATGTAAATTGTAAATGTTTTTCTTGCGTATTGTAGCCTTGATAATGAAATAAATCTTTCCGAAAGCTCGGCAATTTAATAAAGAGTTATTATTTTGCAGCCGACGGCTGTCCTACAATTTAAAGAAATATGAATATTACCGCCACAAAAGCTGAATATTATATATACGGGGTGATTCAGGGAATCCATTAGCTAAAGTTGTCGTAATTTTGGCTGACATTTTTTCTGAACATTTTCATCTAGCGACTATGGCTGACGTTCTACCCAAGTAAGAGAGTTTTGAAATTGCGGCTCATCCAGCTATGCCAGAAGTTGCCTACAACTCTGTTATTTTTAATTGGTAAATTCAAAAAGTTCAACATGGATTATCTTACTAATGCAACATTACTATGATTGAAATCCGTGGTTAATAATGACGTTGACTGGGATAGCAATTGGTAACAGAAGAAAGTGAAAGAAAATTTTAATGTGGTATCTGTAAGCTGAAACCAATGGTCGACAATTGGCGACCTATGCGGTCGACAAACTTTTTTTTTGTGCCCACAATTATTGGTTCTTGTATAAGCCACTTGTCTCCAGTCAATTCTGCTGTCATTCGAAATTTTGAAAACGGTTAGGATTTTGATCACTGTTCATGCCGCGCTGTACGTTCATCGGTCATTTTGTGCCGATTTTATTAACTGATCATTCCTGACTAGAGCTTTGGCTTAAATATGAGCCCTCAACAATGAAAATTGGTTGACGAGTAAAAAAGTTATACCTGAGAACGGAAATACCCCATTTGTAATCATCCTGTAAATAAAAAGGATAAACGGAAGATTAAACAATATCATGTAGCTTGGGTCCTATTTCAACATGTTTTCAGAAAAAATTTAAGAAAAGGCGAGAGCTTTTTGATGGATTAGAAAATTTTCAATATTTTATTAAACACCCTGTATAAAATGTATGTAAATTACCAGATGTTTTACAAAACAATGGGCCAATGGTGAAAGGATCGTGCTCGCAAACGCCTTCAACAGAGTTAAATCGAATGTTAGATTAAATTCAAAAAGTCTGGACGCAGCATGTGCGTCCTGGAAGTCAATTTTCATAAAAATGTTTTAATAGCAAATTTGTCTTTTAGTGAATTTTCGTAAAAAATTCACTAATGGGGAGATCCAGACTTTTGAATTTTGAAAACATTTTTGCAAATGAGCGCGAACTAGGACCCCTAGAACCCATATCCGGGGTCAGTTTTAATTTTTATGATTATATATATATATATATATATATATATATATATATATATATATATATATATATATATATATATATATATATATATATATATATATATATATATATATATATATATATATATATGCATATATGTATCACACCGATAACTCAAAAAATAATGGGCCGATTTGATAAAATTTGGCACATACTTTCATTTTGTAAATGGCTTGGATAAGTTCGTTAGTAAGGAAAATCAGACGAGGTTTTCCGGGAAAATTTTGAGTTTTCATTCGAAAAAAATTTATTTATCCGGAATTAACAAAGCAAGGGCAACCAAATTTGGTATGCGGGTTTATATCATAGGTAAGCTACCTACCAAAATTTAGCTCTGTAGGTCAAAGGACAAAAAAGTTACAGGCATTTAAAGAAAAATAAATTTGTTTTCCTCGAAACGTCAAAGTCGTGATCTAAAATGTCAAAATTGGTAATATTTAGGCAATGAACCTGAAATTAATATGACCCAGGGAAAGGAAATGTCTCAAGAAGAATGCTTTAGAAAGCCTGAACTCTTAGTTTCAACCGTAATTGTCCTTCATTTTACTAAAATGTTCCCAGAAAATTCATTTAAAATAGACCCTTTCTCTGATTCTTTGGCAGTAGTGTTGGCTATAGAGTTTATCGTTTAATGGTATATCATTTTTGTCAAATTTTCGTAAAAAATCATTAAAGCTCAATATATCCGTTATTATGCAAGTTACGAATAAAATGGTATACATTAATTATAGTGTGTCTTGAGCTACATCTTAAAAAAATATTTCTACAATCACAGGTGGCCCATAAGTTGTTGGTGATACAAATTTTTTTTTTTTTAATCAAACACGCCCTATGTTATTGCATTTTTGCATTTTCCATCGAAATATAATACATCTTTGTAGGAAAAGAAATTCGGGACGCAGCAAGCGCGTTATGGTAGCTAATTTTCATTAAATGCTTCAAATTTGAATAACTCAATTTGCTATTAATCTATAAGGTTGACCAGGAAACCAGTTTTTTCGGGAACAATTTAAGTTTGCTTTCGGAAATTTTTGTACATTTTCAAACAATAAAGTTATTTTGATGAAACATGGCACATTGTTTCTACTATATAGATTGATGCCTGCTTTCTTAAAAAACATGTTTGCTATTAAAAACATTTTTATGAAAATTCACTACCATAACGCACTTGCTGCGTCCAGAAGTTTTTTAAACGTAATCAGGTATCCAATTTGGTTACCGGTACAACCTATATAGTAGAAAGAATCTACAATATTTTATCAAAATAACTTTACTATGGAAAGTGTACACAAGTTTTGCGAAAATAAACCTAAAATGTTTCCGAGAAAACTGGCTTCCTAGCCAACGGATCTTAGATAAATAGCAAATTGAGTTGTTGAAATTGGAAGCATTTAATGAAAATTCGCTACCAAAACGCACTTACTGCGTCTAGAATTCTTTTCTTACAAATATGCATTATATTTGGATAAAACAAATGCAAAAACACAATAATATAAGGGATGTTCGAAAAAAAATTGTATCACCTACGACTTATGTGGGCCAGCCTGTGATTATCAAAATAATTTTATAAGATGCAGCTCCTTTTAGTGAATTTTCGTAGAAAAAATTCACTAATGGGGAGATCCCAACTTTTGAATTTTGAAAAAATCTTTGCAAATGAGCGCGAACTAGGACCACTAGAACTCATATCCGGGTTCAGTTTCAATTTTTATATGTTTATATACTGTATCACACCTATAACTCAAAAAATAATGGGCAGATTTTGATAAAATTTGGCATGTACCTTCCTTATGTAAATGGCTTGGATAAGTTCGTTAGTCAGGAAAATCGGACGAAGTTTTCCGGGAAAAATTTGAGTTTTCATTGGAAAAAAAAAATTATTTCAAAAAATAATAAGCCGATTTTAATAAAATTTGGCATATACCTTCCTTTTTTATATGTCTTGGATAAGTTCGTTAATCAGGAAAATCGGACGAGGCTTTCCGGAAAAATTTTGAGTTTTCATTCGAAAAAAATGTTTATTACAAAAAATTAAAAAACTCTGGACGCAGCAATGATAGTGAATTTTCATAAAAATGTTTTTAATAACAAATATGTGTTTTTTTTTAAGAAAGCAGGCATCAAATTTGGTTACCAGTATAACCTATATAGTAAAAACAATGTGCCATGTTTCATCAAAATAACTTTATTGTGTGAAAATGTACAAAAATTTCCAAAAGTAAACTTAAAGTGTTCCCTAAAAAACAGGTTTCTTGGTCAACCTTATAGGTTAATAGCAAATTGAGCTGTTCAAATATGAAACATTTGATCAAAATTAGCTACCATAACGCACTTGCTGCGTCGAGAATTTCTTTTCTTACAAACATGCATTATATTTCGATGGAAAATGCAAAAATGTAATAGCATAAGGCGTGTTTGATTAAAAAAAAAGGAAATTTGTATCACCAACGACTTATGGGCCAGCCTGTGATTGTAGAAATATTATTTTAAGATGTAACTCAAGACACCCTATAATTAATAGATACAAAAAATTTTCATATCTTATATAATAACGGATATATTGAGCTTTATTGATTTTTTACGAAAATTCGACAAAAATTATATATCATTAAACAATAAACTCTATAGCTAAGGCTACTGCCAAGCATCAGAGAAAGGGTATATTTGAAATGAATTTTCTGGAAACATTTTAGTAAAATGAAGGACAATGACGGTTGAAACTAAGACTTCAGGGTTTGTAAAACATTCTTCTTGAGACATTTTATTTCTATAGCCCGTATTAGATTAAAGTTATTGGCCTAAATGTTGCCAATTTTGACATTTTAAATCGCCACTTTGACGTTTTGAGGAAAACCCCAATTTATTTTTCTTTAAATGCCTATCACTTTTTTGTATTTTGACCTACATAGTTAAATTTTGGTAGCTAACTTACCTATAAGGGTGTAGACCTGCGTACCAAATTTGGTTGCCCTTACTTTGTTATCTCTGGAGATATAATTTTTTTTCGAAAGAAAACACAAAATTTTCCGGGAAAACCTGGGCAGATTTTTCTGGCTAACGAACTTATGCAAGCCATTTGCAAAAGGAATTTTTTCACCGAATTTAATCAAAATCGGCCCATTATTTTTTGAGTTATCGGTGTGATACATATATATATATATATATATATATATATATATATATATATATATATATATATATATATATATATATATATATATATTTATTTATATATACATATATATATATATATATATATATATATATACATATAAAAATTGAAACTGACCCCGAATATATTTTCTGAGGGGCCTAATTAGCGGTCATTTGAAGAAATGTTTTCAAAATTCAAAAGTCGGGATCTCCTCATTAGTGAATTTTTTTTAAGAAAATTCACTAAAAGCGATGATAACCAAATTTGGTAGGTAGGTTTACGAGATAAAAAGTAAACTACACACCAAAATTAAGATTTCTATGTTACAAGAAAAAAAGTTATAATAAAATATTTTGTGGCATATCATTTCTATGAAAATTCACTACCATAACGCACTTGTTGCGCCCAGGCTTTTTTTTTAATTCAAAAGTCATTGTCTCCCCATGAACGAAACTTAGCTAAAACTACTGCCAAAGCATCACAGAAAGGGTATATTTGAAATGAATTTTCTAGAAATATTTTAGTAAAATGAAGGACAATGACGATTGAAGCTGAAACATAAGGGTTTGTGAAACATTTTTCTTGCAAAATTTTTTCTACTTAGCCCGTATTTGTTTTAGGTTCTTTGCTTAAATGTTGCTAATTTTGACGTTTCAAATCGCGATTGATGTTTTGAGGAAGATGTAATAATACTGATAATAATAATAATAATAATCTTTATCGACTACAATCATATAGCATGTCTATACAGATAAGTCTTCGACTTTTAAAGTATTTAGACATAATTTACACACACATACACACACACATACATATATATATATATATATATATATATATATATATATATATATATATATATATATATATATATATATAAATTGACACTGACCCCGGATGTGGATTCTAGGGGGGCCAGTTCGCGCTTATTTGAAGAATTTTTTCAAAATTTAAGTCGTGGTCTCATTAGTTTTTGTAAGAAAATTCACTAAAAGGTCAAGATTTTCGTAAGCGATACTTTGCGTGTTCAGTAGTTTAATAAGTCTATTCAACAAAATATATTACCAGCACTAACACTATGTCAAATTAATACCGCTATTTATACATCTAAGTCATATTTTATCATTGCGATTTATTTGTCAGTATCGTGTACTTTGTTTTGAAACAAATTATAATTATTCAAACGAAAACTCATAAAACACAACTTGCATAATGCCAACGAAATGAACTTGACTTAGACCTTCCAAATTATTTAGCTACGCTTTCTCGAAACCGATTTCATTTATCTAGCGACAGAAATGTCTTTACATTTTTGGGCATTGTGCTTTACTAACGATAAAATAACAAATCTTACTCAAAATACTCAATTAAGGGATCATCACGACACGTTTCAACAAAGTTCGAAACTATCATTTTACAGACAAACACTAATTTGCAGCAAAAATTACTTACATACCTCTCAATAGCAGAATCCACGTTCCCCACAGTCGCCAGCTTGAAAAATTGTTTATCACAATAAAAAACACAAACAAAACAAAACTTGAAATAACGTCAATGCACACTAATTTATGATGTATTGTAGCCGCACATGGAAAGCACGTTGACAATTAGTTGTTTTATTTATGCTGGTGCTTTAATAACTCCTACGCACTACAACTCGCTAACTTGATAGAGACAGGGACGATACGTTCGTCTGTCGCCTTGATATGTAGATGAGTTTCTCTGTATCGCTGGACTCAAGGAACATTGCTTTGTATTCCACAGGTGCCCATTCTAATGACCGGAATCGCAATTTGTTACTGAGTACCCAAATATGAATAAGCGATCAAAATAAAACTTATTTGTGGCATTATTAATGTAAATAATGCACAGTCATCTTGTAAAACGAGGATAACTTAAAGGTGCTTATGTTTTGTTGTGTTTATTTGTTGATATATTTTACGTTTTTAGTGAATTTTCGCAGAAAAAATTCACTAATGGGGAGATCCCGACTTTTGAATTTTGAACAAAATTTTGCAAATCAGCGCGAACTAGGACCCCTAGAAACCATATCCGAGGTCAGTTTCAATTTTTATATGTTATATATATATATATATATATATATATATATATATATATATATATATATATATATATATATATATATATATATATATATATATATATATATATATATATATATTATCATAAATCGTACAACATCTCTACACAATAAGCCTGAGGCTTGTGCTGTATATTAACATAATTTAATAAAATTTCACCAAAAACTGCTTGAAAACTCCATCCAAATGTAACATATTTCTAATTTTGACATACCAAATTTGTTGGGCCTCTACTGGTTCCATCTAATGAACCAGTCTTCGCCTTCACTCTTCATTGATTTTAATCCTTTCCCAATACCTTCCAAACTAAAATTCTTTGTTTATAGCCGATATTTTCATCTAAATTGTTAATTAGTGAATTTTCTTAAAAAAATTCACTAATGAGGAGATCCAGACTTTTGAATTTTGAAAAAATTTCTTCAAATGAGCGCTAATTAGGCCCCTCAGAACACATATCCGGGGTCAGTTTCAATTTTTATATGTTCATATATATATATATATATATATATATATATATATATATATATATATATATATATATATATATATATATATATATATATATATATATATATATATATATATATATATATATATATATATATATATGTATCACACCGATAACTCAAAAAATAATGGGCCGATTTTGATTAATCTTGGTTAATCTTTCCTTTTGCAAATGGCTTGGATAAGTTCGTTAGCCAGAAAAATCTACCCAGGTTTTCCCGGAAAATCTTGTATTTTCTTTCGAAAAAAAATTATATCTCCGGAATTAACAAAGTAAGGGCAACCAAATTTGGTACGTGGGTTTATATCCTCATGTGTAAGTTACGTACCAAAATTTAGCTATATAGGTCAAAAGACAAATAAGTTATAGGCATTTAAAGAAAAATAAATTGGGGTTTTCCTCAAAACGTCAAAATTGCGATTTAAAACGTCAAAATCGGCAACATTTTGGCAAATAACTTGAATCTCATACACGCTATGGAAATGAAATGTCTCAAGGAGGATGTTTTACAAACCCTAAAGTCTTAGTTTCAACCGTCATTGTCCTTCATTTTACAAAATTATTTTCAGAAAATTCATTTCAAATAGACCCCTTCTCTGATACTTGGCACTAGCTTTAGCTATAGAGTTTATCGTTTAATGGTATATAATTTTTGTCGAATTTTCGTAAAAAATCAACAAAGCTCAATATATCCGTTATTATACAAGATATGAAAAAAATTTGTATATATTAACTATAGGGTGTCTTGAGCTACATCTTAAAAAAATATTTCTACAATCACACGGTGGCCCATAAGTCGTTGGTGATACAAATTTTCTTTTTTTTTTTAATCAAACACGCCTTATGTTGTTGCATTTTCCATCGAAATATAATGCATGTTTGTAAGAAAAGAAATTCTGTATGCAGCAAGTACGTTATGGTAGCGAATTTTGATCAAATGCTTCATATTTGAATAGCCCAATTTGCTATTAACCTATAAGGTTGACCAAGAAATGAGTTTTTCCGGGAACACTTTAAGTTTACTTTTGGAAATTTTTGTACATTTTCACACAATAAAGTTATTTTTATGAAACATGGCACATTGTTTTTACTATATAGGTTATACTGGTAACCAAAATTGATGCCTGCTTTCTTAAAAAGAAAACACACATATTTGCAATAAAAACATTTTAATGAAAATTCACTACCATAACGCACTTTCTGCGTCCAGAGTTTTTTTGAATTTAACTAAATATGTATCACACCAATAACTCAAAAAATTATACGCCGATTTTGATAAAATTAGGCACGTACCTTCCTTTTGTAAAATGGCTTGAATAAGTTCGTTAGTCAGGAAAATCAAACGAGGTTTTCCGAAAAAAATTTGAGTTTTCATTGTAAAAAAATTATCTCAAAAAATAAAAAAGCTATGATAATCAAATTTGGTAGGTAGGTTTACGATATAAAATGTAAACTATACACCAAAATTTAGATTTCTATGTTACAGGAAAAAAAAGTTATAATAAAATATTTTGTGCCAGATCATTTCTATGAAAATTCACTACCATAACGCACTTGCTGCGTCCAGGCTTTTATTTGTTTTGTTTAGGATAAACTGTTGTTTACAGACTAGCCTACTATCCCAATTAAATGGGACAGACATTTTTACGCAGCTTATCAGAAGGCAATGTAATATATAATGTTAGACAGACAAATATAAATTTATTACTTCAATTTTAATTCGTTTCTAGCTTAAAATGCATCACGTTGAAAAAATATTTACCTATAACTGCTATGCTGCAGGCAATATTCTGAGACATATTATCACAGTCTAAGAGCAAGGTCGTGTGGTAGTCGCGGCCATGACACCGTCTCCAGCAGTTATTTTCATTTCGTTGTAGTTTTTGCAGTTCTCCAGGGTTTCAGGAAGTTTTTTTTTTGGTCTACCTCTTCTTTTTTTCTAGGATCTATCTCTTAAATATTTGTTAAGAAAGTTATGTCTCATAATAGGCCCAACAAAGTTTTTCTTCTTCCTGTCAATGTCTGAGGAAGCATGTTATTTCTTCTCTCACTTCTAGCACACTTTTATTCGTCTTTCTATCATCGCGTTTTGCGTTTGTTATTTTTATAGCGAGGAAAATCGGACTTGGAAAATTTTTGGATTTGCTTTTTAAAATTTCTTGTATCTTCGGTAATAACAAAGCTATGGCAACCAAATTTGGTACCTAAGTGTACATCGTAAAACGTAAATTATATAGGGAAACTTAGATCGCTAAGGCAAAACAAGAAAGTTTTTTTTTAGTTTAACGTCGGCCTATTTCCGCGACTATGGCCAATAAACGACGCTAGGGAGCAGTTTCACCTCATTTTCCTGGAAATTTTGCCGAACCCCTGCCTTTTTGCAATGATGGTATGCATCTTTAACGTGCCCAACATCGCATGGACACTGAACCGACGACTTTACGCCCTCTCCGAAGGGCGGAACGTGCAGACAGTCAACTTGCTGAAATACAATGCCAGAATCTCTGTTGAGGTTAACTTATTACAGATTGTACTAAAAAAGTAAAAAGAAAATCCTGGGAATCTAATCCAGTACCCTTCGGTACAGAGGCACACGTGCTTACCCGTGGAACACCGAGGCTCCAAATAAAAAAGTTAAAAACATAAAAAACAAATTAAAAAAAAGGTGAGATAGCTGGTAAACAGAATCTATTAAATATGACAGACAAAGCTATTTTTTTTGGCGTAAAAAGGTCACGAGGGACGAGAAAAAATACTTTAAATATTTTATAGGCTTTATTCTGTAAATGTCAAAGTGAAGATTTTAGACGCGAAAATTTGTAATATTTAAATAAAGCTTGTAAAACTAATGCGGTTTATGAATGGTATATATGGAAAAAATGTATTTTAGAAGGTTCTAGATTTGTTAAAACGATATTAACATATAACACTAATTAAAAAAGTTACTAAATCACTAAATATAGAGCATGAAACTTAAAACAAATAGAGCGTGAGTTTTCGTCGTTAATATTTGTATGTGGCTTGACTAAACAATAAGAAAAGAGAGATTCAGTTTATATTATTTAGTACAAAAATAAATATGGAATATTAAAAATGTCATTTAATTTACAATCTAAAATAAAGTGATATTTCATAACAAGTTGACAGAATGTAGAACTGCTATTTTAAAAATTGAGAAAAAAAAATTCAGAAAATCACTGATAACCAGCAAGTTTTACTTGAAGTTGGTGTAGAGGTGATGCAGCGAGAGCTTAATTTCCAGATTGACATAACTATTCAAATCTGGTAGACTTCTATAAACATAAGCTGTACTTAATATTGGAGAGACTGCAAATAAGGCAAGGTTTACCCCTAACTATGCTGCTATGTCATCAGACCTGGTCTCTTAGTTCAAAGGTGTTCTAATGGGCCTGCTCGATGGACATGTTGCTTCCTTTTGAACGGCTGAGTTGCCCCCTATGAATGGAACGAACAGCTGTATTAAACAAACATAACTTCTTTCAAAATACGCTGTTTTATGGTTAGAACGTGATACACTTGGCTAACGAGTACATTTATTCAAATCGATAGAATATAGCTTAATTTGCAACTAAATTATCACAAGTTAAATGATTTCTTAGAAATTGGTATGACAATTTTACAAACACTAGTCATGAAGCATCCCGTTATAAAATACACTATTAGGCAGTCATGTTAAATCAATTAGGGTTAAAAATGTAATTAAGCACAAATAAAAAGTTAAACACAAAAAATAAGCAGATCAAAGGCACGTCTAGAACGCTGAAATTAGGACTTAGCTTAAATAGATTTTACATATCGCAAAACCAAAATATATCATACCTGAATGGAACTTATACTTTTCGCCTAATCCATCATTTTATTCGTTGTGCACCTTAGATGTTTTAAGTTAAGCGAGAGAGAGAGAGAGAGAGGGAGAGAGAGAGATATGAATTTTTACTATATCCTTTCGTATTAGTGAATTTTCTTTGAAAAATGCATTAATGAGGAGATCCCGACTTTAACATTTTTTATAGCCTTTAAAGACATTACGTTATAGGTAACAATTATGTCTATGATCGAAATATAATAATACAAAGATATTAAAAACGTGTTAAACGTTACATTGTGTTTCAACTGTTACTTTTCTTATTCTATTAAAATATTTACTAAAAATGCATCTAAAAGAGACCCTACATATTATAGATAAATAACTGAAGGCCATTATGGGATATCCACGTTTTATTATACTTTACTTTGCAAATGAAAGGGCTTCACGAGTGAAATTCGGTACTGCTTGATAGTAGGAAAGATAAGACCCTCCAAATGAAAGTTGAAGTATATATATATATATATATATATATATATATATATATATATATATATATATATATATATATATATATATATATATATAGTTTGAAACTGACGACGGATTCCAGGGATCCTAGTTTGCGCTTGCTTGAAGAAGTTTTTTGAAAATTCAAAAGTCGAGACGTATTTACACACACACACACACACACACACACACACACACACGCACACACACACAAATATATATATATATATATATATATATATATATATATATATATATATATATATATATATATATATATATATATATATATATATATATATATATATATATATATATATATAGTATAGTATGTTCGACAAATAAGAATAACCTTGTGCTTGCAGTGAACACAATTTCGTTTGATGTTCTAAAACTAAACAATCAAAACATTTTAATAAAATGTCACTTTAAAAATTTTGTTCAACGTATGATTCTTCCTTCTGAATTTCTATCAATAACACTCCTGCAGCTGCCACTGGTATTCAACTACCATTATAAGAGAACTCATTCCAATATAACACCAAATTTCTTAACTAATATTAAAATTCTCACTACTATAATTTTGACATTTTACTTGATATATACATATTTATGTGTCACACAGATAACTCAAAAAATGATGTGCCGATTTGGATAAAATTTGGTGAGTACCGTCCATTCGAAAGTCGCTTGATAACAGTTTGTTAGCCAGGAAAATCAGACTAGTTTTCTCGGAAAATTCTGTGTTTTCTTTCGGAAATTTTTGTATCTCCGGAAATAACAAAGCTATCGCAACCAAATTTAGTACGCGGGTTTATATCATAAAAAAACTCGGGACGCAGCAAGTGCGTTATGGTAGTGAATTTTTATTAAATGCTTCAAATTTAAATAACTCAATTTTCTATAAACTTAGAGAGTTTAATTTCAATACGTAGTAAGGTTTTTCCTAACGCAAGATATCCACAAAATTTCATTAAAATAACTTTGTAATTTTCGGAGAAAAAATTTTTTTCTAAAGAAAATTAAAAATTTGAATAACTCAATTTTCTCTAAACTTAGAAAGTTGAATTTTGGTACGTAGTAAGGTTGAGGCAACATATATAGTAAATTTCATTGAAACAGCTTTGTTACTTTCGGAGAAAAAAAATTTTTCGAAAGAAACTCAAAATTTTTCCGGAAAACCCCGTCTGATTTTTCTCGATAACGAACTCATCCATGCCATTAATAAAAGACAGGCACTTGCCAAGTTTCATCGAAATCGGTTAATTATTTTTTGAGTTATCATATATATATATATATATATATATATATATATATATATATATATATATATATATATATATATATATATATATATATATATATATATATATATATATATATATAAACATATAAAAATTAAACCTATTTACAAATGAACTTTAATAAGATATTATGCTGTGACAATACCTCTCTCAAGCACCCTAAAATATAATCAAAATGTGCACAGTTATATATGTTTTATTTCTTTTTCCCTTGTCTTAATACACTACATATTTTATGACAATCGATTTAATTTACTTATTTGATTTCATAAATAGTCGGTTAATAGTGACTTGGAATGAAGTAGACACCACATCTTCAAACATATTAAGAGAATATGAGTAAATTAACAGCAACTGGGAATGAATTCGGTCAGTCGCCCAGCCACGTGGTTAAAAAACACTGTTTGTATGAGTGGTTAGAACTCTAGCTCTAAATAAAAGGACTGTAACAGCGGCAGAAGCAGAAGTCAATGGAAGGTTTGTGTATTCGGAAAGAAACCATTGACTATTAATAACAACAATTGACTAAAAACGCTGCGAGTTTTAAGGCAAAAATAATTATACTACAGAGGTGATAAATGATAATACATTACAATAGGGTTATATATAATCGTAAATGCTTCCAATGATTAACAATCAGTGAATTCAGTGTTATTGACATTTCTCGGAAACTTACAAATGAATTTCATGAGTCAATAAGAAAAGCATTGACTAACCAACAGCAACCACATACTTATGATTTAAACATAAATGTTTCAAATTTGAATAGCTCAATTTTCTGTAACCCTAGAAAGCTGAATTTTGGCACATAGTTAGGTACTTCCCAAAGCAATATGTACACCAAATTTTATCGAAATTTTCGGAAAAAAAAAATTTTTTTGAAAGAAAACTCAAAATTTTCCCAAAAAACCCCGTCCGATTTTCCTGGCCAACGAACTCATCCAAGCCATTAATAAAAGAAAGGCACTTGCCGAGTTTCATCTAAATCGGTTAATTATTTTTTGAGTTATCAGACGGATACATATATATATATATATATATATATATATATATATATATATATATATATATATATATATATATATATATATATATATATAAATATATATATATATATATATATATATATATATATATATATATATATATATAAGCATATAAAAATTCAAACTGACCCCGGATATGGGTTCTAGGGGTCCTAATTCGCGCTCATTTGAAAGAATTTTTGCAAAGTCTCACCATCGATACCTCTCTATTAGTGAATTTTTTTAATAAAAATTCACTAATAAGCAGACCACGTATCAAATTTTGAATCTTTACGTTAAAAGAAAAAAAGTTATACACATTATAGCTTTTTCTTTAAACGTCAAAGTCGCTATTCGAAACGTCAAACATGTTCTAGATAAAGAACCTGCAACTAATACGGCTTATGTACAAGAAATGTCGTAAGAAGTGTGTTCTATAAAGCCTTAAGTTTCAGCTTCAGCCATCATTTTCCTTCATTTTACTTGAATATTTGCAGAAAATGAATTTCAAATAGACCTTTTCTCTGGTGCTTTGGCAGTAGTTTCAATTATAGGGTTATAATACATGAAGAAAGAACTTTGTACCCCTTTTGCACATTGCGCCCACAGAGCAGTGTCAGATTTGGCATAGTTATAGTTCATATATAGAAGGAGAGCAGAAAGATAAAATGTATGTATAATATGTGTTACAAATAGATTAAACAATGCTTTGTTCTAATTAGCCAGTAGGATTTCCAGTGCCAGGTTTTAGCTGACGGTTAATATATTAATATGTCAATGTAAAACACATATTACTCTATGGTCGAACAGATGTATATGAATGCGTTCATACTTTCATACTGAATATTAAACTTCATTTTTTCAGTTCCTAAAAAAGTAACTACAAATTTAAAGAAGTAATTGAACGTTACCACAGGATTTTACTAAACATAACATTTTATCTTTGTGGTTTTACTTTTGTTTCCATAGTCATTTGGAATTGTGCATTTGGAAAAAATATCTTCAAATGAGCGCGAGCTGGGTTCCCCTATTTAATGTGTTCTCGCTGTAATTAGTATACAATACTGATGAGCTCTGATTAGAGCGAAACCGGTCTGCGTTTCTAATTATGGTGTGAATACATCTAGCTTTATATATATATATATATATATATATATATATATATATATATATATATATATATATATATATATATATATATATATAGTGTGCCCCAAACTGCATGGGAATGTATTGCTATCTCCATTACTATAAGATATAGGGAGACGGTTAAATTAGCAATATTTTGTAGAATTTCATGCTTGTTCCAAATATGACTAGTTATTTTGAAAAAACAAAATTTGTCGATTTCTTTTTTCTTCAATATCTAAGTAGGAGTTGATCTGACATGTCTAAGACTTGCACATTATCAGGACACTTTTTACAGAGTAATATTTTTGTGCTATTCTCAACTTTGGATTGTCATTTCTTTTGTAGCTACATCTATTAACGTTTGTTTTTATTATGGCAGCCATATTGGATTTTTTATTCCTGTGATAGCCTGTGGAAAGATTTTGACAAAAACCGTTTTGAGGATGGATGGATTTTTATTTTTGGGGTACTCTGAAGAATGGTGTGTATAAATTCGATCCACCACAAAATATCAATGAATGCGAAACAGAATCACGGAAGCTATAAAGCATATTAACTTAAACATCCTCACCAGAGTTTGCAGGCATGTTTCAAAAAGGTGTATAAAATGCATTGAACAAAACGGTGGCCATTTTCTATTTTATTATTTGTTGAGTTCCCTTTCTAATTGTGTTGTTCTGAGTTTAAGTTTCTATTTGTTATTGCCAAATTTGGTTATTAAACTGTTTCAAATAATTTTACCTAGCATTATTACCTTATTGAGTATTGTAAATTGAATCACAATTTTTTTTATCGTGAATCATTACGGAAAATTATCTTAGAAGTAGAAGTCTATTGTTAGACTCCATGGCCTACTGCTTTTTGAACACTTTTTTTGTCATTTGTTTTCTGGTCTTGAATTTCATAGCCTACTATCCTCAAAACGGTTTTTCTCAAAATTGTCAGTGCAATTACAAGATGTCTGAAGCATGTTGTACATCATTTGAAAGCTCTTTTTACAGGCTATCATGTGAGTAAAGAATCCAATATGACTGCCATAATAAAAACAAACGTTGATACCTGTAGCTCAAAAAGAAATGACATTCCAAAGCTGAGAATAGCACAAAACTATTACTCTGTAAAAACTGTCCTGATAATGTGCAAGTCTTGGACATGTTAGGTCAACGCCCACTTAGATATTGAAGAAAAAAGAAATAGACAAATATTGTTTTTTCAAAATAACTCGCAAACGAAAAGGGGCAGGGCAAAATACAAGTCATATTTTGAACGAGCATGAAATTCTACAAAACATTGCTAATTTAGCCGTCTCCCTATCTTTAATAATAACGAAGATAGCAATACATTCCCATCCAGTTTGGGACAGATTGTATATATATATATATATATATATATATATATATATATATATATATATATATATATATATATATATATATATATATATATATATATATACTTAGGCTTTATATTATAGTATGTGAATCAAACACGAAAATTTAGATACATATTGGGTTTATATGTAATTTGAATATTATGTTTTTTTTAGCAAATTCTCCTGTAAAAAAGATTATGTAAAATTATTTTTGTGTTTTTGCACAAATCATTTTTGGAAGTTTTTTTGTGAAGTGTTGGTAATAATAAATATATGTTATTGTAAAGAAAAATAATTATTTCTCATTTTCGTGAAAAATAGTTGTTTAGCAAATTTTCGCAAAAAACATCATTTTCGTGTAACATTACTTTAACTAATTTTAGTAAAGAAAATGGCAATTTTCGTTAAAGAAATTGTTTGCAAATTTTCTGGCAATTTTTTTAAAAATTTTTGTCAAAAAGCCTTTTGTAGATAATTATATTTTATCAGGCGTGTAAATATATTGAAGAGATTCGTTGCCCAGGAGAATTGAACCAGTTTTTTCGGGAACTTTTAAAGTTTATTTTCGGAAAATTATTGTACTTTTTCAAATAATAGTTATTCTGACGAAATAAGGTACACTGTTTCTACTATATGTAGGTTATACTAAATTGAATGCTTTTATTTAAAAAAGCACATATTTGCATTAAAAACATTTTAATGAAAATTCACTACCATAAGGCACTTTCTGCGTCCATACTGTTTTTAAGAGAAGTTTTTTTCATTTTATAACAGGCTTGTTAAGATAACCTTATAACAAGCATCACGAATTGTGTTCTGGTATAAATTAAATAATTAGCGTATTATTTAATTATGACTTCGTATACACGCATCTAACGGTTTTCCACGTCATAAAGAAACCTAGAAATCATATTATTTCTTGCTATATCATTTAGCAGTTTCTAACTATTAATTTTCTAATTTGTGTAGCTCTAGGAAGTCATGAAACACACTTCAAAATAATTATATAGTATCTAATATAACTAATAACAGCATGAGGTGTTCAATGGTATTAGTCAACAGAATTAAATTCCAGTACCTTTTGTATGTTGTTAGAACCAGTCAATCCAAATCATTATAAACACTGGAACTGTCACATTGGTGACGTATAAATAACTGAACAAGATATGTAAACTCAAAAAATTTTCATTGTGGTAAAATTAAATAATTAATAATATAACAAATACAACAATTTATTGAAGAAAACTGAACATTTAAATAGCTGTTTAACTATATTAGATAGACAACTGCTGATCAAAAATTTGGATGTAGTTATATAATTTTGCTCTGAATTTTAGCGATTTTTTTTATAATTTCGCTTTTAAAGAAGAAACGACTTTTGAATTTTCAAAAAAGTTTTTGAAATGCGCGCGAATTTGATCTCCATCCAATTATATTTCTATACATGGGTATCTTTTAGCGAATTAAAAAAAAATTCGCTTATGGGGAGATCTGTGTTTATATATATATATATATATATATATATATATATATATATATATATATATATATATATATATATATATATATATATATATCCGACCGATAACTCAAAAAATAATGGACCGATCTTGATAAAATTTGCAGAGTACCTTCCTTTTGCAAGTGGCTTGGATAAGTTTGTTAGCCAGGGAAATCGGACCAGGTTTTCCCGGAAAATTTTGTGTTTTCTTTATAAAAAAATTCATATCTCCGGAAATAACAAAGTAAGGGCAACAAAGTACGCGTATTTGTATTATAAAGAGTGAACTCTGTACCAAAATTTAGGTCCCTAGCTTTAAAGTCAAAGAAGTTATGGGCAGTTAAAGCAACAAATTTTGGAGTTTTCCTCAAAATGTCAAACTCGCAATTTTAAACGTCAAAATTGGCAATGTTTAGGCAAAGAATGTGAAACAAATACCGTTTGTGAAAAGAAAATGCTGCAAGAAGAGTGTTCTGCAAACCCTTAAGTTTCAGATTCAACCGTCATTGCCCTTCATTTTACATGTTTACAGAATATCCATTTCAAATAAACCCTTTCTTTGATGCTTTGGCTGTCAGTTTAGTTAAGTTTGGTGGCTTTTTTGATATTTATTTGCAGGTTTAGTGAAGTTTATGGTTTAACGGTCTATATTTTTTTAGCTAATAATCGTAGAACAAATTCGTTAATGCATTTTTGCATTTTTTTTCGAAATATGATGCGTTTGTAAGAAAAAAAATCTGGACGCAGTAAGTGCGTTTTGGTAGCGAATTTTCGGTAAATTTGCAGTTTAGCTCCCGAACGATTTTCAAAAAACTGTTTTCAGAAACCTGCCGCGTCCCTCCTCCGCCCCCCATAGATCCATAAACCCCAAGAAAAATTTCTTATTCACACCCCCCAAGGAAGTTACGGGACCAGGAGTGAGTAGGGGTGCTGAGCGGGGTAGGTAGTAAAAAGGAAATATGAGCAGAAAATTCGAATAAAGCGGGCTTGAAAGCTGTCTTTTTCACATCTTGAAGCCATATCCCCCTTAAACCCTGCCTACCCCGCACACCACCCCTATTCACTCCCAGTCCCATAACTTCCTTGGGGGGTGTGAACAAGAAATTTTTCTTGTGGTTTGTGCATCCGGGTGGGGTCCTAGTAATGTTTCTGAAAACAATTGGTTGAAAAGCGTTTGGGAGCTAATCTGCAAATTTACCGAATTTTCATTAAATCCTTCAAATTTCAATAACTCAAGTTGCTATTAACGTAAACTTTTGTGGATAGAATACCAACATTTAAGTTTATTTTCGGAACATTTTTGTATATATTCAAACCATAAGTATTGCGGTGCTATCGGGGCGGCAAGGCCGCGGACGAGCCCTGAGGGAAAAAAAAAACCATAAGTAATTTTGATAAAATATAGTACATTGTTTCTACCACATAGGCTATACCGATAATCAGATTGATGCCTGCTCGCATTTGCTATTAAAAACATTTTTATGGAAATTCACTTCCATAATACATTTGCTCCATCTAGACTTTTGAAAAATGTTTATATATTTTCAAACAATACATTTATTTCAATGAAATATGATACATTGTTTCTACTATATAGGCAACCAAGTTTGATGCTTGCTTTCATCAAAGAAAGACATTTGCTATTAAAAATATTTTAAAGAAAGTTCGCTACCATAACGCACTTGATGCGTCCGATTTTTTTTAAATTTAAGGCTGGTTAAATTAGAGAAAAGTTGCGTAATTATAAGTTTATTAAACTGTCATTCAAATAATTTGAAAAGAACTGAAAACCGCTCAAACCAAGAATCGTAATAACTTGTAAGTTCCACATATAAACATACATATTTATCTACACTTTCTTTTGAGTTATGATTTTTTTCGGCTACTAGGTTTTGAGTTACTACCACGCTCTTTTGTTTTTCTTACCGCCGCCAAATTGGAATTTTACATGGATAGATAGAGAAAAAATTTGGGATTGCAACGGTGTATCAAACTTACTATTTTACTTAAGGACAAACCCATAAAAACATCCTTTTAATTTTAATTAATCAAGCTCGTTTTTATTAGGTGGCTGTTACGTTATGAGGTGACATTTAACGTTTTGTCGTGCTTGGCACATTGTTTATTCCTCCTTTGATTTAAATATCAGCAAGATTATGGCAAATTACAGTATAGACGAAAGCTACGATGTGTTTTATATCTACATCGCTTGTGGTCGGAATGCACTAAAGAGTGCAGAAAAATATGTAAACAATTATCCCGAATTCCATTTCTCCCAGTTTCAAAACATTGCACAAGATGTTTACCAGCAGATTTTTTTTTCTAAGGCAAATCAAACAATAAGGTAGTTGGAATAAATGTTCTGGCAGCGTTAGAATTAAATAATATTGCGTCATCGCCAGAGTCTGCTGGTACAAGTGTAACGACAGCAATTTGCGTTTTGCGCAAAAATAAATATAAATCATACCACAAGAGATGTGGTCACACATTAAATGGCGATCAAGACCCTATTCGACGCTCTACTTTTTGTACGCGGTTATTAAATGAAAAAGAAAATGACAAAGACTTCCCTCTCACTCTTCGATAGACGAGTCTAAATTTACGAATTGTCGTATTTTTAAGGCACAACGAGGTATTATGGCCCTAGGAAACTCCCTATTTAATGCAACAAATTCGAGCGCAATTGCGGAAAATCAGATGGTTTCAGAAAGATAGTGCTTCTGCCCATAACAGTCGGATTGTAAGATTATATCTGTACTAAGAATATCCGGTGAGGTGAATAGGAACCAACGAACGGTTCTATGGCCAGCGAGATCACCAGATCTTATACTGCTTAAGTTTTTCTTATACGGTGATTTGAAGGATGGGATCTACAATCGAAACTACGATAGTATTGAGCAATTGGAAGGGCAAGTTTGTAGATAAATAATAGCATTGTCACGAAGGCATGTTAGGAGCGCTATTGATAGTGTCTATAGCCGCTTCAACAGCTGTCTATAAAATAATGGTAGACATTTTGAATATTTAAATTAATGTTATGTTTCATTGTTTACGTTTGTTGTTTATTTCATTTTTTATTGTTGTTTATTTAATTGTTTTTATTTATTGCTTATTCAATTGTTTACACCTATTATCAGGTCAGTTTGTATAATAAAAATGAAAAATATGTTTTAACGGGTTTGTTCTTAACTAAAGTAATAAATTTCGCTGGATTCCTTTTTTTCTTTCTATCTAACCATGTCAAGTTTCAATATGGCGGCCATAAAAAACAAAAGATTGTGTGGTGGATCAAAATCTAGTAGTGGAAAAATCACAAATGGGGTGAAAATGTAGAAAAATATGTATGTTTACATGTGGAACCTCCTTTTTTCAAAATTCACAGGAATAATGAAGTTATAACGATTCTTGGTATTGGCCGGTTTTCAGTTTTTTCCAAATATTTAAAAAACCGCTGTTTTTTTCATATTTTGTAAATGACATTTTAATAGGCTTATAATTACGCAACTTTTTTCTAATTTAACCGATCTTGTAGCTCTTCAAATAAAAAAGTCTGGACGCAGCAAGTGCGTTATGGTAGTGAATTTTCATAAAAATGTTTTTAATAGCAAATATGTGTTTTTTTAAACAAAGCAGGCATCAAATTTGCTTACCAGTAACTTGTAGAAGTAACTTGTATAGGCGAAACAATGTACCTAATTGCATCAAAATAACTTTATTGTTTGAAAATGTACAACAATTTTCTGAAAATAAACTTAAAATATTTCAGAAAAAACTGGTTTCTCGGCCAACGAACTTTATAGGTTAATAGCAAATTGAGCTATTCAAATTTGAAGCATATAATGAAAATTCGCTACCGTAACGCACTTGCTGCGTCCCGAATTTATTTTGTTACAAACTTGCATTATATTTCGATGGAAATGCAAAGATACAATAATATAAGGCGTGTTCGATGAAAAAAAAAAGAAAATTTGTATCACCAACGACTTATTGGCCAGCCTGTGATTTTGTGATTGTAGAAATATTTTTTTAATATTTAGCCTAAAATGTCCTGTAATTTGCATAAACAATTATTTTTCGTCATTTGTATAATAATGGATATATTGAACTTTATTGATTTTTTACGAAAATTCGCTAAAAATTATATGCTATTAAACTCTATAGCTAAAACTACTGCTAAAGCATCAGAGAGAAAGGGCCTGTTTGAAATGAATTTTCTGGAGATATTTTAGTAAAATGAAGGGCAATGACGGTTGAAGCTGAGACTTCAGGGTTTGTAACACATTCTCCTTGCGACATTTTCTCTACATAACCCGTATTAGTTTCAGGTTCTTTCCCTAAATGTTGCCAATTTTGACGTTTCAACTCGCGACTTTGACGTTTTTAGGAAAACCCCAAATTTGTTTGCTTTAAATGCCTATAACTTTTTTATCTTTTAACTTGCAGATGTATATTTTGGCAGAGATGATAGAATGGGGTATAATTATTGATCTCCTCAGCAAAAAAAATCAGACTTATGGCACTTCCGATTGTACTGGAAGTCGCTATCAACTTTGTTATTTTAAATAGGATACCAGTATATTTTTGTACTTTCAGATGGGAATCAGAATTTTCATTCTTTTTTATGCAGACTATACATGTCCATCTATTATGGTTGTTTTCCGAAATTCCGACAGCTAATTGATGTTCACAAAATGAGCTGTAGCTCCTCTTGGGAATTAAATAGGAAGCTCAAATCAATTTAAGATTATAGTTTAAACATCTTCTTATCAGGGGTAATTTTTGAAATTAAAATGTTTGCCTGAATAATTCCTACATTGATACTTTTCAGCAAGAGTTAAAAATATAAAAAGTTATACATATTTTTTAAACAGAATGACCTATTTTTGCTTATATAATCAAATTGGCGAGAAAAATTGCTGCAAAGCGATATTAAATGTTCTTATACCTAAATTAAATCGTTTTAAAGTTATTTTTAGAAAACGGAAAATTTTAATTTTTACATTATGCCGCAAAGGCATGTTATGGATACCTACAGTAATTATTTTTTTAAATGTAAAGTTTTGTTTGCTTATGTTTTGTTGCTTATGTCAAGTGTTTTAACATTATTGTTAAAAAGATTTAAAATGGATAACAATAACGAAAATAATCTTTATACAAATCTAGGAATTCTTAATTTACTTTTCATACATAGAAATGGCGATAAAATTGCTAGTAGAACTTGCAGAAATTTTAATGAAAACTACCCATACCCACCTCCGATGACAAAAGGTAAATTTAGAAGAATGGAAGCAAATTTTGTGCATTTCGGACGAATTGAACAAGTGTTAAATTTACCTAAAAGAGTAATTGATAATAAAGAGGGAGAGTTGAATGCATTGCGTTGCTTCTAGGCCAATTCCAACAGTTCAGTTCGAACTGCTGAAGAAGATATTGGAATCAGGAGAGAGAATTTTGAAAAAGCACTACAAGTTCTCGTTAGTACAAAACCTTTATCCTCAAGACCCCTACGACAGAGTTTTCTTGTGTGAGATGCTATATCTTCGGCGTCAAGAAGAAGATACCTTTTTGAGAAAAATTATCTGAACCGACGAATCTAAGATTTCGCATGAAGGATTTTGAACAGGCGTAACCACCATGTCTGAGCTTCAGCTAATCCGCATGAGATCGGAGAAACAAACTATCAGGTTAAGTTTAGTTTCAATCTCTTTTGCCTTGTGATGGATGACAGGTTCTCTTACAGCCTTGATGACGGCGTGTTAACGGCGAAGCCTTACCCGAATTTATTACGGATTGTGGTTGTAGACGTTCCTGACGACCTGCCCCTGATCTGGAGAAGTAACTGCTGGTATCAACTTGATGGAGCTCCGGGTTATAGCATCCATGAAATATTCAAGAAATCACCTTAACGTTCCAAGAGATCCTGCAGGCCAGTTTCATGAGACTTGCCTGCACGATCTCCAGATTTGGCACCTTTGGACTTCTACCTTGGGAATATATTAAACATCAGCTATATCAGACACCGGTGAACACAAGGGAGGAATTGGAAGCTTGCGTGGGAGCTGCATTAGACTGGCTCTCTCCTCAAGAACACTAACAGCAATACTGGAGGGTGTTTCTTCACGCTTAACAAAATGCTTGAATGCAAATTTCGAACATTTAAAATAATTTGTTTTTCGTTTTTTTAAATATAAATTTTGTAAAATGAGGTGACTGTTGATAGTTGTCTTTTAACATTCTGCAGGTTCTACTAAAAACTCACACTTTAAATGTATAAAAATAAATAATTTCTTACTATGTGGAAACTTGAACCTGTGATGAGCACTAATAAGTATACTTTGAGAAAACCCAAATCACCACAACACTTATTTTAAAGACCTCACGATCGTTTCGTTGACAAAGTAGATAAAGATAAATTCATAAATGTATCTTCCTCTGAAGATGTTGACTTTGTCAACGAAACGATCGTGTGGTCTTTGAAATAAGTGTTGTGGTGATTTGGGTTTTCTCAAAGTATACTTAATAATTTCTTAATTTAATAAATAATTTCTTAGTTATTGTAACCTCTTTTGGCAAAAATAGATGAACTTTAAAATAACAAAAGAAGCTTTAAAAAGCTGATTCTTTAAAAATATCTGCGACCATTCATAGCATTTTAGACATAATGGGTAAAAATTAAAATATTCCGTTTGTTTGGAAATAACTCTTAAGACGATTTCATTTGGGTATAGGAACATGTAATATCATTTTGTAGCAATTTTTATCGCCAATTGGATTATGCACCGAAAATAGTACATTCTGTTGTAAAATATAAAAAAAGTATTAATTTTTAACTCTTGCTGAAAAGTGTACATTTAGTAATGAACTATTCTCAGGAAAACATATTTTAGATAATGCCCCTGATGGAGTAATTTTTAAGCTATAATACTAAGTAAATTTCAACTTTATAGCTAATTCCAAATAGGAGTTGCGTCCCATTTTGTAAACGTCAACCAGCTGTCAAAATTTCTTAAAGAATTTTTTTCTCAAAAACCGTAATAGATAAACATGGTATAGCCTAAATAATAAAAGATTCAAAATTATGATTCCCATCTAAAAATCCAAAAATATACAGAATGTTCTATTTAAAATAATAAAGTTGATAGCGACTTCGCGTATAATCCGAAATGGTAGAAATCTGAAAATATTTTAGTTAAAGAGAATGTAATCATACAGACTTGGAGAATACTTCTCTAGCTTCACTGTTGGTTATTGTTTAGTTATTTTATTGTTGTAACTGTTATCATAGTTATTATAGGCTAGTTCTAGTTTTTAGGTTAAATATTGACATACATCACATAGACATTTTAAAAACCTCATCTGTCATCTGTGTTTCATTTTATTTTCAATTTGATAAAATTTTTTGATCAAAACATCATATCATAACCTAGCAACAGATATTTATTTGTAGTTGTCATGATTTCGTACTAATTCAATTTTAATCTGTCTGAAAATGCTGTCAAGCAGCGAAACTATAGTCACAGAAGCATTGAAGAACATCCTAGAACTTCCAGAATTCGAAGGGCCACTTGCTCCAGTTAGCTCACGCGCTGGCTAAGTCCTTCACCACTAAAAACCAACAGTTAAGCTAGAGAAGTATTCTCCAAGTCTGTATGCAGTATGGACAAGTTTCACCAAGTAAGGGCAACAACAATCAATGAATAGAATGTAATCAATTCTACCTAATTCTAAATTATCAAATTTTTATTCCGATCACAACTTCATTACAAGCTTCTAACAACTGGTTTCGCTGAGACACCTTGTATATCACACCGATAACTCCAAAAATAATAGGCCCAATTTGATTAGATTTGGCAGGAGCGTTCCTTTCGCAGATGGCCTGGATAAGTTCGTTATTCAGAAAAATCTGACAAGTTTTTCCAGAAAAATTTTGGGTTTTCTTTTGAACATTTTTGCATCTTGGAAAATAACTAAGCTAGTTATAGTGTAGTAAAGAAAATGGTGTGCGTGTTTCTATTGTAAAACTTAATACTATATCCAAAATTGAGATCTTGGAAGTTAGAATAAAAAAATATACGCATTTAATGAAAAAAATGCCTGATGTAAAATATATACAGGCTGTCCCACGTGAGGCGTGCATTAGAAGTTTTCAAACTAGTACTGGAATTTGGAATCTGAAAATTTGCAACTGCATGTATCACCATCCGCTCATTACAGCCAAAATATTTTGGTGACTTTATCACTTCCGGTTGTACCGGAAGTTGCCAACAACTTTCTTAATTATAATGAAATACCCTATATATTATTACACATTCGGAATAAGCATGCAATTCTGAGGAAAATGATATCCCACTTGTTTATACTGGTGTCAGCCGTTCTCAAGAAATTCGATTTTCTATTGTTTTTCCGTCATAAAGTTGCAAATCTTTGAAATGGCAATTCTCAGGCATCAAATATGTCATGGTTCTGAAACTTGCCGAAACTATAATCCTAGGGGTCGTAGTTCTTCTCATTGCGAGAAAAATTACAAAAATATAACAGGGTGTTGTTTAATGAAGATGGAATATCGATGATTTCAAACACGAAAAACTATTTTTTTCCAAATGGAACACCCTATATATTTTCATCGCATATCCTTCGGAATGATATTCTGCTTCGATCTGTATCAGCATTCCCTATACCTATCTTGAATTATTTATGAGTTATAAGAAGTAATATGAATAAAACAGGAATATACTACGAAATTGGGAATCTACCTAGTCGGAGAGTAGGATTTGGACATAATATGAAAACTTATGTCAAAGAGATGTATTATTAGTCCCGTTAGTTGTCATCGCAATAGAGTGTTCTATTTCTTTGAAAGTATTGTGAACTACACAATGGAAAATATTGTTGAAGAATATTCTGCTGACCACATTCTAAATTTATTTTACATTCACGGATAATGCAGGAGAATCGTGAGTAGAACGTGCCGCTTGTTTAATGAGATATTTCCATATTTGTCACCTATGAATAGGACAAAGTTCTCCAGAATCGAGCAAAATTTTCGGAATAACTGGAATGGTAATTTAAATAGAAATCGTTCCAGTAACATTACCGGCAATGAAACACATGAAATTAATGTGTTATTTCACGGCCTATCCACATGCTTCCATCAAGCACTGGAAGATTTAAGACTAACTCGAACATCAATTCAAAGAATTTTTTCTAAGTATGGATGGCATGCATATGCCCAAAGGACAGTGCATGGATTATGGGAGGGTGACCACATTAGAAGGGTTGCATTTTGTGAATGGTTGATGGTACGGATCCAGGAAGACCCAGATATGTTAGATAGGATTTTATGGACGGATGAATCAAAATTCACAAGAAAAGGTATCATCAATCGGAAGCGATGTCATTTCTGGGGAGATGAAAATCCTCACTTTATGCGTGAAGCGCATTTCCAGTATGAATTCAGTTTCAATGTTTTCGCTGTTATTGGAAATGGAAGAGTTTTTCATATCTACGAGGAAATGTTAACCTCAGAAAGTTATCGTAGAATACTTCGTGAAGTTGTTGCTGGTATCTTGACTGGTTTGCCTGATGCAGAATTCTGGTACCAGTTAGATGGCGCTCCAGCACATTCTACGGCAGCTGTACACCAGGAGTTGACAAGAATGTTTGAGGATCGTTGGATTGAACCCGGCGGTCCATGGCTTTGGCCTGCCAGTTCACAAGACCTGACTTCACCTGACTTCTTCTTATGGGGTCACATTAAAAATGAAGTGTATTCCAGCCAAATAACCTCCCGAGAAGAACTGGAGGCTAAAGTGTGACAAGCTTTTAATGATCTCGTTCCATAAATGATCCGAAGGGCCACTAATTCTGGATTTCAGAGAAGATTATTGAAGTGCCTTGAAGTCAATGGTGGTCATATAGAGCATATTTTGTATTAAAACTTATACGCATTTTAAAATCACTGTTTCGTTGATTATTTTCTGTATTAAAACTCACTGATATATTTTCGAACTGATAGATGGTTCTAAAGCTTGTTTTTATTTTAAGTAATTAAGTTTCAGGGCGATTCATAAACATCCCTCACTATTTTGGATTGAGTAGAGGATTTATAATTTCTAAAACAGTGTAAGTCGAATCGGAATGTCTTCTTTTTAAAGGGTATGAAGTGAAAACGTATTCGAGAAATGAAAATATGAAATGGAAAAAATACTTCTTGAGAGTTATTCAATTAATCTAAAGAGCGACATTAATATAATAAAACCTAATACATGTTTTTATTCTTCTCGTCCAGAATATGAATGGAATACCTACATGAAAAATTATGGGTCCTCTTGACCCTATACCCAAAGCTTACTAGTGGTATCTGTTAACATCCCCCGATACCGTTGTATAGTTACGAGTTATTATTATTATCATTCTTATTATTACTATTGTGATTATAATAATAATAATAATTATTATTATAATAATAATTATTATTATTATCAATACAAAGAAAAGAAAAGAGTATTATCTCGGATAATACAAAATGCACATATTTCTCATCATAAGTCGGGAATCACCCGAGATAGGTATAGGGAATGCTGATATAGATCGAAGTAAAATATCATTCCGAATGACAATCGATAAAAATATACAGGGTGTTCCATTTGGAAAAAATACTTTTTCGTATTTGAAGTTATCGATATTATAACTTCGTTAAGTATCTATTTTGTATCTTTTTTTGCAATAAAGAGAATTCTGACCATCAGCACTATAGTTATGCTAAGTTTCAGAATCATGGCATACTTGATGCCCGAGAATTGCGATTTCAAAGATTTGCAACTTTATGACGGAAAAACAATAGAACATCGAATATCTTGAGAACGGCTGACGCCAGTATAGGCAAGTAGCATATCATTTTGCTCATAATTGCATTCTCATTCCGAATATGTAGTAATATATAGGGTGTTATATTAAAATTTAAGAAAGTTGTTGGAAACTTTCGGTACAACCGGAAGCGATACAGTCACCAAAATATATTAGTTATAATGAGCGGATGGTGATACATCCATTTGCAAATTTTCAGACTCTAAATCCTAATATTAATTTGGAAACTTCTAATGCACGACTTACGTGGACAGCCTGTATATATATATATATATATATATATATATATATATATATATATATATATATATATATATATATATATATATATATAAAATATATATATATATATAAATATATATATATATATATATATATATATATATATATATATATATATATATATATATATATATATATATACAGGCTGTCCACGTAAGTCGTGCATTAGAAGTTTCCAAATTAATATTAGGATTTAGAGTCTGAAAATTTGCAAATGGATGTATCACCATCCGCTCATTATAACTAATATATTTTGTGACTGTATCGCTTCCGGTTGTACCGAAAGTTTCCAACAACTTTCTTAAATTTTAATATAACACCCTATATATTACTACATATTCGGAATGAGAATGCAATTATGAGCAAAATGATATGCTACTTGCCTATACTGGCGTCAGCCGTTCTCAAGATATTCGATGTTCTATTGTTTTTCCGTCATAAAGTTGCAAATCTTTGAAATCGCAATTCTCGGGCATCAAGTATGCCATGATTCTGAAACTTAGCATAACTATAGTGCTGATGGTCAGAATTCTCTTTATTGCAAAAAAAGATACAAAATAGATACTTAACGAAGTTATAATATCGATAACTTCAAATACGAAAAAGTATTTTTTCCAAATGGAACACCCTGTATATTTTTATCGATTGTCATTCGGAATGATATTTTACTTCGATCTATATCAGCATTCCCTATATATATATAAGTTTAGTGTATAATAAATTTAAAAAAAAGTAGATACTAGAATGGCAAAGACATATTTCAAAAATAATATAACCTATTCTATTATTTTTATTTTATTCCCCCCTTACGTCTTCTCTTTTTTTTTCTTTTTTCCCTTTTTTTTTCCTTTTTTATTCTGTTTCTTTTCTTTTTTCCTTTTGTTGGCGTGCATCTCTTTTTCTTTCTTTCTGTTTCTCTTGTCAAACGATTGGAAATTAAAACAGGGATACTCTGGCGCCTGGGGATCCGCCAAGGCTCATAAAACAAAGAGACTCGAGCCACGGAAGCAGGATAGACAAATGGTGAGACAAAAGGAGCTGTCTACAACTGTTAATAAAATAGATGCTTGTATATTAAATATAACTTACTTAAACCTACAAAAAAAATCATACACAGCTATTCATACATAAGCATTTAACTATAACATCTCGACGGCCAAAAAAAAACTGCCAGGCGTTTGTCATTTGTGCTTAATTTAAAAATCTAATCAGCAAAAGGTAGATGTTTATACATCCAAAACTTAGCAAGTGAGTTATGTTGAGGAGGTGAAATATATTCATTATATCCAGTGAAATCTGTTTCTGAAAATTCACTACCACGTACTTGCTGCGTCCAGAATTTTTTCCTAAACAAAAAGTTACGAAAACAGGGTAATAGAATCACAAGTTCTGTATTATTATTTACCATAACTAAGCGTATGTAACAAAGAAAACAAATACGTTATCTTTGATAGAGGACACAAAGGCTCAATGCATTTGATGTGATGATCACATGTAATAACTCAAATAGGAAAGTTAAATACATTTATCACAGTTAAATGATATGAGAAGTTCGTGATTCAAGTATTAATAGACATTTAATGACGTGCATACTATAATTATTGATAAAGGATTAATTATAGCTAAAGACGAAGTGGACGTTAGTAGGGTTATCAGTTTCATTGAACTTATCAAGAAATAAAGAGTGTTGAAATTCATTGAGAAATTATATCCGACTCGCTCAGACGTTACTACTAGTTTTTCTCTCAATATGTATTATTTGGTAGTACTCTGTGTACTTATACTTACCAAAGTATATGCAAGTGAAGTGAATCAGACTAACAGTGGTGATATAAATTTAATAATTTATGATACCGTTGATAGTGTAAGTGAGAGAGTGTCGTTAAAAGACCTAAAAAAAGATGTTTTTCACATTATAGTTGCCAACCAAAGTATAAAAGTGTTGGATGGAAATCGAATAAATATAATCAACGAAGTCTCAATCATTCAAATATTAAACAACAGTTTAGAAAATATAGAGCCTGATGCTTTTAATATTACGTCTAACCTAACACTATTTAAAATATCGAATAACCCTTTGACTGTTGTGAAGAAAGGTGTTTTTAATAAAGTAAAAACAAAGGAACTAGATTTGTCTGACAATTTGATCTCATCAATAGAGCCAGAAGCTTTTGATCATAATCCAATACTTGAAATAGTAACTTTAAATCATAACCTCATTGGAGAAATAGGTCCAGAATGGTTTAGGGATAGTCCAAACGTGTATAAGCTAAGTCTTATATTTAACGAAATATCTGAAATACCCGCAGCTGCATTCAAACACATGACAAGATCAAGGCCTTTGAAACTGAAGTTTTCTGCAAACCGAATAATTAATATCAATCCAGATTGTTTTAATGGTCAAGACCAAATTGATATATTTAGAGTTAATGGAAATAAGTTAAGTGAAATACCAGAAAATTTGTTTATAAATAAGACAGTCCGAAGCCTTGAAGCAAACACAAATTTATTGAAATGTTTTCCAGAGGTCATAACTAGAATTGGTTTAGAAAATATTGAATTTTTCGAGAACCCATTATTTGAATGTGAATGTTTAAAGAAAGTTAAAGATTTTGTTGAAGAGTCTAGTATTACGGTAATATACCCTTCAATAATTTGTGAGGATAAACAAAATAGGGTTAATATTGTGTATAATTATAACAGAACCAATGATATCCCAATGTTACCTCCAACTCTCACTGTTGAAGCAAACACTAAGGTCAAATCTGAAGAAAATTAGCAATATTGTATTGAATAAAAAAGATCTAGCAGCATGAGGTTTCTTGAAATTTATAAATTTGTACAAGCAAAAAGTATTATAATTATTACATTAGGTTTAATTTTTCATACGTGGTCTGTAAATATGACACAATATCATTTTGTGAAATTAATTTATATTATTAGATTAAAGAAGTAATAAATAGTCAAATAATCCCGTTGTTTTTGCTAGTATTAAAGCACCGATTAGCTCTTTAATGAATTTAAATTGCATATTAGAGATGAAAGCCTAAACATTCTGCTTATAATTTTTGTTTGTTTACTGTGGATAAGAAAAGTGATCAATGTAAGATTGAAAATCTTTTCAGTATGCATGGTTGCATTTGCAACTTACCTAATTACGATTGATTTTTATCCTTTTAGTTACATTATTTATTTCCGAAAATTAATTAATTAATAAAGAATGAATTAAAGAACACATATGTAGGGTCAGTTAAATTTATATATATATATATATATATATATATATATATATATATATATATATATATATATATATATATATATATATATATATATATATATATATATATATATATATATATAAGGTAGAGGAGGTTAATAAGGCCCATCGGAAAATAAGGCCCACCTTCAAATTCCGCGCCAACTATGCAGACTTCTGTGTTTGAACGTGGTCACATACTACCAGTAGTGCTTGTGATTGTGATATAGTGAAGGTATTCCGAAAACACGTTGCACGTGGAAGAATTATAAAAATACCTAACATGTAAGTATATTTTTACGCTGCCTAGAGTAGTGAAAATTGTTTCTGTTTTAACTCAGTAAATATTATATGCATTATGCTTGAAATGTGTGGTGTCGAAAAGTTTGTTTATGCACTTGGTCATGACTACGTTTCAATTTAAATTAGTGACTGATATCGGAAAATAAAGCCCGGGCTGTATATCCAGCGTATTTCCAAGTGGGCCTTATTTTTAGATGTAGTTTTCAATAGACTTTCATAGACTGGTAATAAATTCTATCAGGAAGCTGAAGATAAACATGTTTCAATGTTATCTATCCTTTCTGAAAACAAGGCCCGCAAGCTCCGATGAAAATAGTTAACTGGGCCTTATTTTCCGCTCTAATTTTTAATCAAAATTAAATCTTTTTCATTTTAATGCAAGCAGATACCCGACATCTAATAACATCAACGGCAAAATATTTATTCATATTACAGATAGGTAAAACAAAGTGTAGAGGAGTTCGTTCGAACTGGAATCAGGAAATGATGGAAGAAGCTTTAACTTTATTGAAAAATGGGCATTCACAAATATATGTGGAACAACAATGCGGAATCACTCGGCGTACCCTGAGCAATCATTTTAAAATTTAGACCATTGTTAGAACACTAGAGCGAAAACCAATTTTAACGCAGGCACAGGAAACAGCTAGAAAACCGAATCGCCAGATTAGCAAGTATAGGAATGCCTTTACTCCCTAAGGTACTGCGAAAAAGTGTGTTTAGTTTTATAGATTCAAATAGAATTCCCAATAAGTTCAATGGTAATCGGAAAATTGCTGGTAAGGACTGCTATGCTACATTTCTTAAGAGACATCCTCGCTTAAGTAACCGAAGGGCCCAATTAATTAATCCAGCTCGGTCTCAAAAGCTTAATCGTTTTATTGTTGATGATTATTTTGCCAAATTAAAGGCATTTTTGGAGAAGTGTGATTTACGTGACTGCTCCGAGATCTTCAACATGGATGAAAAAGGTTGCCGATTGACACTGCATCACCAGCAATCGGTGATAGCGTTGAAAGGTACAAAGAGGGTGCACTTAGTTGCACATTAACATGCGGAGAATGTCACAATCGTAGCTTGCGTTAAGGCCCTTGGTAACGCAATACCGCGCATGATTCTTTTCAAGGGAGTTCGCATGAAACCCACTTTTTGTGACAATTTGCCCACTGGGTCTAAAGTGTCCATGAGTCCGAAAGGCAGCACGACAACACAAATTTTTTGTTTATAGCTAGATCATTTCGCGCGTTACAAACCAGAAGGTAAGGTCGTACTGGTTTCGATAGAGCTGCCTCACATTTGGATATTACCATAGCAGAAAAAGCACAGCAGCATGATATTGAACTCCTATGCCTCCCTAGTAACACCACGCACAAACTGCAGCCGTTAGACAAATCTGAGTTTTGTTGGTTTGAGCACTTTTGGGACGACAAATTTCTAACTTACTGGGATCAACATCCAGACAGACGTTTAACTAAAGACAGATTTTCTGCCATGTTCACACCAGTATGGGAAAATGTATGACGGTTGCTAACATAACGAGTGGATGTAGAGCCACGGGTATGTATTCATTGAATCCAAACAGCATCCCAGAAATTGCATTTGCGCCCTCAGAAGTAACAAGAAGACTAATGGATCTCCCAAAGGATCACTTCGATGAAAAAGACAATCTACCATTGTCCCATTTTGTAACAAAATCACAAATCCAGCCGAATATCTCAACAGAAACTGCATCCACATCTTGCCAAGTGACCTCAAGGCAATTATTGGAATCAAACTTTTTATATCAAGAGGACATATCACCGTCATGTGATATGCCTGTGGCTGAACCCTCCAATTTGAAACAATCACGACAGAATTTATCCTTTAGTACAATTTTGAAAACACCAGAGTTGTCAAATAAAAAAATCCTGGAAAGAAAAAAGCCTTTAAATCAAACTGCCAAGCATGTAACAAAAAATTGTTTGCTGTTCAGAAAATTGATAGAAGAATAGCAAACTGCCGACTGCAAATCACAATGACTCAGCAAGTGAATCTTGGCTATGCTTCATATGTGAAGAAGAATTTCAGGCAGATATGCGTTCCTGTTCAGTTTGTACAGGTTGGGTACATGAAGAATGTGTAGGGTTGACCGCAGACGATATAGAGATCTTTGTCTGCCCAAGATGTGAACAATAAACAGTTTTTATTAATGCGCCTTATTTTCAGCCAATGCTAAAAATAAGGCGCAGAGCCGATAAATTTTTAATTACATATAGCTGGTTCCATTTTTATTTTATTGTTACGCGAATTTTTATTTATTATGTTTCAAGCGTTGTACTATTTATGTTATTTTTATTATTTGAATAAATGTGTATTTTCTTATACTAATAAAATAAATGTGGTAGGTGGGCCTTATTACCCTCCAGTACCTTATATATATATATATATATATATATATATATATATATATATATATATATATATATATATATATATATATATATATATATATATATTACATATATAGAGTAAGAATATTAATGTTTCATTGTTATCAAAGTTACATGACTTGTCAGTTCCAAATTAAAATAGATATCCCAATAATAAATAGTTGGTATGCACTTACACTATCTAAAAAAAGGTTCGGGATGCAGCAAGTGCGTTATGGTAGTGAATTTTTATTAAATGCTTAAAACTTAAATAACGCAATTTTATATAAACTTAGAAACTTAAATTTTGGTATGTAGTAGGGCCTTTCCCAAGGCAACACATCTACCAAACTCCATTAAAATAACTTTGTAATTTTTGGATAATCAAATTTGTTTCGAAAGAAAATCTGAAATTTGAATCACTCAATTTTCTATAAGCTTAGAAAGTTGAATGTTGACACGCAGTAAGATCTTTCCTAAGGCAATATATCCACCAAATTTCATTAAAGTCGCTTTGTAATTTTCGGAGAGAAAAAAATGTCTCGAAACAAAATTCAAAGCTTAAATAACTTAATTTTCTATAAACCTAGAAAGTTGAATGCTGCTACGTAATAAGGCCTTTCTCGAGGCAATATATCCACCAACTTTCATTAAAATATCTTTGTAATTTTCTGAGAAAAAAATTTTTTTCGAAAGAAAACAAAAGTTTCCCGGAAAACCTTGTCAAATTTTTCTGGCTAACGAACTCATCCAAGCCATTAATCAAATAAAAGCACTTGCCAAGTTTCATCGAAATCGGTTGGATACATATATATATATATATATATATATATATATATATATATATATATATATATATATATATATATATATATATATATATATATATATATATATATATATAAACATATAAAAATTGAAACTGACCCTGGATATGGGTTCTAGGGGTCTTAGTTCGCGCTCATTTGAAAAAAATGTTTCCAAGGTCTCACCATCGATACCTATAAGTGAATGACACCAATAGAGACGCAGAAACATATATAATTAAAAGCATATAATAGAGTAAAAGCTTGTTTAAGCAACGTGTTAAATACACCTCAAATTGTTCAGATAATTAAGAGTGACAGTATTCTTAATTGTCGCGATAGTGTTATATCCACTGCAACCTTTTCTCTGTTGTTTTTCAGTTGACTTACGTGTAAAAATCAAACAATTTTCAAAGGCGTCTTCGTAAATCATTAATCTGCTTTTTATTGAGTTCTGTTAGTAAATTTAGTTATTTACTAGGTTTACCTATTTAATTACATTATATAAAATTTTTAGGATAACGTTGTAATGTAAAATATCATTTGTAATAATGGGCCGATTTATTGGTGTGCTCAAAATTCCTATTTTTTTATCGTGAATCATTACGGAAAATTATGTTAAAAGTAGAAGTCTATTATAAGACTCCATGGCCTACTGCTTTTTGAGTACTTTTTTTTGTCATTTGTTTTGCTGGTATTGGATTTGTATTGTATACCTACTATTTGTATTGTATATAGCCTACTATCCTCAAAACAGTTTTTCTCAAAATTGTCAGTCCAATTACAAGGTTTCTCAAGCATGTTGTACATCATTGAAAAGCTCTTTTCACAGGCTCAAAAAATCCAATATGGCTGCCATAATAAAAACAAACGTTGATACCTGTAGCTCAAAAACAAATGACAATCCGAAGTTGAGAATAGCACAAAAAGATTACTCTGTAAAAAGTGTCCTGATAATGTGCAAGTCTTAGACATGTCAGATCAACGCCTACTTAGATATTGAAGAAAAAAGAAATCGATAATTTTTTTTTTCAAAATAACTCGAAAACGAAAAGAGGCAGGGCAAAATACAAGTCATATTTGGAACGAGCATGAAGTTCTACAAAACATTGCTAATTTAACGGTCTCCCTATCTCTAATAATAACGGAGATAGCAATACATACCCATCCAGTTTGGGACACACTGTATACAGGTAACGCATTTCTACGGTAAGGCTCAATATAATTGTTATTATACGAGATACGAGAAAAAATTGTATACGTTAATTATAGGGTCTTTTGAACTGCATTTTATAAAATTATTTTCATACTCACAGGTGGCCCATAAGTTGTTGGTAATGCCTACAATTTTTTTTCGAACATCCCATATATTATTAAATTTTTGCATTTTTAATAGAAATATGATGCATGTTTGTAAGAAAAAAAATCGAGACGCAGTAAGTGCATTTTGTTAGCGAATTTTCATTAAATGCCTCGAATTTTAAAAACTCAATTTGCTATTAGCCTAAGGTTCGTTGGCTAGGAAACAGTTTTCTTAGAAACATTTTCAGGTTATTTTCCGAAATTTTTTCTACATTTTCAAACAATAAGTTATTTTGCTAAAATATGGTAAATTGTTGTTTCTGTTATATCGGTTATACCGGTAACCAAATTCATGTCTGCTTGCATTCAAGAGACATATTTGCCATTAAAAACATTTTTAGAAAAATTCCCTTAATAATGCACTTGCTGCGTGCAGATTTTTTTATAAACAATATTTGGCGAGATCAAATGATAACGTATTAAATTGACAAAGATAGTCAGCGACGTCAGGTCTTGACCAATCACAAGGAAACAAGCTAACGTTTATATTGTCACAAGTACATGTCAAAACTGGAGTTTTAGAAGCACTGATTCTGGACGAGGTGCAGATTGCAAAGAACAAGTGTTTCATGAAATGTGTTTGATAAAATCTTAACTCAATGTGACTTTTCTTCACTTAATTAAAATGTTTGCAGAAAATTTATTTGAAATAGATCCTTTTTGAGTTTATTAATGACCTTAACGGTCGATTATTTGTGGGGAGGTAAGCGGTTGCAAAGAGGTAAATGTCACGGAAAATGATTTGCAAAGAAAGACTGTGAAACAAATGAGAACAAAATATTGCGTGATATATGTTTGATAAATTCTTAAATGTATGTTTAAATTGTTATCCAATTTCATTTGTCTAAATGTTTGCAAAAGATAAGTATATTTTGGACAATCTTACATGGAAAGCTACTGTATTTTAAAAAACTCGGGACGCAGCAAGTGCGTTATGGTAGTGAATTTTTATTAAATGCTTCAAATTTAAATAACTCAATTTTCTATAAACTTAGAGAGTTTAATTTCAATACGTAGTAAGGTTTTTCCTAAGGCAAGATATCCACAAAATTTCATTAAAATAACTTTGTAATTTTCGGAGAAAAAATTTTTTTTCGAAAGAAAATTTAAAATTTGAGTAACTCAATTTTCTCTAAACTTAGAAAGTTGAATTTTGGTACGTAGTAAGGTTGAGGCAACATATATAGTAAATTTCATTGAAACAGCTTTGTTACTTTCGGAGAAAAAAAAATTTTTCGAAAGAAAACTCAAAATTTTTCCGGAAAACCCCGTCTGATTTTTCTGGATAACGAACTCATCCAAGCCATT
This sequence comes from Tillus elongatus, assembly GCA_964006375.1. Lineage (NCBI taxonomy): Eukaryota > Metazoa > Arthropoda > Insecta > Coleoptera > Cleridae > Tillus > Tillus elongatus. The sequence continues at coordinate 181,480,468 of OZ023262.1, read as the reverse complement.
AATAAAAGACAGGCAGTTGCCAAGTTTCATCGAAATCGGTTAATTACAGCTACTGATGAAGACAACTTCGTTGTCGAAATACGTATCAAAAAAGATAGCGCATAACTCTGTTATTATTGTTGTAGTTTTTGGGGTTATTCTACTTTTTGTTTCAGTTTCCAGCCACAATGTCCAGTCTCAGTCTTTTGTCAATAAAAATTATTATTATTATTTGTTATTTTTTGAGATTTCAGATGTTTTTACGAAAATTGGCTACCATAACGCACTTGCTGCGTCTAGATTTTTTGAACTGCAATTTGCTTTTTTACAGTACATACCAACAAAATATCAATCAGATTTTGGACCATATCACATCGTCTTCTATTTTAACACTAAAATAAATTTAATATTGAATGAGACAAACTTTAATTACTTTTAGTAGTACCAATCATAATAAAAATATGTCTAGTCAAAGTAACAAAACCCGATAAAAAAACAATTACGAAAACTAATAAATGCTGTTGAGCCAAAAATAGCCTTGTTAATATATCATATTCCCTTTCTTTGTCCAATTTTATCATATCTTTTGTTGGTCAATAACAAAAGCAAACAATTTATATCCCAAATGATACAGAAAACTTTACAACTCCAGATCTAAATAAGAGGACTGTAACAGCGGCAGAAGCAGAAGTCAATGGAAGGTTGATGAATGAATCTCATGAGTCAATAAGTAAGAAAAGCATTGACTAACCAACAGCAACCACATACTTATGAATTAAACATGTTTCAAATTTGAATAGCTCAATTTTCTGTAACCCTAGAAAGCTGAATTTTGGCACATAGTTAGGTATTTCCCAAAGCAATATGTAGACCAAGAAATTTTCGGAAAAAAAATTTTTTTTTGAAAGAAAACTCAAAATTTTCCCGGAAAACCCCGTTCGATTTTCCTGGCCAACGAACTCATCCAAGCCATTAATAAAAGAAAGGCACTTGCCGAGTTTCATCTAAATCGGTTAATTATTTTTTGAGTTATCAGACGGATACATATATATATATATATATATATATATATATATATATATATATATATATATATATATATAAATATATATATATATATATATATATATATATATATAAGCATATAAAAATTCAAACTGACCCCGGATATGGGTTCTAGGGGTCCTAATTCGCGCTCATTTGAAAGAATTTTTGCAAAGTCTCACCATCGATACCTCTCTATTAGTGAATTTTTTTAATAAAAATTCACTAAAAATCTCAAAAAGGATGGAAGTACGTTATCGTGACAAATTTTCACTAAGAATAATTGTTTACATCGAAAAATTATTAGTTTTATAGTAAATAATTGTTGCAGAAGGTATTGATATAGCAAGTGCGTTATGGTATCAAAACTTATAAAAACTACTTCAAATCTTAATAACTCAATTTCGCACTAAGATAGAGTATTCAATTTTGATAAAAAGTAAAACTCTATAAGAGCAGCATGGGTGCTAAATTTTATAAAAATATAAATCTTGGAGACAAAAAATTGTTTTTAAAGAACTTTTTTTATCGAAAAACCGGTGCGATTGGTTCGGCCAGATCAAAATAATTTAAGCCATTCACAGGGGAAAATTCCTCCCACTCTTATACTTTGGCAAGTATACCTTCCTTTTGTAAATAATAATTATATTTTCTTTTGAAAAAGTTAGAAATTTTAATCCGATTTGTAACTCAAGTTTCTTTTCGGCACTGAAGTACCTACATATACCAAACTAATGTTCCAGCTTCATAGAAAATTGCGTCTTAGGCATTTGAAGTTTCTCTTTCAGAAGGGGAGCGTAAGATTAATGAGAAATGTTGTATGATATAAGTTTTTTTCTTTTACGTCGGTCTATTTCCGCGACTATGGCCAATCACCGACGCCAAGGAGCAGTTTTACCTCACTATCCTAGAAATTTACTCAAATACCTGCCTTTCTGTAACGCGCTCAACATCGCATTGTACACGGGAGCCACAGCTTCACGCCCCCTCTGAAGGACGGAACGTGCAGAATTATTTAACTAACAAATTTTTATATTAAAACCCATTTTTAATGTGTGTCTATTTCCGAAGGCCAATCATCGAGGCCAGGGAGTAGTTTTATCTTACCGTCCAAAATATTTTTCGAAGTCCGTTTTTATAAGAAAAGTGGGTATATTAAAAGTGTTCAACTAGGCGTGATGTTAATGATACACGGGACCGACGTCCTAATCCCCCCCCCCCCCAAGCGCAAAACTGACAGACATCCAACTTGTTCAAGACAATACCACAGCCCACAGCCTCAGTTAATGTTAGTTTTACAGTATGTACAGTATGTGAACAGTAAGTGAAATGAGGCTTCTACTGGGAATCGAACCCAGGACCCTTGGCTGAAGAGACACACGTTGTTACCACTGGGACACTGAGACTGTATTTATTTTAATACATGTTTAATTTTTACCTTTATCTCCTTTATTAGATTTTACAGTCTGGATAGAGGCCCCTTCGTTTAGCTTTCAGCCTCTGGAGAAGGACTTCTCTAGTTTCTCCATGGAGAAAGTCCACAGTCGTCCTACGTAAACTGGAAATTCTTGCACTGCTGCCCATAAACGTGCCTGTATTGATCTGAGCAGTACTCTATTGGTCTCTGGCCTTTTTACGTCCGAGACGTGACCGGTCATTACCTCATCCCACTCCAGTGCTCTGAGGATGGCGTCCTCCCATGGGCGTGGCAAGGTTATGGCACTCCCAGGTTACTCTGCACTGATACCTCAGCATACGCTACAAGGTATCTTGTCCCATGAGCGGACTTAACAAGTCCCACATGAGGCCCCTCTGGAGATATTTCCTCAAGTGCTTTTGTAACGGAACCCTGGACAGATTAAAAAGCCTATAGTCTTTTTGTCTCCATCATGGCAGTTGGTAAACCATCCTCAATGATAGCTTACCTATAAGACCCAAAGTCCTCTTTGAAGGATATTCTATTTTAGCATTCGTCACCATGTGTCGTGTGGTTGCCTTTTAGCGTGGTCTTTTTTTGGACATCTTTCTCTTCTCTGTTCGAAGCCGGTTACCTCTATTGTAGGTGTTAATAACTAGAAAATTTCTCTGCGATGAGGCCTTGCCTTTCAGCTTTGTTCATAGAATCTAAACATACAACCCCAATAGCATTCCTAGACTTCATTGTATTTGACATAGTTGCCTTATATCCACGACCTTTTTAGCTTAATGCTGACTGCATTTTAAGTCATGTTTTAGACATATAACTGCGTACCAACTTATCTGGTATAGGAACCAGATATCAGGTCAGCCGTTCTGCAAATTAACAATCATAAGCTAAATATTTATATGTCTAAATCACAACAAAGAAAATCTAAAGTTTACAATTACCTTAAGGTACCTACTGATAACAAACCTTAACAAAGCAACTACTAGACTATTTATAGAGTGATATATGAGACAAAATGATTGTGCACTATTCACTAATTAAGTTAATGTCACTTAATATGTTGATCCGATTTAAAGGTCGACTGAGTTATGATCACTCAATTGCTCCTAACTGCTGTAGGAATGCACTTAAGTTCCGGGCTTGAAATGTGTACCGCATGTTTTGCAACAAAATAATTATATTATATAAAAAATTTACAAAAAAAATATCTGACTACAAGCTGCTGGTAAACAGTGTTCAGACTAAAAATCTTTAAAGTTGATCATCAAGCCCATAACATAAACCTCGACAATATCATTTTTTTTGTCATTATTCATAGGCAAACTAATTATAAACAACACAATTGATTAAACACACAAACGGGCGCGTCCTCTTACACACAAATTCGCACGCGCATTCATATATATATATATATATATATATATATATATATATATATATATATATATATATATATATATATATATATAATATATATATATATATATATATATATATATATATATATATATATATATATATATATATATATATATATATATATAGTGTATGTGTTGTCTTTGTTCATGGCTGCAGTCGTCAGACCATTCGCACATTTCTTCCGGTTTCTTGGTTTGGATCCCATCTGTATCCTACATTTGTTTTAATATATACATATATACAGTTGACCATGAAGCCCATAACGTAAACCTCGACAATATCATTTTTTTGCCATTATTCATACGCAAACTAATTATAAACAACACAATTGATTAAATACACAAACGAGCGCGTCCTCTTACACACAAATTCGCACGCGCATTCATATATATATATATATATATATATATATATATATATATATATATATATATATATATATGTATATATATATATATATATATATATATATATATATATATATATATATGTATATATATATATATATATATATATATATATATATATATATATATATATATATATAGTGAATGCATAGGCATCTAGCGTATAACTCCCTGTTATTACTATTTTTGGTTTTTGGTGGTGATTCTGCTTTTTGCTTCACCCTATATATTATTGCATTTTTAAATGGGTACTTTCTAAAACATTTAGGTGACTCTATGTAAGAATCGATACACTTATTATTAGTCATTTAAAAAAGTTCAACAGATTTGTAAAATTATAAGAGCTAAGGGCTCTCAATAGATGTCAATTCTTGATTCCGTGTCTTTACTCAAAAACTCGATTCATGTTAAGCATGTGTAACATATTAGGTACAGTCAACGTGGGAGACATTAGAGCCTAGTTCCTAGTACGTACAGAGAGATGTCACTTGCGGTTCATTTCACTAAGTGTTTGAAGGCCCGACTGTATTTAGCCAACTTGTATTCGGTGCGCCTTGGCAATCATAAGTACGGCATGGCACACCGATGAATTCTAAAAAGTCTCTTATGATGGTCAATATGCATGTAACAAACTCTTTAACATTTCCTTTCCTTAGTAGTGGCAAGTAGTACGAGGACCAACTATTTAACAATCGTCCTTTGTTCTGCAGTCTGTATGGTTAATGGTTTACACGTTGTGTCTATCACGACTGTGGTGAGATGAGAACTGAGAACCTAGTTCCTAGTCCTAGTAGATACAGAGAGATGTCAATTGTGATTCATCCCAGGGAGTGTTATTTGTACAGAAACTAGTTCTGAATTGTAGTTAGTTATACTAGTGATCTAGTCATGTCGTCCCCCGCCCCAAGCAATCTGCCCCCATGTCCGTCCAGTACCAAAGAAATGAAACTAGAAAAGAACCGCGTGCGAAGACTAGCTCAACCCACCGGAAACCCCACCAATAAACGAAACGCAAACACACTGATCAAACAAGTACGATCCGCACTACAAGAACTCCGTCACAACCGTTGGGAGAAACGCCTGCAAACCCTGTCTGACCAAAACAATTCCATCTGGTAAATGGCAAAAGTCCTCCGCTCCCAAAAACTTAAAATCTCGCTACTTCGTGGGCAAAACGGCATCGTATACACGGATGCAGACAAAGCAGGTGCGCTCGCGAATCATCTGGAGTTGCAATTCAGGCCACATTGTAACAACGTTGATCTGTCGCACGTCGCAAGAATGCACCGCTATGTCAGGAGTGGGCTTCACGCTACCCCAATCACAAACATCGAGTTCTTTAGTTACGAGCCAGAATTCAGATACACATCAGCCACAGCATACATATTACCAGGCAACCAATCAGAAACCAGATTTGGAATTGAGCGCCAGTAATTGTACCGCACACTTTCAAATTGACAGTTTATTTGATTTGAATTTTAGCGCGCTACAGTATAGTTTTATTTTTTAACAAAATTATCGCTGTACTTATGAATTTGTATATTAAATCTAGTTCATAGGTAAAAAACAACTCGTCATTAGTCACTAAGTGAAGATTGGAATCTGTGATGAGCACTAACAGGGTGCCCACTCGTCTTGAAAACCGGGAAGTATAAGGAAAAAGTTTGTCAAGGAAATCACGTAAAAATTGAGAATTGTGAAAATTGACTAAGTCAAGGGAAACATTATTTGTTTTCGTTTTATGATAAATAATTAAGACACAAAGATAGGTGCATATTTGTATAAGTAGCGTTTCGTTTATTTGCAAGGACAATTGTGTATATTTTATAAATGTAGTTTTAGGGATGTGTGTTTTCCGCCATGAGGCGAAGACCTAACTGTACTCTGTAGTAGTGTGTTGCACATTTTGGAGGTATATTGTAGGATATCAAAGTCAGGGAAATTGATATGTTGTTTTTAGTGGGAATTATGACTGATAAGTACACTTGGAGAACCCAAATCACCACAATGCATCTTTTTAAAGATTTTTCATCCTCTGATATGACGCTAACTTTGTTGGTGAAACGATCGCCAGTCTTTAAAAAAATGTGTTTTGGTGATTTGGGTTCTCAAAGCGTGCATATTGTCATTTATTTTTTAGTTCTTTAATCTAGTTTGTAAATTAGGATACTCTGAATAAATGAGGCCCAGTTATGGAAAATATACATTATTATTATTATGTAGTACCCATAAGGTAAGGTTATGACAAATTCTTCTATAATATATTATGTGAGAATACTTTTTATAAACAGTGTTCAATAATGGAAAAATTGTTAATACATACTAACAAAATTGGGAATACTGCTTTTTAAGGTCCAGATTCAAAGATAACGATAAATTAGTCTAGACACAGATAATTATGGTTACAAATTTCGATAAAAACCTTTTAAAACCCGAATATCACCTGCATCCGCACCTTTACTACAGACTTTTTATGATTTATCCGTTTATCGATTTATTGGCTGAAGAGGAAGATTTTTTCAAAAATTCAGTTTTTGCATCATTTTACCGAAATTGAAAAAGGGGAGGATAAAGAAAATTTTTGATAAAATTGAATGGTATTGCAAATGAATGGGAAATTCATTCTGAAATAAATATTGGAGGTAGTTTCTTTTTTATACATTCGGATGAAACTGTAGAAATGTATATGTAACCTGTCTTTAATGTTCAGAAACTATATTTTACATACAGAATTGGAGACTACTTCTCTGGCTTCACTGTTGGTTTTCGTTGGTGAAGGACGTAGCCAGCGCGTAAGCTAACTGGAGCAAGTGGCCCTTACGAATTCTGGATGTTCTTCAACGTTTCTGTTGAAGAACATCCTAGAACATCCAGAGTTCGTAAGGGTCGCTTGCTCCAGTTAGCTTACGCGCTGGCTACGTCCTTCACCAACGAAAACCAACAGTGAAGCCAGAGAAGTAGTCTCCAAGTCTGTATGTAGTATGAACAAGTTTCACCAAGTAAGCGCAACAACAATCAGCGAACTATATTTTAATCAAATACGGACCTATTCGGGTCGTATCGGAGGCTTCCCGACTACGAATTTTATATATTTTCCTGATTGGTTATTTGTAACTCCTATGCTGTGGCTGATGTGGATCTGAATTCTCGCTAGTTGCGAGGAAGTTTGCCAGACTATCTGGATTGACACTGTAACACTCTTGAGACACTGCGTACTATGCGTTTGGAAATTTGTCTGATTTAAAAAACGGCTTCCCACATACCAAGTTTGCGCCCGCTTTCGAATTCACTTAAATGATTGTAATTGTTCCATAACCGGCGTCAAGGCATAATGGCGTATTGACTTAATAGATTAGTACAAATCGCTACGAAATATTGATTCAAACTGAAAAAAAAACAAATTTTAAAGAAATAATTTTTGGATAAAACAAAATTTAAAAAGACCTGTTAATTTTTTTTGTCCCTATTGTTATAATTTCTCATCAGAGACAAAACCGAGTAGTAAACAAAATATTATTGAAATTGGTCAACTCGTACTGGGTGTTTGGATTTTTTTGGAGAATTTGTGTATTTCAGCTAAAAAAAATTTTGTTTATTTACATTAATTTGGTACCAACTTTAGTGAATACGTTAATGTATGGTGTCTTTATTTAATATTAACACCCACTTATCCTGCTACAAGTTTATATTAAAATATCAACAGATAAAATTCCAAATTTTATTTTATACACAGGTTGTTTTGCACATTTGCTACAAGTGACATCACTTATCCCTCAATATGATTTTCCTTGTCTTCATTTTTAGCAAACGGTATCATAAACGTTATGTTTGTTAATGTAAATGAAGGCAATGACAACATTTCTAAAGTTGAAAAAACTTATTAACAGCACCTACAATAGTAAATTTTCGACATTTAGTAATCGCCTACTGTAATATCGATCACCAAAAGAAAGTGTCTACAAACATTAAAACTAAAGTTTATTTCTTTAGACCTGTGGAATTTAATGAACAGCCCACTTAGACACGTTGCTGTTAGCTTGTATTTATTGTATAGGCGAACAAACATGTTTGCTTATGTGCTGGCTAAATGTTTTGCACTACTTTTTACGGCACTTAGCTAACACCTGTTATTTGATTTATTTACTGACATAAAGTTATGTTTATACTTGGTATTTCACGAGTATCCTAGAACAACAACCCTCTACAGGTTCCTAGCCAAAAATATGAAGATTAAAGCTAACGAAAATTCACCAAAAAAAAAAAAAAACAGGTTCTACAAACATCACGCACGGACAAGAGCACAAACTTGCCACCCATCGAGGAACTGACCATTACCGACGTTGCTGAACTCCAACTATGTAAGGCCGATATGTATCCGAACTTCGCCTTTGAGCAGCCGTTCATATTTCAATTTCACAAGTTGCTGATAAATAATGTGATGGATTTTCCACAAATTGGAGAACTTTTTTCCGACAATAGTAGATGTGCACGTGCACATTTAGCTACAGGCTGACCGCTGTATGTTTGGTATAAAAAACAGAAGCTGATGTTACACGTACATTAAATTTGGCATTTCAAATAGAGGCAAAATATATCATAGAAAAGTAAAAAAGGCCTTCACTCAAATCAATAGGTCTCAATATTATCATTTATGTGCCATATAAAAACCTGTAAGTGAAAAAAATAGGTTAGTTAACTAAACTCTTAGATGTTGGCAGATTGTGAATTACATACTGTTGATAGTTATCATTTCAGATTTCAACAATTTAAACGAAATTGTTACACATTTTAGATTTTTTATTTTTAGAAGCGTCTTTTCTACTTGCACACAAATATGACGTCAGTTTCCTAAATTGTATTTAAAACTGTATATATTTACATTTATACTAGGTTAAATAATAAGAGTCTGGACACAGCAGGTGCGTTATAGTAGTGAATTTTCATAGAAATGATGTACCTTTTTTTATTTCTGTATCATCACATCATATCATATATATCTAGCGTTCAAAATAATACATAGTAAACTTGTAACATAAGAAGTAACTAACGCTATGGAATACAAAACTCACAGAAATATAATACAATCTTGTAGGTGAGTTATCAGATTACAATTTAGAGTACTCTAACACTGATAAATTGTAATAAAAGTGTCATGGTAGCTTTCATGTGTTTGGTTAAAGACTCTAAGTTAGCTAGGTTTATATAGCTCTTAGTAAAAAGATGCTATTCTGAAAATTGGACTGTTCCAATTAATATTGTACCAGTGGCAATATACTATATAGTCTTAAGGGATACTAAATAAACTTAGCAGATTAATGTATAGTCAGAGAGATAAAAGTAAGTTCCTTCGTGTCATTCCTTGTGTTAACCTCTTTTGACCGCAGCCTCCCCAGTAGGTTAAAAAGTCACCATGACACACTCCATTGGTGTGAAAAGTGTTCCAGTGTTTCTCCTGCAACAACTTGTAGCGTAGATGTGTGCATGCATATGTATGTGTGTCTATGTGCACATGAAGAAATAATGTGCATTTTCTGGCCTGCGCCTAGTGTTAAGTACTGGACGTATAAAGCCTATTGATGTGGGTGCGTATACATGAGTGTATATGCGCTCGCGTACGTATGTGGGTGGATATGTGTGTAAGTTTTAATTTTAGTATATATTTTTAGTAAACTGCAAGTGTATAGGGAGATAAAAGAAGATAAAAGAAAAAAGTTAAAGAGCTTGTTGGATTAACATTCTTAAGACAGGTTTTGCCATTGTGAAAAGCAAGGTCAGATGCATCCTTGTTCATTTTAAAGATTGACAGTGATTGAATGAGCCAGTTCTCAAAGTCAAAACTCTAATAAAAAAATAAAAGAAACCACTGATACAAACTATTGTAACTACCAATAAAACCCATATAATGAATATGGTAGCCAGTCAAGTTTGGGATTTATATTAATCACTATTAATTAAAACATAACTTGTTATTCAATAAGTTTCATACATGACATAACTCACTGTCATTCCTGAAGGGCACAGAGTGTCATTATATATCAATCACAGAATATCATTGTATTGCCTACTCTGACATCCCCCTTATTCTAAGGACAAATGAAAAAATAACATAACACTGATTTCTGAAAAGTATTCTAAAACTAGACTATCAAATACATTCTAAACTCTAACCATAATCAGACAGGTATAAAGGTTTTTTCACTATCCTACCACTGCTAGTTATTGGAGGTGACTTAGCGTTTCCGCTTGTAAGAGTTCTATCTAACCGTTCGTCTTTTTTAGAAATAGGTTCTTTGTCAGACATATCTACCTTGAGATTCATTGAAATCTTCACTTCGCTGAGTACTTTTATAAACATTGTATCTATTTCGGTCTACAGCCTTACCTGTTGATAAGTTAATTTTATATGACGTGGGATTAGGTCCTTTATCAACCACAGTGTCAAGTTTCATGTTATTTACTTTATCTGTAATATAAACATTTTCCCCTATCGAGTAATCAGAAGCTTTAGCTTTATTTTTAAGATCATGAGAACAAGTTTTCGCTTGTGTGAGTTCTATCTAACCGTTCTTTTGTTTCCATCCAAGAGGAAAACACTCGCATTCGGCATTTTTGCCGTTAGCTCCTCGAACGTAGGCAGTTATGATATCGCTTCCTGATGATCACACGGTTGAGGTTTTTGGAATCAAGACACAATCTGAGCGAACTATCTGGTCTTTTCACTACAACTAAAGAACTAACCCACTCTCTTGGCTTAGTTACTTTTTAATGACGTTAATTTTTTCCATTTTATCGAGTTCAACTTTACACTCTTTTCAATACGAACAGGTATTCTTTTAACTGCTTCCACCATAGGTTCAATATATTCAATTTGATTTTGTAGCTGTTTTGGAACTCACCTAATCCTAAAAATAGCGATTTGTTGTTTTCAATTAAATTTTCCTATTTATTTAAACTATGCACCCTTGTCAATAAACCAAACTGCTCAATGAATGGAAGGCCTATAATATAGGGTGCATCAAAGTCGATGATTTGAAATTTTGACTTGTGAGCTACATATCTTATTTTACAAGGAACAGTGACTTCGCCAACTAATGGAATGCTTGAACCATTGTAGCTTCGTAATTTGATTTTTGACGGTTTCACTTTGACATCTAGATCTGTCACTGCGGTCTTGTTTAGAATGTTTACCTCAGCACCTGTACATACTCTGCAAACTATTCTAGATCCTTTCATGTCTACTGCCTGGAATCACTCGTTGATGCTGCTTATGACTTTTGTGTTTGTTTCTGTTGTACCAACAAACAACTGATCTTCTTCCTCCCCCTCTTCTTCAGTGTCGTAATTTTCTCTAACCTCATTCCCCCTTTTTGATATACTGCATACTCGTGCAAAATGATTATATTTCCGCAATTTGTACATTTTCTTTTATAAGCAGGACATTTCTGTTGCCTTGTGTGGAAATAACCACAGAACTCGCATACGATATTCTCTTTCTCTATGCTTTTATTCTCAGTGTTTTTCTTTCGATTGAAGTCTCCTTGGCCTGAATCTCTTTTTCTGTAATTAGGTTTCTGGTTTTCCTTTCTTGTTATTGCGTAAACAACTTCTTTTTTATCCTTTTCTGGTAAAGGTTTATTTTTGGAGCGCGTGTTCGATTTTTATGAAATTTTGTATATAGACGTGTTTTAGGGTCTAGATGCCGAAAATCACAATAAAAATGAGGTCAGAAGCCATCTTTTGGAGTTATTAGGAAATGTTTGTAAGAAAAACGTAAGTTGTACTAACTTTTGCGACATGTTTTATACATTTTCGAGGAGTCGTTCGTTTTATATCAAACTGAAGAAGGATGCACTCCAGTATTCTAATTCATTTTCACATCGTTAGTGCACCCCCTTAACTGATTATGTGTCTCTGAAAATTACCCTTCTTTTCATCGTATGACGGATCCTAAGTTGAATATGACATTTGACATATAACATATAAAGCCAACTTAATGTCAATTTAAACTTATACGATGAAAAGAAGGGCAATTTTCAGAGGCACATAAACAGTTAAGGGGGTGCATTAACTATGTGAAAATGAATTAGAATAGTGTAAAATTGAAAATCAGCATATCAGTAAATCATATTCTAAGAACAGTGTTAACACTCGGTTTTTAATGTTTCTTAATGGAGCCACGACAGGACCCCTTAGACATTATTATTATTGTATAACCGCGGGAAATAACTAATGATTATGTAGTAATAGTAACAATATCGACATTTTTATAGTTTGCCTCCGTGCGGAAGACAATATTTGTTAGATTCGTTGTGTTAAATTGAATACCATGGGCGTCAATGTTTTTTACAAGTATCAAAACCTGCTTACAAAATAAGAACGGTACTGATAGATAAATTACTAGATCCATCATTTTTATTATCAATGATTTCGCAGGTTAGTTGGTCAATTTCTTTAAATAAATAGCACTTTAAAGCGTATTTCTATATTTCTCATATTGTATGTTTTAAACAGTACAGCCTGCCGTTTAAAATTAAACACACCTACGTTTGTTAACCATCCAATCCTATCGGGCTTAATCTACAAGCTGCTTGTTTGCGGTCGACCAGATTTCAGTGTAGTTTTGGACAAAAGCTAGGTTCATACATTTTCGAATTGCGAAATTACCGCGTAACGTATTCTTATTGGTTTCTTTAAAATAACATTATAAAACTGTTGCTTTTTATTAGATTTTATAAATTTGTTTACTAATTTTTTAGTGCAGACAGTTAGAAATGATTTTTTAATCAAACTTATGGCTGTTAGCACGATCTAAATGTGTAGCCCCAATGTTAATTAAGGGTCCTCCTTTATCATACGTACTTATCTTGTGCTTATATATGTAATATAAAAATAAAAAACAAGTGAAACTTCTTAAAACTTTTTTATTCTACTTTTAATCCTGTCCCCAAGTTGAGTTAGTCTAATCGGTGTATTTGGTTCGCTATTTGCTCTTATCGCAATTACATCATCATCTATTGTTACGGAGTCTTAGTCAGTTTCACAATCTCCACCTTCATGTTGTTTGGCGTTGTAGGCGCAGCCTCCAATTCAGAGCTTGTTTCCCGTTATATAGGTTTGTTGATCTTTATTACGGGCCTCTTCTAGGCTACTGTAAATAATTTTTCGCTCTTTTTGGTCTTCCGGACACAAATCGTGTGTTATGTCAATGTTTGTCCCTTGCACATTTTTTTAACTTGAGAAAATTTTCTGTTTTATGATATAGGAGATTAATTCCATTACCATTATGTCCTTATTTTTGAGTTTGTAAATATTACTTAGGTGTTCTTTCATATCTATTTCCAAAAGGTGTTTTAATTTTTTAGTTACAGTTGTAACTAAAGGTTGATCATCCGACACGTTTAGACCAAAAATAGGGTTATTTTTACGTAGTTTTCTCTCAAGTGAAGTTATTCTATTTTTAATTCAGTGTAAGAAGTATTCTGTTTATCTACAGTATTTTTTAATGTAGCAATTTCATTCCACACTTCATTGATTTTAGCATTGATTAAAGCAGACAGTTTTGATACAATTTCTCATTTAATAGGGTTTTTCTGATGACTGCAATTGACTAATTGACTTGGGTTCGTTTCTCATAAAACTAAAAAAATATATTATCGGCAGGACTTTTAATGTTTTTTTCTCTATTTTATAGGGAACAATTTTTACCTACAAGCTATCAAGTTACACACGCCCTATCAATCGTGTCTGTAAGTTTTATATTTGTTATTTTCATTTATGCGGAAACCACAGTAATTTCGACTTTTAGATGGGCACGAATCACCAGACTTCTACTTTAAATAACTTTACACACTGTTCTATATATATATATATATATATATATATATATATATATATATATATATATATATATATATATATATATATATATATATATATATATATATATATATATATATATATATATATATATATATATTCTATGACAGTTAATTAGATATAGTTTATTTTTTATGCATGATTTTTATGAATTTCGTTACAAAAATGTTCAATGAAAACCGCTAAATATTCTTTCAAAAATTCTAAACAAATTTTTTCTTTTAAGGAACATTGCTAAAAAGTGTGTAAGAAATTTTGCTACTTCAAGAACATTTTGTACATGAATATTCGCTAATTAAATGAATTAAAATTTATACAATCTGATCTAAATACAGAGTTAGATACTTCTTCAGCGGGTCCACAAAGAATTTTTTGCCTGACGATACCGTAAAAAGCGAAAGTAGTTGCAGAGAAGAAAACAAGCACTTATGAAGCCACAGAAAACGTCTCTACGGCTGTAATAAGTGTGGAATGGTGTAATCAAATTAGAGCACAAAAACAACCTGATCTGCTACTAAAATGTGTATTAAAAGTCTCAACAAATTTTTTCAAAAAATTCGCTAAAAATTCATTTCAATTACGTAATTTAATCATCCACATGACGTTAAATAAATTTTAAAAGAGAAAAAAATAGTTCCACAAACACTTGGATTTGAACTCGCGTCATCCTGGAATTTAAGTAGGTCTTATACGCGCGTCTAAAGACTTGGCTGTGGACCACATGTCAAATTTGTTGAATTGGATGAGTTAGAAGCTCGTATGTAAATTTATTTTTAGCATACCTAATAATTTCTATTTCAAACGGATTTTTTGCAAATATTTTATCAAATGAACACTTGAACCGGAAACCGGAAATCTAGGATTTTGTTAAAGACACATTATTTAATATTTTCCATACATCATGTCCAGAACCTTTGTTAAAACTCGTCAGATTGGACATTTAAAATCGTTACTTTCACGTTTTCAGAAGAAAAACTATAAAATTCTTATAGTAATTTTTCTTGTATTTCTTGACCTTTTTGAGCGAAGAAAAGAAAATATTTATCTGTAATATTCAGTAGATTTTGTTTCACACACAATATTTTGGTCTTATGATCACCACTCGAACCCAAATTTTTTAACGTCTAACTTTTTTGCCTTTTAACACATCGATCCGAATTTAGCTTTCGTTATTAGCCTTTCAGTGAATTTTCTTTAAAAAAATTCACTAATGAGGAGATCTCGACTTTTGAATTTTGAAAAAATTCCTTCAAATTAGCACTAATTAGGCCCCCGAGAACACATATCCGGGGTCGGTTTGAATTTTTATATGGGCCGATTTTGATCACATTTGGTGAGTACCTTCCTTTTACAAATGGCTTGGATAAGTTCGTTAACCAGGAAAATCTGCTCAGTTGAAATAGATTAAATAATGTTTTCTTATAATTAGACAGACGGATTCCCCCTATCAGTGTCAGTTCTGAGCCAGCCTTAAATGTATGGAATTTAGACCACGAAATTATAATGCATGTTTGTAAGAAAATACATTCGGAACTCAGCAAGTGTGTTATGTTAGCGAATTTTTATTGAATGCCTCAAATTTGAATAGCTCAATTTGCTATTAACCTATAAGGTTCGTGGCCAGGAAACTACTTTTTTCGGGAACATTTTAAGTTTATTTTCGAATTTTTTTTTACATTTTCAAACAATAGAGTTATTTTGATGAAATATGGTACATTATTTTTACTATATATGTTATACTGGTAACCAAATTTGATGTATGTTTTCTTAAAAAAAAATACATATTTGCTATTTAAAACATTTTTATGAAAATTCACTATCATAACGCACTTGCTGCGTCCAGGCTTTTTATTATATAAATCCGGGTACCAAATTTTATTGCGATAGATTTGTTATTTCCGATATCATCATTAGTAATTTTTTCTACGAAAATTGATTAACATCATGATTATTCGTGTTGCTTGTGAAATATTCATCCCTTAACTATTGATTAACTGAACACAAACTTGTAAGCAGTTAAATTTTATGTATTAATCGTTGGAATCACTTCTCTTAACAAATAATTAAAAACTTATAAGGATTGCTGCTAATATAAATAGATAGTATTCGCTGGTTAGAAGACGTTAGATTGTTTTTATAAACGTTTCTAAGAGTATTTTTGTACTATATAGAAACGGTATTTGTATCATAGTTTATGTAAAAGATCTTCAATAATAGTTTATTAAACGTGACGTTTCACTAAACAAGTTAGCATTATCAGAGGACGAAAAATTCTAAACGTTTGATGATTACAATTAATTTTGTTTACATTCTGTGAGGTACTCGGCCGCCGACCTTTGGGGAAGGTTCAAACAAACAAACTTTCACTGCCTCCTTATCGGAAAGTCCCTTTATATGAATTTCGCTATCTTTATTCCCACGTTTTGTCGGCATATCTGTGTGCTCTGTCAATACACTATCCATAGGTGGAGGTCCTGAATTCCAACAACTTTTATTATTTTAGTTTTAGTTATATATATATATATATATATATATATATATATATATATATATATATATATATATATATATATATATATATATATATATACTTTTGAATGTGTTTAGTTGTACTGGTTGTCTAACATTTTTGAGTAATTTGAAGGCTTTCTTCATCTACGTTACGTGATCATTATTTTGGAAATATGCCGGGCCACGCATGATCTATCTATTAGTAGCGTATCTCAGTTGTGCTGAATGTTCATCTATAAATCTAGTTTGCATAGATCTTTTAGTACAACTCATTTCATAGAGACCCGACATTTTGGTGGTACTATCTTTGTCTTTTGGGTTACGACTAACAACATCAACAATATTTTAAAAAATTGTTATTTGACCTAGAACGTTTTTGAAAACTTTTCGTGCTCGAGTAGGTGGTATATAGATAAAAGGGAAAGACGATTAGTTTCTAAAATCATGATATAAGAAGCCATCAATTTTTTCTTACCAGAAAAAAAACTTCTAACAGTCATAATAACCCAATGGTCCACTATAACATAACTATATTCTAGTTTATAACATAATTATATGTATGAAAATACTATGTTCCACATTTTGAATTATGGCATAACTTTTAATTTTTTTGCAAATCACAGTATTCCTATAGTCGAAGTCACATTAATAAAAACTATAATTAACATGAGTCATTTTTATAAATAAATATATATTTTATATTATACCGTTAGAAACAATGCATTGGGAAATCATTAGCACTTTAAGCAACAAACGCTCTTAGCGCAATACAATAATTGGGATACCTACCTATTCTTAAATTGTAACATATTTTTAAGTACTCCTTAGGTTCAATAATGGTTTTCATCACTAAAGTTAGTATCCCTCGTGACATCTACTGCTGAATAGTCGAACTACGTCTATTATATTGAGTTGCGAACAGTCTCCTTTTTTACAATCCGCAATGATTCCTAATTTTGAGTTGATAAATAGAGTATTCATTTTAGCTAATAGGTATCGTCATAGGCAGTGTTCCTGTACCTATGGGGTTTATTTAATCTTAACATTTCACAGCTTATACTTATGTTTATAATTTATTGCAGACCGTTTCATAAATATAAAGCCATCAGATCGGGCATATTTAATATTTAATGCTGCAACACTACAGGCTGTCCGAATTTCGATGCTTTTGTGGGGTAGGTATCTCCGTTATGAGTAAAGATAGAAGGTTGCGGTTTTCACAATACCTCTACTTTTTTGTAAAACTAACGTTGATGAAATCTAAACTGACATGGGACCCTTTGTTCTTGAGCTACATAGGGTGATTGTGAAAATTTGTCATTTTTAGGCAACCACTGTCTTTTTTACGTGATGATGACATACTAAAACTGAAAACTAATAATTATTGTAATAGATTTTTTTACGTAGAATTCAATAATGCAAATAGTTTTTTTATTCAGCATAGCTTTTGTGATACAAACCAAAATATAAAAAAGATTTTTTATGTCATTGAATCCGTGTTATTGAGAGCATATATATATATATATATATATATATATATATATATATATATATATATATATATATATATATATATATATATATATATATGAATATATATGTATATATATATATATATATATATATATATATATATATATATATATATATATATATATATATATATATATATATATATGTATATATGTAACCTTACTGCAGGTTTACTGCTGTGAGCTGTTACAAACTTTTTTCATTCTTACAAATTTTAACTTACGGCAAGCTTAAATTTTAAAAGAGCCTTGCTAAGTTGTAAAATTTAAACTTATATTCCAATTTTGTGAGCATATACTTAGTCTTAAATTCTAAGACAAAAAAAAACTGGTAGTTCGATTTTAATTTTTTCCGATGTTACATAAGCCTAAGAAATGATTACAAGGTTTAAATTCTAAAACTAAACAAATCTTGATTTATTTAACACATCTTCAAACCATTATCTATTGAAAATGCCCTCTTTCTCGCTGAATACAATCTTATGCTCCTGTGCCAATGGATCAAGCGACAATTCTTGTTTGACGCTGGTTTTCCCTTGTTGATTGGACAGCTTACTAAATAGGCCCCGATGATTCCAATCATATTGTTTGAAACTTTTGAGTATACCAAATCTTTGATTTTTCCCCAAAAATAATAGTTTAAAGGATTATGATTAGAAGATCTACGTGGCCATGCAATGGGTGCCCCTCGATAAATCCATTGTGGATAATTGTTGTTCATAAACTTCCGGGCCTCAATTCCGAAATGTGCTGGTGCCTCATCCATTTGAATTCACATGTATCTTCTTTTGATCAGGGGAACATATTCTAAAAGGGATGGCAACTCTTCCACAAGGAACTTAGGTAATTGGCGAGATTTAATCTTATAGGAGGAATGTAAGGACCAACTAGCAAATCATCGTTTAAGGCAGCCCAAACGTTCACGGAAAATTATTGCTGGAAGCTAGACGGACGTATTGCTATGAGATTTTCTAATTTCCACCGATGCAGGTTTCTCAGATTGATGATACTGCGCCTGGTAAATGAATACGAGTACTTCCGTCGCAAAAACCACAAATTAAGTGCATATCCGCATAATCTTCACCAGAAAATCGGTAAGACATTTGAAATAATAAACCAGCAACTCTAATATTCAAAAAAAAAATTACTTTTGTTAGGCTTGTAACTTCGGAAGGAATATAAATCGAACCACCACTTTTGTGTTTTTTGTCTTAGAATTAAGCCTATTATATGCTCACAAAATTTGAATATCACGATACTGGACACTTGTATATACAGTGCAAGTGGAATAATTTCAATTAATCTACTATAGCTTTTTTTCAATAATGCTCGGAGGCGTCAGATACTAATATTATACGATTTGTCCCAAATGTCATTGGTAAATTTTGTAAATGACAACTCTAGATTTTTGTTGACTATTTTAAAGTACATGTCAAGCTATACAAAACCACCAAATTTCAAATTTTTATTATAGATCCTGAGATGAAAGCACAAAAAAATTAGTATGTAACACTATACACTTTAGTTTAGAGCACCAATAAATTCCTTCACTTTGGTTTTTTGTTTTTTTTTCACGTTTTGTTATCCACACTATGGACAGCGAATTACTGAATTACTCAAAACTCAAACAATTCACGCTACAATAAGATTGTTCAATCCTTAAAACTTCCAGAAAAATAAATAGACACAGGTCAAATAACATTTTATGATGATGAAATCATACATAAAAAAGTCTGGACGCAACAAGTGCGTTATGGTAGTGAATTGTCATAGAAATGCTTTGCAAATATGTCTTTTTAATGTAAGCAGGCATCAAATTTGGTTACCAGTATAACCTTTGACAACTCTAGATTTTTGTCGACTATTTTTAAAGTACATGTCAAGCTATACAAAACCACCAAATTTCAAATTTTTATTATAAATCTTGAGTTGGAAGCACGAAAAAAAATTAGTATGTAACACTATACACTTTAGTTTAGAGCACCAATAAATTCCTTCACTTTGGTTTTTTTTTTTCACGTTTTGTTATCCACACTCTGGACAGCGAATTACCTAATTACTCAAAACTCAAACAATTCACGCTACATTAAGATTGTTCAATCCTTAAAACTTCCAGAAAAATAAATAGACACAGGTCAAATAACATTTTATGATGATGAAATAATAC
Source organism: Tillus elongatus (assembly GCA_964006375.1). Lineage (NCBI taxonomy): Eukaryota > Metazoa > Arthropoda > Insecta > Coleoptera > Cleridae > Tillus > Tillus elongatus. The sequence goes on along the minus strand of OZ023262.1, from coordinate 181,460,107 downwards.
ATAAAAAGTATGGACGCAACAAGTGCGTTATGGTAGTGAATTTTCATAGAAATGCTTTGCAAATATGTCTTTTTTAATGAAAGCAGGCATCAAATTTGGTTACCAGTATAACCTATGTACCATATTTCATCAAAATAACTTTAGTGTTTGAAAAAGTACAACATTTTTCGAAAATGAACTACTAAAATGTTCCCGAAAAAACTGGTCTAATTTGCCTGGCCAACGAACCTCCCCAAACAAATAATTATATCTTGGTAGGTGGGTAAATCACCTACCAAGATATAATTATTCACACAGAATGCTATTCGACAAAACTTCCAAAAAAAGTTTTTTCACGGATATCCGATTCATTACCAAAATTTCACATAAATTTTACAAACAATGATTTGTATGAAAACTTAAAAATAAATGTATACGGGACTTCGATTTTTTTTTTCATGAATAAACGAAAACCTCACATCTGAATACGTCATTTCCATGAGAGTCTGCTATATATTGGTAGAAGCGCCTTATTATAATTTTTCATATGTGCCAAAGATGTAAAACAATCGAAATAATTCGAGAACAATGAACGCTATCAATTGTTTTGTAAAAACATGCATTATAATTCGTTGAAAAATGCAATAATATAAAAGGTGTTCGATTTGAAAAACAAAATGTGTATCACTTATGGGCCATCCTGTGATTGTCGAAATAATTTTATAACTTGTAGCTCAAGACACCCTATAATTATTAACGTATACAATTGTTTCCAGTATCTTGTATAATAACGTCAATAATGAGCTTTATAGTAGAAATGAGTCACCGTGTATATATGTAAACAGATAAAAACTGAAACTAACACCGCATATGAGTTCTAGGGTCCTAGTTCGCGATTATTTAAAGAATTCTTTGCACACCCCAAAAGTGGCCGTGTCCCCAATAGCGAATTTTTTCTAGGAAAATTCTCTAAAAATTATAGTTTTAAACCATAAACTCTATAACTAAAACTACTGCCAAAGCAGCAGAGAAATAAATTTCTCTTTGAAATGAATTTTCTGGAAATATTTTAGTAACATGAAGGACAAGACGGTAGAAGCTGGACCTTAAAGGTTTGTAAAACACACTTCTTGCGACATTTTCTCTAAATAACCCTTATTCGTTTCAGGTTCTTTGTTAAAGTTGCCAAATTTAACGTGTCAAATCCCGACGTTTTAAGAGGAAAAACTATAAAATTTTGAAAGTAATTTTTCTGACATTTCTTGACCATTTTGCGCCAAAAAACTTAGTCTATGTCTGTAATATAAAATAGATTTTGTTATCCACACAAAATATTTTGTTTTTGTGCGTATGTATGGATGTATGTATGTATGTATTTATATATATATATATATATATATATATATATATATATATATATATATATATATATATATATATACATATATATACACATCCAACCGATAACGCAAAAAGTAATTAACCTATTTTGATGGAACTCGGCAAGTACATTTTCTTTATTAATAGCTTGGATGAGTTCATTAGCCAGCCCGATCGGACCAGTTCTTCTACAAAAAAAATGAAAGAAAAATTTGTATCTCAAAAAATAACGAAGCTATTTTGATGACATATATGTTGCCCTGGTAAATCTTATAATGTACCGAAATTCACCTCTCTAGGCTAATAGAAAATTGAGTTATTTAAATTTGAAGCATTTAACTAAAATTTGCTACCATAACGCACTTGCTCTGTCTCAACCTTTTTTTGTTTGTTTTAACTTTTATGGTGTAAACCTGCGTACCAAATTTGGTTAATATATATACTGTTTTTTTCCGGAGATATAAAAATTTTCCGGGAAAAACTGAGCCGATTTTCTGACTAATGAACTTATATTAGCCACTTTCAAAAGGAAGGTAATCACCAAATTTGATCGAGATCGGCACATTATTTTTTTAGTTATCGGTGTGATACATACATATTCATATATATATATATATATATATATATATATATATATATATATATATATATATATATATATATATATATATATATATATATATATATATATATATATAAAGTGAAGATGATCCCGGATATGGGTCTAGGAGTCCCAGTTTGCGCTCATTTGAAGAAATTGTTTCAAAATTCAAAATTTATTAGTGATTTTTTGAAAGAGAAAATTCACTAAAACAACAATCCGCTATTAATGACTCGGGCGCGTTGTTAGTTCGCGGTTGGTGTTGGTGTTGGCGTTGGCGTTGCTATGTTGCTATTTGAAGACGATGACATAGAGTCGAACATACACGATCACGAAAACGGAGGGAATTCAAATAATTGTTTACAAACTAAATCAAAGTCTCAGAAACATTACAGTTGTAACTTTACGCGAGCTTACAAACGGAGAAAAACATCAAGCTGACAAAGGAGATATTGCATTTGAAAGTTATGTTAAAGTTTTATTTGTAAGTTTTCATTGTTTTTTGGCTGAAAACATCTAGAAATGTTGCAAACTTAACTTGTTTAATGGAAACTTATATAACGTTCTGGTAAGTATTTGTAAGTTACCATGCTTGGTGTATATATATATATATATATATATATATATATATATATATATATATATATATATATATATATATATATATATATATATATATATATATAGCAATTATTCTTAATGGCTGAGCACATTGTTATTTTTTGTATACTTAATATAATCTTACAAGAGCACTTACTTTAAGTTTACATTTTACTTTCTGGTGTGGCATGAAAAATAAAAGATAAAATATGCTATAATTTATTATACATTTTCTAATTAATACTAATTATTTTATGTCGCACTAAAAGCAATTAATTTTAAATAATTAAGCTACAAAAGTATTTTGATATAACTAATATAAAATCATTAAACCTGGTTATTTGAAACAGTAATGTTGAAACAAAAAAAACACTGAGAAATCTTGTGAGTTGTGCGCTGGAGCACCATCCTGTCAAAAAATGTGTTATTTAAATGAGCCAATGACCATTTAACTAGCCTTGTATATATTTTCGTATAAGCAAGCCCTTCACATGTTAGAATTTAAACTTCAATGTTACCAATATTCTAGTGGCTACACATGTCTGTAAACTTACATTCAGATACTTAATAAGTCAACAATTTGAGTATTGTACATTTATTCGGGGTGAGTAAGTACTGATAAAAATGCAAAGAAATGTTAGTGAATAAAAAATATTAATAAAACAATTTAAATTTCAATAACATAAAAAAAGAGATTACAGTTCTTCGAGTTAACAGAAAATCTAATAGCCAAATACCAAGTTTCCGAGATCAATATTTGAGGTGACCCCCCACTGAAATAACTTGAAATTCGGTTAGGGGATTAATCCCTACAAGCTACTGGGTGGCGCTAAAGAAATTGCATTACATATTACTTATACCTTTATAAAAGCTGAGTATGGCCTGCATCCAAAGTTCTCTAGAATGGGTTCAGGAGTGTATCTATACTAGGATACCTTACTAAAACTAGGAATACCATTTTCAGAGCCAGTTCTTAATTAAGTTTTTTTCCCGATTACGTCGTGCTTCTCTGTGAATTCTGTTGTAGCAAACGCTTGGAATCCTCCAGTGACATGCTGTATAGACTCTGACGTCTTAAATCTGCATTTGTCATCTTAAAACGAACGATCTCCAACTATATACTTTAAATAGTTTCTTGTATGGCCAGCCAAAACCCCTCTATCCCTGAAAACATTTGTCCCGATATCAACCAGTAGTTCGACGCCTAGTTTTCGACATACACCTGGGAGGTCTCATTCAGATATCGCCCATGGAGGAGCTTTGGATTCAGGATTGCAATTTGTCTTGATCAGCCAGGTGGCGACTTTGTATTTCATCATTGCGTAATTGTAATGGTGTTGAATCATTTGCCTAGCAAATGGCACGGTATCGTCCAGAACTAAGCGGCTGTCGGTGGAAATATGTAACAACATGTATGAGGTATGAAATATTGGTTGGTTTTGATGTTTGTTTTACTCCGGCTTATATTCTCAAATAAATAACTGAGTGCAGAACATGCGCATGTATTAAGAACTTTAGTCAAGTTATTGCTATTAAGATGTGCTTCCAACATCTGTTTTACTCGCTTCGCAAACTCATTTGCCAGTTCAGTCTTCATTATGGAGTGGTTCATTTTGTTCGCTTACTGTAGTTCCAAGTATTTGTGACACAGTATTCTACATCCATTTAGGTTGCTGATCATTCTGCATTTCATATACACCTAATTTTTCCTCCGACTACACATAAGGTGCAACATTTGTCAAGCCTAACTTGCATGTCAATAGTTCTGGAAAACCTTTCCACGATTTTTAGTGGTTGTTCCAGATGGTTCCTTGTGAAGACTATCACCTTAATATCATCCATATACAGCAGATAATTTAGCCACATATGCTCTTTGTCGTTGCATTTGATACCGAAGCCATATCTGGTAGAGTTAAGATGGTTTTATAGTGGATTCACTGCGAGTCATAAAAAAGGACTTATCGAGGCGTCTTGAAATATACCTCTTTTAATTGGAACATCGTGTGAGTTTCGATGTTATCACCAGTTTGTACTTCTAGCTGAATTTTTGTGTTCTCCAGGTGGATTGTGTGTTCTAGAAACCTCAGGATATCAGTGTCGATCTTGTATATCTTCAAACACTTATACGTCATTCGCATGGAACTGAATAAAACGCAACAAAGAGATTTATTCGTACATTGTAAGCTTAATTGCACACAACCAGATCAATGTTAGTTGTCCCTTGTATCCCATAGATCCCTTGGCACACCGTTTTTAGTGAATTTCAATTATGTTGTTTAGTGCACAGTGCGCGTATATGAGTTTGTTAAGGCAGGATGTCATCATCTTATATAGGGTCGGAAGAAAAGTTATTGGACGGTGCCTGCCAGCGCCTGCAGAACAGTAGTGGTCCTTTGATAAAAAGCTAGATATCTTTATGTGTGAAAAACATCGCCATCTCCCTGGGGTCAAGTATAACGTCATTTATTAATACAGCCAATATATCTTGTGTACCACAAAATTTCTTGAGCCAAAACCTTTGGTTATCAAACCCATCCAGTTATTAAAGCCCTTTAATTACCGCTTAAGTCTTCATCCGTGGTAAAGGGCTCATGATACTTGTTCATAACTCTTACAAATTTGGTGTTGTTCGTAAATTCAGCTGGCGTCAGTATTGCAGGAAGCTGGTGTGGCTAGTTAACTTTCACAGAACTCTACGATTTATTACTTATTTGGAAAAGTATTGGTAGCTATATTTGTAGCAGAATTAACCTGACGGTCGAGAGTCCTTTCAGAACGGCCCGACTTAGTATCGTGGCATTTCCTATTATTGCTCGTTTTATATCTTCTCAAGCGTTCTTGATATACAAAAGCCTGAACGCAGCAAGTGCGTTATTGTGGTGAATTGTCATAAAAACATTTTTAATAGCAAACATGTCTTTTTTAATGAAAGCGAGCAACAAATTTGGTTACCAGTATAACCTATATAGTAGAAACAATGTACCACACTTCATCGAAATAACTTGATTGTTTGAATAAGTACCAAAATTTCCTAAATGTTCCCGAAGAAACTGCTCCGATTTTTCTGGCTAACGAACCACTTCAAGCTATTTAATCCCAAAACTTTTCGACAAAACTCGCAAAAGAAAATTTAGAAACAGTTTTTCACGACAATCTGAAAACATTTTTTTTAAATAACTTATTATATTATATTATTATGCCCTTCACTTCTGAGATACAAAATACACGATGTTCCATTTAAAGCAATTGGGTTACGCAAGTTTGATCTTTTTTTAATTCAGTCATTATTTGAAAGCGCCCTGTATACGGCATTTCAATTTTTCGACGAATAATATAATCGACATCTCTGAATGCGTCAGTTTTATGACTCTGTTATCCACTGGTTAAAACGCGGTATCATAATTTTTTATAAATTTAAAAATGTGAAAAGTTGCAAAACAATTAAAATAACTTGTAAACGATGAACGTTTTAAAAATTTTCCCCTACAGACATGCACTATAATTCGATGAAAAATGCAAAAATGCAATGACTTAAGTTGTGTTCGAAAGAAAAATTGTATCACCAACGACCAATGCACCATCGTATGATTGTTAAAATTATTTTATAAGATGCAGCTTAAGATACCATATAATTAACATATACAATTTTTTCTCGTATCTTGTTTAATAACGGATATATTGAGCGTTATCGTAGAAATGCATCAGTCTCTATATATGTAAACAGATAAAAACTGAAAGTAACCCGGATATGGGGTCTAGGGGGCCTAGTTTGCGCTCATTTGAATAAATCTCTTTAAAATACAAAAATCGTACTCTTTTCCGGGAAAAACTGAGCCGATTTTCCTGGCTAACGAACCTACCCAAACCACTTGCAAGAGAAAGGTACTTACCAAATTTGTTCAAAATCGGCCCATTATTTTTTGAGTTATCGTGATTTTATAAATATAAACTCTTTGATGATTTCTATGTGTCACATCAACATTTTGTAATTTTAATTTACTTAAATTAATAAAAAAACGTATACTAGCTAATACAACAACCCTCTTATCATCCAATTTATATCTTTACTCAACCTATATTTCACTGTTGCTAATAAATTTGCAGTCCTTTTATTTGATATTTTCCAACGTTTGTGACCACACATAGTTCACTCTTACAAACTTTGCACCTCATTTTAATCATTTATTTTACTACTTGCGTATCTATGATCGGACATATATATATATATATATATATATATATATATATATATATATATATATATATATATATATATATATATATATATATATATATATATATATATATATATATATATATATATATGGGATTACTGTTGTTTTGATCCACTAAATATATTCAAAGATGGTTGTTCGACTATCTGAGTCTTTCTGGTACATGACGTGTTTACCCCATAATATGCATTGTAAGTCACCCTTTTCGACCCTGACATTATCTGGTCTGATTTACTATTTAACGCGAAAGAAAAATCTTGTTTCCTGACAAAAGCTGGAGTTTATAATTAGCTTGTACACATTGTAACGCAATCTACATAGGTCAAACTTCTAGAAATTTTAACACCTGATACAAAAACATATTTCTGCATTTAGAAATAACCACGCTGACAAATCTACATTTGCAAAACATATTATTGATACCGAACATCGACTTGCAGTAAATAACCGTATACACAACATTTTTATAATGACAAACGTAAACTAGACTTTTTTGAAGCTTTAGAAGTCAAAAAGCACACACACGACAATGGCTACCTTGTTTTAAACGAGCAAACTGATTAAATGAATTCCGCTTTCTTGGATATTCTTCTTTCTAATTAAATAAGTCAAAGAAGATAATGTTAACTATTCTTTCAAAAAAGTTGTAATAAGATAATGAGTTGATGTATGTCAATAATTTCGTTGTATAGAGACTGCTTTTATACTATTATTGTTTAGTTAATTTATTGTTGTAACTGTTATCATAGCTATTATGGGCTAGTTCTATTTTTATGTTAAATATTGACATACATCACTTAGACATTTTGAAAGCCTCATCTGTCATCTGTGTTTCATTTTATTTTCAATTTGATAAATTTTTTGATCAAAACATCATATCATAACATAGCAACAGATCTTTATTTGTAGTTGTCATGATTTCGTATTAATTTAATTTTTATCTGTCTGAGAATGCTGTAAAGCAGCGAAACTAGTCACAGAAACGTTGAAGAATATCCTAGAACATCCAGAATTCATAAGGGCCACTTGCTCCAGTTAGCTTACGCGTTGGCTACGTCCTTCACCTACAAAAACGAAAACCAACAGTGAAGCCAGAGAAGTAGTCTCCAAGTCTGTATGTAGTAAAATATTTCTTATACGGCAATTTGCAAAAGTGCTGTTTTTAAATCAAATACTATCTTTTTTTCTAATTTCTTAATAGTAATATTTTCGCTACATTAACACATTTCCTGTTTAAGGAATTTTTATTGTTATTATTTTCCTTTTATATCACTATTTAGGTAATAATGAGTTTGATTAAGATATTTTCGGATTAAGATATTTATTTTAACATATTTGCTGCATATCGTGCGAAGGCGGTATGTAGATAACAACTAGCTCAACGCTTAAAAGTTAGAAAAATATGCGAAGGGTAAGTAAAAGACATGAAAGTATCTTTTAAGGCTGGCATCTTAGCAGTTTTGTATCAATTTCAGGATAGCCTGAAGTCATTGTCTTTTATATATTCATTGAAATGGTATTGGAATGTTGTTTTACCTTTTAGTTTTAAACTTGCCAAAGCGATCTCCTTTCAATCATTCAAGAACAATAATTTTACCGGCGGTTTTCAAACTTTTGAGTCTTCTGTTATGATTATAATTTTAGTGTATAAAGCTATTTTTTTATGAAAACAAAATTACAAGTTACTGCCTATCCAACATATTATATCTTAGTTTCTTTGCGTTTTTGGGCACAAAATTTAAATCCAATGTTTTGTAATTTTGCGGCCACTTAACCCAAAAACATTTTCATGGATAGTAAATTTTAAAAGTTGTCACTAAACGAAGATTGGAACCTGTGATGAGCACTGATAACCAGATTCAAGGAACACATGGCACAGCTGAAATACGGTAGTGTGGATAAGTCATGCGTGGCATAACATATTTGGGATAATAATCACCACATAGATAAATAAAATCTTAAACTTATCAAAAATATTAATGTCAACCACCGAAGTTAGATGCGTACGAAAGTATTTAAATTTCTAAGGCAATAAGAAATAAAAGTTCCTTAAACCGAGCCCCGCCGTTCATTTATAGTCCTTTGCTTGCACTCTCTCTTTGACATATAAAATATTCCAAACCTCGGCAGGTAAAGTTAGAACGAATCTTCAAAAACCTCGGCCGCCAATTAAAATATAATCCACAGAAAATTTTCCTGGGATTTCGTGCCTCTCTTTATCGGTCTTTACCTAAGACGTAAAAAAATAAAAAGTGATGTTTAGTTGTAAGAAGTTTAGAATTTTTCATCCTTTGATGACGCTTACTTTAGGGAAACGATTGTCAGGTCTTTGAAAAAATGTGTTGTGGTGATCTGGGTTCTCAAAGTGTACTTAGTAATAAATTGTGTTTAACACCCAAAAAACTTAAGTCGTGTGGCCATTACTACAAACAAGTTTTTGTAATAATCATCAAGTAATTTTTTTTACAAAGCCAGAAACTCGAAATTGGTTTGGTAGGTGCTCTAGTTTGTATAAAAGCTACTTGTATACCAAATTACGGCAAAACAATTTTGTTATTTCGGAGATACAAACATTTTCCGTATTATAAACTAAAATTTTCCTGGAAAAATTGGCCTGATTTGCCTAGCTAACGAAATTGTCTAAGCCATTTACGAACACAACATATTTGCGAATTTTCATTAATATTGGTAAATCACATTTTGTGATACTTCTTTCGCAGTAAGCAAACTTACATAAGTTATTATCAAACAAGTTATTTTGTAAAATCTCTGAATATTTGCTTAAGAGACAATTGAAAACTTACACAGGGGACTTTAACTGCAACAGTTCTTTTGCTAGCTTTTGTTTCTCTTAATTTGTAACGTTGCACACTTTGTTTATTAAAAACTCTCCGCGTGACGTCGAGTTTAACAAATGCCAATGTTTTAGTCAATTTTCTTAAAAAAATTCACTAATGAGGTGATCTTTGTTTATATATATATATATATATATATATATATATATATATATATATATATATATTTGTGTGTGTGTGTTTTGTTTCTTTAACGTCGGCCTATTTCCGCGTCTATGGCCAATCACCGACGCCAGGGAGCAGTTTCACCTCACTATCCTAGACATTTTGCCGAACCCCTGCCTTTCTGTAAGGCGGGTAGGGATCTTTATCGTGCCCAACATTGCATGGACACTGGATCGACGGCTTTACGCCCCCTCCGGTACTGAAAAAGTGAAAGGAGTACCCTGAGTTCGAACCCAGTACCCTTCGGTTCAGAGGCATACGTTCTTACCCCTGAACCACCGAGGTTATATATATATATATATATATATATATATATATATATATATATATATATATATATATATATATATATATATATATATATATATATATATATATATATATTTAAAAGTTACACCTGGAATACTAATGCTGGCTGAAGTCCATGAGATACCCATCGATGTTTCAGTTGTGCTTTTTAAACGCCCGAGTCAAAAACCTTTACACTTCTCTCTATTTAAAATTGCTCCAGAATTTACCGAATATATTTTCAAAACCTCTACTAGACTGACAAACTCACACTTTTCAGTTATGTTATTAAAAACATCGTCTGCGTATGCTGACACTTTTAGATAATTATTTTGTCCAATGGGGCCAGCAAGTCTTAGATCAGTAAGTTTTTGTCTCAAGAGATTCAGCAAGGGTTCTAAACAAAGCGAAAAAAGGACGCCTGAAGGTAGGCATCCCCGGCATGCCTTTCTTTATTATTGGAGATATCAAAAATTTTGTTGTTGTTATCATACATATGCCACTGGTATGCAAAAGATTTATTAGGTTGATAAGATACGGGCCAAAGTTATAGAGTCTTAAAACTGTGAAAAGATAGCTGTGTGTGATGTCAAAAGCATTTTTTCGATCTAGATAGACAATTGCTGCACATCCACTTGTTTGTATAGATAATAATGTCACGAAACAGGTGTAAGGAGTCGTAAATTGATCTTCCTGGAAGACAATAACTTTGATCCTCCTGAACTAAAGTATTTATTACCTTGTACATTCTCACAGAAATTGACTTCAAATGATCTTATAATCCGTCGTCATGACATATACAGGTCGCCAGTTTTTTAAAAGTAATGGCTCACCCGTTTTAGTGAATTTTTATTTAAAAAAATTCACTGATGAGGAGATCTTGACTTTTGAATTTTGAAAAAATTCCTTCAAATTAGCACTAATTAGGCCCCCGAGAACACATATCCGGGGTCGGTTTCAATTTTTATATGTTTATATATATATATATATATATATATATATATATATATATATATATATATATATACTTTATTTGTTTGCTGTACGTTTGTGATTTCTTATTGGTTTGCGGTTCGAAACTGCAGTCCACGCAAACCAATAAGAAAATAAGAAATCACAAACGTACAGCAAACAAATAAAGTGTATATTTAAAAGTGATTACAGTGTAGTGCACTATTTCTAAAGATATATATATATATATATATATATATATATATATATATATATATATATATATATATATATATATATATATATATATATATATAATAACGTATTCCAATTATATTGGAATCTTTTAAAAAAGGTTTTATTTAAGATATAAACAGACAGGCAAACTACATTCAATAACTAATTACTTATAATAATATAAATGCTCTGAATTTTACAAGTGTTGTATAAATTACAGGAGCGAATGAAGATTACAGTGAACACGTCTAATGTTTCCGTAATAATGATTATAACGTCTCTTGCAAGATCACACACTCCGTGTTGGGTAGAAACACTATCACATGCGAAGTAACTTAATATGCTGAGTAAGCTGTTCATTGCACTTTCCTTATGATGACTGGTTGAGATCGACTAGGCCAAAGGGTTTCGTTCTAACTTAACTCCTCCATCATCAGATACAAGAACGCCCTCGTTCTTTCGATTATGTTTGATTTTTGGTAAACTGCTTCTTCTTCTGTAACCTATTATTGCTATTATCATAAGAAACAAAATAATAAAGATGGTTATTCCTATATGGGTGCCGTGTATCAGTGGGTGTATACGGGTAGAGTGAATCTTCTGAAGATGTTGTTTTAGCTTGACGTTGTCCTTGAGATGTATTGGTCTATATTGGATCGTCGCTATTGATTTATCGAGGGGAATCAATGTTTCTTGTTCCCAGGTTATATTTTGATGGGTGTCTTCATAGGTATTTCCATTGATTATTATTCTGCATTCGGCTACGGCAGTTAGCACGCTGGTTTCTTCTAAACGATGTCTTTTCAAACTTTGTGGGCACTGTTCTGTGAACTCTTGAGGTTGATTGGTTATTGCCAGGACGTTGCCATTGTAGAGCTGCACTGAGTATGAAAATTGGTTGATTACTTTGGCAAGGGTGCAGTTCTTGAGCTGGTTTAGGAAACAGTCTTCTTCGAAGAATTCATCTTTGCATATTATAGCTTCTTCAATTCTAGGGCAGTGTTCTTTGGTCCACAAGTTCTTATCGGGAGTCTCTAAGTAATAAGAGCTCGGAGGTACAAGAAGGGTATTTTGGTAAGGGACAGGTATAATGTGGTAATAGGAGCCAGAGGTCGGATGTAAAATCGGGATTTTTAATTGACATACAATAGTGTCCCTAAATGCAATTAAATTAAGTTGAGTAAATTCTAAAATTTTAAATATGTGATTGCGGTCAAAGCTTATCAGTTCAGCATTGCTATAGATTAGTTTTAAATGGTCACTTATGTGGGTCAAATCACGAGAAGTGAAAATCTCTATATTAGTAAGGCCATTAAAAGCAAGACTAATTGTTCTCTGAAGGATTTTTATGTGCTCTAAAAGATTATCGTTTAGAGATTTTTGGAAGCTGTATAAACCTATCTGATGTTGAAACTCCTTAAGCTCTTTAAAAGATTGTTTAATGAGATCGAGGTTTTTATTGATCACGTCTTGTTCCTGTTCAAATCTATCAGTTATTAGAGAAGCAAAAGATACCAAGTCGGAAACTTGTGACATAAGTCCATTTTGATTTGAAAATAACAAATCTAAATTTTTGTTAATTTCTTTGAGATCGTCCTGATCGAGATTACCTGTTATTGTTTTGATCACAGATCCTAGACCGTTAATTAGACCTCTTTTGTTACGAGAGTGAGTTAATTTAGAAAGTTCATTTTCGATATCGTTTATTTGCTTATTGATTATTTGTTGATAGGGGTAAGAATGCTTACTAAGCAATTCTCTATTTCTGATACAATTTTGATAATTTTCTTCCAATAAAGTAAGGTTGAAATAAAAATAGATTCGATGAAAATGATTAATTATTTTAGCGACACCTATCGGGTCTTTAAAATATCCATTAGTTTTAGCGGGATGAATTTGAAGGGCCGGGATCGGACGTACCAGGAGCGCTAGTATCGTTCTGAAACACAAATTTTTTCCTTACTCGTTTTACATTACTAACGTGTGCTTGTTTCTTTCTGCTAAGGGGTAGACTAATTTTTATACCCTTTTGTTTTACATTTTTGTGAATTTTGTAAGGCGAATCTAGTTTTTTCACTCGAGGAGTTTTTATAGCTAGTTTTTGTTCATTTATAATGGGTACATTTTCTCGCGCTTCATTTAATTTTTCTAAATTTTTGTTTAATTTTTCTTTAGTTTTCTTATATATCTGATCATAAAAGGGGATGATTTCTTTAAGTCTTTTGGAATTATATTCCTCATAAACTGTAGCTGTGGGATCTATAGGATCTAATTTATCAAAGGGTCCATATAGGAGGTGAAAAGGTGTATAGCCTGTTGTAGAGTGTATTGATTGATTATAAATTATAAGTGCGGTAGTTACTAGTTCTAAAATATCTTCTTTAGGATTATCTATTAATAAACATCTTACTTTCTCGATGAGTGTTGAGTGAAATCTCTCAATGGGTGAATTTGAATTTGGATTCTGAGGGGACGTAACGTGTAGTTGTATTTTAAAGGTCTTTAGGTATTCTTTTAGTACATTATTATCGAATTCCTTACCGGGGTCGCAAACTACCCTTAAAGCGTAATTATGGTGCGTAAAATAGTGTCTTAACTTTTTAACTATAGTAAGACCGGTTCCGTCTTTTATAAAATATGCTTGGGCATATTTGCTAAAAAGATCAATAATCGTAAGGAACTTATAATTATTAAAAGAAAAGGTATCAATATGTATGACCTCAAAGGGTCTTTTCGCAACCAAAGGGCCTTGGAAAGGAACCTTATATGGATTTCGTTCGTATTTACCTTTTAAACAAGTTTCACATTTATTAATAATATCGTTTATGTGATCTTTCATCTTGGGCCAATAATATTCGTTTCTGAAATGATTAAACGTTTCGTTAACGCCATTATGATTCGACTTATGATAATCTATGATAAGCGCTTGTTGATCTAAATGGTTTTCTATGTCTTTAAGCATTTTATCACACCTTACTAATTTAATCGAGGAATTTAGATTGTTTCTTACGTAATTTATAGTTTCTAACATTAATTCTTCATTCAAAAAATAAAATGCAGTAAGAGCGTTAGGGTTAAGATATTCTTTCATAAATCGTTCTATTTCACGACGTTTTTGTTTCTGTAAAATATGAACAATCGTTCTTTCCTTAGTTTTAAATATCTTCTGTTTTTGTATAGAGTGTTTTTGACCATATTTGAAAATAACTTGGTGCGAGTAAACGTTAAGTGGTTTTTCTGTCAATGGTATAACACCTACAGGGTGTTCCTGAGAAGAGTGCACGGTAGCATCTGTTTCGGGATTTCTCGAAATGGGTAATTCTATGCCAAGACTTTGTAAATCTTCGTCGGTAAGTTCTTGCAAATCTTCGGCGTTATTTAGTAGTGACATAAGGTCTAAGGGGTCGTCTTCAATAGCGTTAATTTCTTGAGTCGGAATTCGCGAAAGGGCATCGGCAACAACGTTGTCCTTTCCTTTTTTGTATTTAATATCATATTCGAATTCCTCTAGTTTAAGACGCCATTTTACTAGTCTAGAGTTCGGTTCTTTGATAGAGAAAAGCCAAACTAGGGGTTTGTGATCGGTTTCGATGCTGAATTTTCTGCCAAATAAATAAGGGCGAAAATGTTTGCAGGCTGTTACAATAGCAAGTAACTCTTTTTCGATGGTGGAATAATTTTTCTCTGCACTATTGAGAGCTCTGGAATAAAAAGCGATAGGCTTTTGTTCTTGGGACAAAACCGCTCCGATTGCTGTGTTGCTAGCATCGGTTGTTAAATAGAATTCTTTTTCAAAGTCAGGGTAAGCCAGAATAGGAGAGTTAGAAATTAATTCTTTTGCATGCTCGAAAGCTTGGATGTATAGGGGATCATCTATGTTCATAGGGGTGTCTTTCTTTAGGCGTTTAGTTAATGGATGAACGATTTTTGCGAAATTTTTTATAAATCTTCGGTAATATCCAATCAAACCTAAGAAGGATTTTATCTGCTTTTGATTTTTCGGAAGAGGGTAGTTTCGAATAGCCACAATTTTATTGGGATTCGGTCTTATCCCGTCCTGTGATATCACATGTCCGAGAAAAGCTACCTCTTTACGCAAAAATTCACACTTATCAAGTTGTACCTTTAAATTTACTTCCCTTAGTTTTTGGAAAACTTGTTTTATGTGTATAAGATGTTCTTGGATGGACTTAGAGAAAATTACGATATCGTCCATGTAGACGAAACAAAATTTATGCAAGTATTCCCGGAAAATATTATCGATCATGCGTTCAAAACTGCTCGGCGCGTTCTTCAATCCGAACGGGACCCGAAGGTACTCATAATGCCCATTGTTAACGGTAAAGGCAGTTTTTTCAATACTCTCTGGGGTGAGTTCTATCTGATGGAACCCTTGAGCAAGATCAATAGTGCTAAAATATGTGCATTTTCCGAGATTGTCCAATATTTCCTCTATGCGTGGTAAAGGGTACTTGTCATCTATAGTATTGGCATTTAGTTTTCTATAGTCTATAACAAGTCTCCATTTGCGTTTACCGCTAGAATCGATTTTCTTGGGGATGATCCACACCGGAGCTGAATAGGGTGAGATGGAAGGGCGAATTATTTTATTATCTAAAAGTTTTTGAATTTGGGACTGAATCTCGTTTTTTAGATGAAAAGGATATCTATATGACTTTACATGAATGGGAGTTTCATCTCGTGTTCTTATATGATGTTTAACAGTGTGTGTAAACGTTAAATCCGAATTTTCGTTATAAAAAATGTCTTTATATTTTTTACATAAATGTAGTAGTTTTCCTTTTTCTTCATCATTAAGATGAGATGTTCTTATAAGGCTAGACAAATCAATATAAGTATCATCTTTGTTTTCTTTAGGTAACTGGGATTGTACGTCATAAGCTACAATTGGTTCGACTTCCATTGGCTCGTAAAAATTTATTGGAATTAAATTTGGAGTTTTTCTTTCTATAGGAACCGTACAAATACCATTACACGCTAAAGCAATTGAATTTTGGGTGCTAAAGGTTGACTCATTCATTTCGGGTAGCAGAACGGAGCCATTCTCTACATTTACCGGAATTTTAATAGTATCTCGACAAATTTGTTTAAATGGTTTAAAATTCGCGGGATTCAAGTCGAAAAAAAATGGTATTTCGATGTTATTGATTTTTAGAACTTGGTTTTCATAATCTAATTTTGCTTTTAATTCTCTAAATAATGAGGAACCTATTAAAGCATCAAATCTATTATGCCATTCGGCAACGCAAAATGTAATTCTGTTATTAATGCCAAATTCTTTTAAAATAGGGGCAATTAATCTATAATTACCTTGTACTGTACCAGCTATAGATTTTAATATAAACGGGTCATTAGTAAAATAATTTTTGCTAAAACATTCGGCAACATTAGGGTTAATAACACTGTTCGATGCCCCCGTATCCAGGAGAATTTTCATATTTAAAGATGGACACACTATAAATGGGAGTTTTGGGGCACCTGATATATAATTTATATCTATGAATTCTGTTCTTCCGAGGCTTCTTTGAGAAAATCCTCATCTTGTAAATTATTGTCAAAATATTCTTGATCTGAAAATTGATTTTCGAAATCTGTATCGTCGGCATAATTTTCGTACGATTCATTTCCAAACTGCTCAGGAGGGTCTTCATGAAAATGAAGCTCTTCATGACCTAATGCTCTAGGAAATTTTTGTTGAAAATAATTATTTATTCTAGAGGGTCTTGAGGGAGGTTTAGTATTTCTAGTAGATATCGACATAGGGGTTGGACCTTGTTGAGAAATATTTTGAGGCCTGTTATAGGTTATCGGTCTTTGATTACTTCCACTAGCTCTAGGAGTTGGGTTACTTTGATTAACACGGGGTATTATGTTTTGTGGTTGTGTAAAATTGTAAGGGTTTCTTTGAAAAGGGTTATTATTAAAGTTTTGATTTTTATATGGGGTTCTAGTAGGGTTTGGAACATATTTATTAGATGATTGTGCTTTTTGTCTTAAAGAATTTAAAAAATTCGCATGCATTTGCTCATTATCGTGTTTATGGCATTCTAGTAAAGCTGCTTCTAAAGAAGTTATATGTGCAAATCTTAAATAACTATGGTATGGCTCTATGATACCTGCTTTGAAAGTATTTAGTGCCAGATTCTCAAAATATTGCTTTTTATACAAAATAATTGCTGTAGGTAAATTCTGTAAATTGATATGCTCTACTAAAGACTGTAATTTAGTTTTAATTAAATTATGATAATCTATAAACGAATGTGCTTTTTGCATGAAGCAAGTAGTCAAGTCGTTTAACAAAAGGTCTTCGGATCTAGCATCCGCAAACTGTGCCTTGAGACTTTCTTTAAGAGAGCTCCAGGACTGTTCAGGTAAACTAATTAGGACATCTCTAGCATCACCTGTAATTTTTGATTTTATAAATTCTAAAATCATTGAATTAATGTGTGAAGCATTAGGAGAACTGTCGTCTTGTCTATAGGTTTCTCTAAATAGTTCGCATTGGTTTAAAAAATAATTTAAATGTTTCCTACCCCCTGTATAGGGTGGAACCATAACTGACGCTTGCACTATCTGCGTAAGTTCATTTTGTGAGTGAAGTAAATTGGTTTGGTTTGGTTGAGTCATTTTAAAATTAATAGGAGATCTATCTCTTTCAACCATAAAATAAAATAAAACACGGAAAAAATATTTTTCCCAATATGAGATTAGTTATAAAAATATTTTCAGCTATAATTTTTTGAATTGATCACTTGAAAATACCAGCAAATTGTTGAAACAATCCGACGCTTAAATTGAACTTTTATGCGTTAATTAAGGCCGTCTGGTATCCGGGTAGCAGCGCCAATAACGTATTCCAATTATATTGGAATCTTTTAAAAAAGGTTTTATTTAAGATATAAACAGACAGGCAAACTACATTCAATAACTAATTACTTATAATAATATAAATGCTCTGAATTTTACAAGTGTTGTATAAATTACAGGAGCGAATGAAGATTACAGTGAACACGTCTAATGTTTCCGTAATAATGATTATAACGTCTCTTGCAAGATCACACACTCCGTGTTGGGTAGAAACACTATCACATGCGAAGTAACTTAATATGCTGAGTAAGCTGTTCATTGCACTTTCCTTATGATGACTGGTTGAGATCGACTAGGCCAAAGGGTTTCGTTCTAACTTAACTATATATATATATTACACCGATAATTAAAAAAATAATGGGCCGATTTTAATCAAATTTGGTGAGTACCTTCCTTTTGCGTGTGGCTTGGATATCAAAAATTTTGTTGTTGTTATCATACATATTCCACTGGTATGCAAAAGATTTATTAGGTTGATAAGATACGGGCCAAAGTTATAGAGTCTTAAAACTGTGAAAAGATAGCTGTGTGTGATGTCAAAAGCATTTTTTCGATCTAGATAGACAATTGCTGCACATCCACTTGTTTGCATAGATAATAATGTCACGAAACAGGTGTAAGGAGTCGTAAATTGATCTTCCTGGAAGACAATAACTTTGATCCTCCTGAACTAAAGTATTTATTACTTTGTACATTCTCACAGAAATTGACTTCAAATGATCTTATAATCCGTCGTCATGACATATACAGGTCGCCAGTTTTTTAAAAGAAATGGGTCACCCGTTTTAGTGAATTTTTATTTAAAAAAATTCACTAATAGAGAGGTATCGATGGTGAGACTTTGCAAAAATCTTTCAAATGAGCGCGAACTAGGACCCCTAGAACCCATATCCGTGGTCAGTTTTTATATGTTTATATATATATATTTATATATATATATATATATATATATATATATATATATATATATATATATATATAAATCCATCCGATAACAAAAAATAATTAACCTATTTCGATGCAACTCGGCAAGTGCCTTTCTTTTATTAATGGCTTGGATGAGTTCGTTAGCCAGGAAAATCAAACGGGGTTTTCCCGGAAAATTTTGAGTTTTCTTTCGAAGAAAAATGTTTTCTCCGAAAATTACAAAGCTGTTTTAATAAAATAACGGGTATATTGCGTTAGGAGAGACCTTACTACGTACCAAAATTCAACTTTCTAAGTTTATAGAAAATTAAGTTATTCAAATTTGAAGCATTTAATAAAAATTCACTACCATAACGCACTTGCTGCGTCCCGAACTTTTGAACAATAAAGAGATAATGGATGATCTTGCAGTACGTGGTAAAATAGTTTTAATAATTGCCTCAGAAACCATTTCGAAAAACCTATACTTTATTTTATCCCCATTTTATGCAGGTGTTCCTTGACGGCCAGTGTCCTGTCAAGAGACCTGTTATGTTTGTGAGCTATCCTCTGCTAAGCTTTAGCAGCTCCACAGCTCTCTTTAAACTGGGTTCGTCAATTACTGACTTGCCATATCTGAGCCCTGGACAGTCTGCCCAGTACACCTTGTGTTCGTTTCTGAATGGACTTAATGGCTCCCCTGGTCGTGATATTTGTCACGCCCAGAACCGGTTCTGGTCCCGTAAATGGTTCTGCTGACCCTCTTTTTGCGAGACTGTTAGTTTCTTCATTGCCTTTGACCCCCTAATGACCCAGCACCAGATGAGGGTGACCTCATTCTGCCCAGCCAGGTCGCTCGTCTCGTCTCGGCACTCACTTATCAGCCTGGAATTTACCCGTGCGGTACTTAGGGCCTTAAGGGCTGCCTGGATGTCTGTGGCTAATATTGGGCTTATAATATCAGCCGTTGGCCTGTCCATATTGTAAAGGTGCGAGAGACCAATTGAGTGAAGTTTTTCCTCACTGTGTGAAAAGTATATTTGTTTGACTTGCTGATTGATTCTCAAGATATCAGCAATGCTATCATCAGTTATCTGATTCGTCAATTCAGAGAGAGCCCTTTCAACGGCAACACAAAACACCCTGTCATGACTATGTCTAAGCATCAAGTATTGTTCAGTGAATTCTTGGATACCAAGCTTAACATTTTCCCACCAGGCTAAAGGATCTTTTTTGAGAAGGTTTAAAAGGTTGTTGTCAAATTTCCAGAGCTCTAACTTGTTTTCCTTACGAAAATCTAGTAAAACAGACAATGCAAGGTGGTCTGAAAAGGGCGGCAGTAGATTTGAAAAAATAACATATGTGTGAGAACATTATTGGAGTAGAATATTCCATCTATTCTGGACGTAGACCTCCACGCATCATGCAGCAAACAATTATTAACTAGGCTACTGAATCTTCCGTACACAGCAAGATTTCTCTCCAGAGAGTTCAACATATCCCTCGCTGGAAGCAAGGTGCAATTGAAATCACCACAGGCTATAGCGTGCTCCGTAGCAGAGATGTTCGCTCGGCTTACGTAACCTTCTAAGTTAGTAAGAATAGAAGGAGTTATATCTGAGTCGCATGGAACATAAACAGACAATACATGCAAAGTAATATTGTTGGCACCGAAAGTAGCTCTTTGCAAGTATCCGCGTATGAGCACCTCATGACTTCTCAGCATTAAACCTGAAGATACGTTATAACCGATTATTGTACCAGAGTAACTCGCCTGACAAGGGTTAATTAGAAAATTATAAGGGGAAAAAACAAAAGGCAAAGGCAAGACCTCTTAACTAGTCTCCTGTAGACAGGATATATCGAGTTTGACTTCATCCAGAAAGCATAACAAGGTACACCACTTGGCCTCACTTCCAACACTTATTTTATTAAGAGTTATTATTTTTATATTTGATGCAAATATGAGTGTATAAATATTTTAATAAGTTGAAGCTTCCGCACAAGAGGCATCTGATGTGTAATCAGTACAAACATCCCTTTGTGGCTCCTTGGCAAGTGCAACAGTTAATCATTTCATTCTCTCTCTTAACGATCTCACCTCTATTAATGAATAGGCTTCACTAATCAGGGATATTAGCTGCTTAACTTCTGGTGTAAATTTCTGTGCAATAGAAAACGGATTTCCCTGGCCTTTAACTGGTACCATAAAATCTTTAAATCCTTCATAATTAAGGATAAATTGCTTTTCGGCGAAGAGGGGTTTCAACGGTTCAAAGGATTTGGGAGGTTCAGCTTTTTTTGTTTTTGTGTCGCTTATTTGTTTTCTTTCCTTGGGAATTTTCAGAAACTGGCTCTTTAAACGAGAGGTTACCATGTTTCTCGACCTTTCTCAGAATCGCCATACATAAGACAAATTTCCTCATCATCGGACCTTTCTGGATCCTTTAGCTCTTAATCGTCAATCTTCAGTGGATGTGTCTGATGATGATCTGCTACATACTTTTTTTTAACTTTCAAAATATTCATCTCAACTGGGTCTTTTGCCGCTTTTTTTACTTTTTTCTATAAGCTCGTCCTTAAGCTCTGTCGATGTCAAAATTTGGGAACAACTTTTCTTTCGAACATTTCTGGTCTTCTTGACCTTCTTTGGAATAGGTATTATTTCCGCGACTGTGACTTGAAGTGAAATACCATTTTCTTTGATAATACGTGGGACTTCCATGTTTCAGGGTCCAACAACAGCCATGTTTAAAGGCCCAGCAACAGCATTCCAGCTGACATTTGTGTTTAAAGGTTCTGTAACTTCAATTCCAGAAACATCTACATTAAAATCTTCAGCAGAAGTTGTAAACTCAGTCTCATCAAATATATTCCAGTACACTCAAATCCTTTTACAGATGTCTTCACTAAAGACACCTTACCATAGGCAAAACGCTAAAGAGGTGGTTACTTGGAGCAAAACCAGATGGGCCATTAGTAGCTTCAAGTCATTCAAATTCCCGGGATTCGATGGAGTAATGCCCATCATGTTCCAACGGGGTATAGACATACGGGCGCCGGCGCTTACCCCCATTATGAGGGGCAGCCTGGGCGTCCAATAGACCAGACAAAGTCCCTGAGGCCAATAAGTCTCATGTCCTTCCTGCTAAAAACAATGGATAAACTGCTCGACCCGCACATTAGGGGCGGTATACTGGAAGTATATCCTCTACACTGCGGACAATACGCATACAGAGCAGTAGTCTAAAAAAACAGCACTGCACCAACTGGTGCTGAAACTGGAGAATACGCTGTGGAACAGGGAGGTGGCGCTGGGATCCTTCCTAGACGTAGACGGGGCCTTCAGCAACACCTCATTCTAATGGGTACTGGCAGCTCTCAGAGAGCGGGGAATAGAGGAGACCTGCTGTGGGTGGTTCGGTTCCATGCTCAGGGACAGGACGGTGTTCACCTCACTCGCGGGAGGGACCATGCTGACGGGGGTCGCGGCGGGGTGTCCGCAAGGAGCGTTCTGTCTCCCCTGCTCTGGTGCCTAGTCGTGGGCGACCTGCTAGGGAGGCTCTCGGTAGGGGGTACGAGGTACAGGGCTATGCGTACGACATTGTCATCATAGTCCGTGAAAAGGTTACACAGTCAGTGTGGGAGCGCACGCAGACAGCACTGAAAGTGGTAGAAAGGTGGACGGTTGGCCTAGGACTCGGGGTGTGCCCGCAGAAAGCAACCGTCATACCGTTTACGAGGAAGGGGAAGTGGGAGGGCTACAGAGCTATCATTCTATGCGGTAAAAACACCCCAATGATCAGGGAGGTAAAATATCTTGGGATTGTATTGAACTCCAAGCTAACCTGGAATGGTCACGTTGAAAAAATACTGCGCAAAGGAGTTATGACCCTAGCCGTCACTAGGCGGCTATATGGAAAACGTGGGGACTAAGACCTAGTATGGCCCACTATCTGTACACAAGGGTGGTAAGACCATCGTTAACATACGCGGCACTGGTCTGGTGGCCTAAGGTGACACAATCCAGTGACAAACAAAAACTAGGCAAGATCCAAAGGATGGCTTGCATCGGCATCACAGGGGCCATGACTTCAACCCCAACAGCCGCCATGAAGGTGTTGCTGGATCTAGACTTAGTTATCATGGGGTAGGCCAGGATAGGACTATACTGACTAGCCTGCAATGATAGACTTACCAACCCAGACTTCAGGGGCCACTGCCAAATTCAGGAGATCGTGAAGGAGCACATGCTTAAAATGAGGTCAGATTTCCCGAGCTCGCGAATCTGCAGGGATAATAAGTTTACAGTGATAATACACGATCGCAAGGCATGGCGGGGTGAGGCGCCGGGCCTATCACAGAACTCGCTGGTCTGGTTTACGGATGGATCCGGCGGGGAGCGCAGGACGGGGTCAGGCGTCTATTCGGAAGGACCAGGGGTAAGTCACAGTATTTCTCTCGGAGCTCATTCAACGGTCTTTCAGGCCGAAATGTACGCCATCTTGCACTGCGTGCGAGAGAACAAGAGGAGGGGCTACACCAATACGCGGATCTTCATAGCCACAGACAGCCAAGCAGCCTTTCAGGCCCTAAGTATCCCACGGGTAAATTCCAGGCTGGTAGGTGAATACCGAGACTAGACGAGCGACCTGGCTGGGCAGAATGAGGTCACCCTCATCTGAGTTCCGGGGCACTCGGGTGTCAAAGGCAAAGAAGAAACTGACAGACTCGCAAAGAGAGGATCAGCAGAACCATTTATGGGACCAGAATCGGTCCTCGGCGTATCGAAAGGCACGGTCAGGGGAACCATCAAGTTCTGGATCAGGGAACAGCATAAGCATACTGGGCAGATTGTCCGGGGTCAAACACGGAAGTCATTGGTTGGGTAACCCAGTCCAAAGAGAGCTGTGGAGCTGCTAAATCTTAGCAGAGGACATCTCAGGAACATAACAGGACTCTTGATGGGACACATGGATGTCAAGAAACAGCTGCATAAAATGGGGTGGTTCAAGGGGAACCTGGCGTGCAAACTCTGCGGCGAGGGGAAGGAATCAGCCCAGTACATCATGTGCGAGTGTAAAGCTCTGGACGGCAAAAAACAATTGATCCACGGACAGCCTAGACCGGAGACAGAGCAACATAAAACTTTACCCTACCAATTGCTGTGCAGATTAGTTAAAGGCACAGTGATTTTGGAATGGGTGGAGTAGAAAAGGCAAAGGGTGTGCACAGTAAGCCAAAGTCTGCGGTGCTATCGGGACAGCAAAGACTTGGAAGAGCCCTAGGGCAAGAAAATAGGCAGATTTGAAGATAAAAGCAATGTCATACTGCTCCACACTTTCGTATTGGTTGTTTTTAAGATGAAGATCTATCTCACGATTAATTGTTTTTTAAGTGCCAAAAAAGATAAGACCTAAGGGTTAAAGCCGATGTGAAGTATGTGGGAAGAGAGACACCATAACAATTCCGTTGGATTTACAAAAATTGTAAACCATGAAATATGGCTTAAGTGATTGTCAAGCACCAGTAGGTATACAAATAAGCTTTCACTGTGTATGTAGGAGACACAATCAAGTTACAGATATAATGTTTAATTAAATAAATATATAAAACTTTCTGGAACTGCCACTATCAATTTTGTTTATATCGGAGCTTCTTCAGGACGCCCCTACTTTATTCTACTGGCTCGTGTTTTTACGACTTATGAAAATTCGCTACTATTAACGCACTTGCTGCATCTCGACCTTTTTTCTGGCTATCATAATTTGGATCACAGCTAACGAAAGCCTCTACGACTGTATTTAATATCAAATGGTGTTACCAAACCTCAACCACTTAATAGATAATAAAAGCTGCACGTAATATTTTATTAACTGACACTTAGCACAAATCACCATTAATTAGCGGCTTCGCTGTACCTTATAAATCTACCTATAAATGTTGCAGAAATCAATATTGTACATAAGGTTTCCAGAGCATATTTGATGGTTCTTTAGAGAATAAAAGCATTAGAATGTTTTCCAATTAAATTTATTTTAGCCTCATTACGATCTAGTTTGAGTTGTTAAGCTCTTTCATTTTTCCCATTTATGGGGTTGAATGCAGAACTACATTATTTCCGCTACTCGAAGTAACTAACCCGGCTCTCTACATACAGACTTCAGCATAAAAGCATTGACGGATAAAATTGCTACAGTTTTATTCTGCGCTTATTTCTGTGGTTCGCATCCAACTGCTTTTTCACTGTGAATCGGTTCAAATGCGCTGTTTTAATTCAGAAGATAATGAATTTGCACATGTTTCATAAATTACTCTCGCGTTTTCCTTGTATCTTAAAAAACAAAATATAATATGCAAGGTGTGTGATACGTTAATTAGAAAGGGCCTTGAAAAATATCATTAAAATTTTGTTGAGTAAATATTACTAATAATTTGTATTTTTAGCAAATTTTCATAGAAAAAATTCACTAATGAGAAGATCTCGATTTTTCAATTTTGACAAAGCTTCTTCAGATGAGCGCGAACTACGCCCACTAGAATATATATTTGGGGTCACTTTAACTTATATATATATATATATATATATATATATATATATATATATATATATATATATATATATATATATATATATATATATATTGCTATGGTATTGCACTTTTAATTGTTGAGCATGAGAATTTTAATTTAAAGTACTTATTTTTATTGTCCTTTTTAAAGTATTATCATTGCTAAAATTGAAATTATTGCCAATATTTATTTACTTACCCTTGTATCTGCAAATTTTTCTCTTATCTCATGGGTAGAGTACTAAAATTGGGCTAGCATTTTTGTTTTGATGTAACTTATTTGTATTTTTTCTTTTTTATATTCACGTTAATCCAGTGTTTATAAATTTTTTCCTTTATATAAAGGTCAAATTAATCAGACAAGTTAAATAAAATCTATAATATTTTATTTCTGATAATTTAACTTCTTTTAAAAACATAGTTTCATAAATCTTATTGATCGTTGTTAATAAATGATATAAATGAAATCATAATCACACCGTTACCTGCTACTTTCGGCAGCTATATCTCGAATTCCCGTTAACACTGTTACTTTTTATTCTCACAGTTCCATGGCGAATATAATTACAGCTTTATCTTCTTCTCTCGGCAGTTCTAAGGCGAATCTTGTCAATAAATTCACTGTTCCTTTAAACATGTTCGTTTCTATCAAACTGAACACGGCCCTCTCCTTTTAATGCAGGTTGTGCGACAGAGCTCACTAGCACGCCACCTTGCTATTGTCAAAACTTCTTTCCAGGCAACACCGTTGTGATATTCACACCATTGAGATGTTATTTTTAAGTAACCAATGCGACATATCCTGATACATGCATGTCATGTTTCTGGGATTGTTTTCTGTTACCTATGATTTTGCGCTTACACTGGTACATGTTAGCGATGTTAGCTGTTACTTTTGAGATACATGGCTAACCTTTACATGCCAAGTATGTAACAGCGACATAATTTACATTTCAGAAGTTAATTTTAATGGTATACTAGCGATATTATAAACTATATCGCTGTTACTTCAGAAAAATAACATGCTAAGCGTGTAATTAACACATGATGACCGTTACTTTATAGATTCACAGTTCATATTCACGCCACACCGTTTGTCATCGCTGGAATCGCATTGACGCTTGGTTATTTTTTAACTTTTATTGTGTGTGACATGTGATGTACGACAATGACATACAAGATTTTCGTGTTTTCTTGTGGATCTGGATTATTTCTTGCAATTTAGGTTTTAGGCAGAAGTTTTTTGTACATTAAGCATTATCCTGCAATTACAATTACGAGGTAAGTACCTACCTATATAGAATATATCTATTACACAGTAAGTACATTTCCTAGGTTAAGTGTATACCTACTTATTATATGATGAAATCTAATATGCCTGGCAAATCAAATCGATTGTTTACAAACCATACAGCATTTGTGTACATGGATTTAACATGGCAGTAACAGTAAAAACCGCAACAGAAAATTATCTGCTTAAATCGCGAATCTAGACAAAATGTTTACTGCACGTAGGTATCTGTTATTGTGTCACTGGTTTTGTGAAGAGTTAGCGCCAATTTGTATTAATCCGCATTTCATGATCAAAATTACTTTTGTGTTTGCACAACGTAAGAAACAATTGTTATGCTGATGTGTTTATGTTAACTATTTGCAAGATCTATAAAGTTTTACAGATCTTGAACTATTTGAGTTAGAGAATTTTATTGTCGTCCATTTTTTAATGTAAAATATCAAAAGGTAATTTCACTGATTTCATATAGACAAAAAAGACGCGAAACCTAAAAGACAAACAAATTAACAGTCATGCCTCATTGCCATACAGGGAAATAATTTTAGATTGCAATAAAAATAACATAGGGAACTTGCAACTTTTTCATATGTCGAGCCGAATTCAACTTCCGCTATTAATCAATTCCCACTACCTAAAAATATTGTTGCTGATGCATTAGTAACGTCATCATTTATGTCTTTAATATTATCATCCATACCTCCAGTGGACTCAAATAAGTTGACACAGTGTAAAATACAAAAAACATATTTTCCTTAACCGAAAACAATATAAAGAATGTTGGAATATTGCACTACACTGTAATAACGTTTAAATATACACTTTATTTGTTTGCTGTACTTTTTGTGATTTTTTATTGGTTTACGTGGACTGCAGTTTCGAACCGTCCCGGTTCATCATCAACACGTTACTCTGAGTAGCGTGCTGATTATGAACCGTGACGGTTAGAAACTGTAGTCCACGTAAACCAATAAAAAAAATCACAAAAAGTACCTACAGGAAACAAATAAAGGGAAAATGTTGTGTCATCTTTCTGAAAAAATTGAACACCGCCCTGTCCCTGAACATGGAACCGATCCACCTGCAGCAGGTCTCCTCTATTGCACGCTCCCTGACAGCTGCCAGAACCGATCCGAGTGAGGTGTTGCTGAATGCCCCCTCTATGTCTAGGAAGGCCCCCAGCGCCACATCCCTGTTCTCCAGCCTATTCTCCAGTTTCAGCACCAGTTGATACAGTGCTGTTTCTGTTGAGACTCCTGCTCTGTATGCATATTGTCTGCAGAGTAGGGGATATGCTTCCAGTACACCGCCCCTAATGTGCTGGTCGAGCAGTTTTTCCATTGTTTTTAGCCAGAAGGACATGAGACATATTGGTCTCAGGGACTTTGCCTGCTCTCTGCTAATGGCCCACCTGATTTTGCTCCAAGTAACCACCTCTTAGGCGACTATCCAGTCTAGTCTAGATACCCGCCTATAAGGCGCCTCTATTTCTGAGTGTTCGCAGTCCGGAGGTGATTGGTTTATTATGTTGCAGCCAGGGAAGTGCCTCTGTAGTAAAACTTCCATAGTTTCCTTCCCCGAGCTCGTAAAGTCTCCCATGGATGTTCTAAGGGAGCCTATGTTGGTCTGAGCACCCTTGGACAGGATCTTGTGTGGTTGAGCAATCTCGGATGTGTTCTCCACTTCCACGCAGTGCCTCCTCCACGACTCCTTCCTGGCGTCCCTCAGTCTTTTGTCGTTAGGGCATGTCTATATTCATCACATGCTACCGACCTTTTATCCGCGTTAAACAGCTTACGAACTTACCTCCTCCTTTGCCTGAGGGCACCGGACCCTCCTGGTAGACTTCCTCATTTTCAGGGGGCAGTTGGCCGAGGTGATTGCGTCTCGCACTTGGGCTGACGCAATCTCGATCTCTATTGAATCGTCTGTGGTAGTCTTAACCCCCCGCAGTTCCACTGCTAGGTCTGCCCTGTAGGCTTTCCAGTTCGCCTTGCAAGGGTCCCGGTACCATAACGTTTGTCTTTCGACTTTGGTGATTTCAAACTGGATGTATCTGTGGTCTGAGTTATTCACTTTGCCAGACACAGCCCAGTTCTTAACAAAGTCACCCAGAAACTGGGTGGAAACTGTTAGATCTAAAACTTCCTCTCGCCGTGTTGTGACGAAGGTCGGTTTATTACCTCTGTTCAATATGTCTTAATTAAATTTCATAAAGAACTGTAAAAGTGACTCACCACTAGAGTTTGTGTGCGAGCTTCCCCACCACTCATGGTGCGCGTTCGCATCCATGCCAATGATGGTCTTCCATCCATCTGCTCTGCTACCTACCATCAGCTGCTCCAATTCCTTGGGTGGAGGAGGGTCCGTGCTGTCTCCTGGCGGATAGGCTGACCCGGCAGTAACGTCCATCGGCCCATCCGCTCCTTCACATCGGATTTTGATTGTTGCCAGGTCCCTGGAACAGAAATTAATTAAAGGCAGAATCTATATCCCTTCCCTGGCAAAAATGCAGGCGCTCGGGTTCTCATCGGATCTGCTGTAGATGAGCTTTCCAGCAGCTCCGCCGAGTCCCTTGATCTCTCCTTTATAGGAGTACTGTACCTGGATGAGGGCCACATCCGTGTTCCTCAGAGCCATCAGTAGTCCAGCCGTGGCTGCCGTACTGTATTGACGGTTGATCTGAGGGATCCTAAGTCCCATCAACCGCTGGTTGCTTCCCGAGTGGGCGGAAGATAACCCTTCCCAGACCCCAGAATGCCGTGAGGGAGGTTCCTTCAAGGGCACTGTAAGACTCCTGGTCAATCGACAAGTCGAGAGTCTGTCCTTTCTCCTCTGCCTTCCTGCTTAGAACCGACCAGTGTTGTGTCCCCCAGTTCAGGGTTCTGGATCTTCAGTCTACTGATCATCGTCTCCTGCGTAACGGTGTCGGGGATCCGTACGACGACCTTGCGTCTCTTTAATAGTTCCTTGGGCTCGACGGCTGTCAAGTCCGCCCCCTCCCAAATCTGACCGAGGCCCCCGATCGTTTTCCGCAGCCAGTCTCGCGACTGCGGCCCGGCACAGGTTATCCAGAGGATGCCTCCAAAATCTGAAATTAGACAACGAGCAGGCGAGAGAAAAATTTTGATAGCAACGGTGAGTTGTTATGTAAAAATAAGAACAACGAGAACTTTTTCGATGCTATTTGAAGCAGAAGCAGCTTTTTGAAAATCTTCTTGACAAAATTACAAAGAACAGTTCGAATTTAAGTTATAAGGTAAAAATATCAACAGTGGCAGAGTAAAGTGTCTACAGAAATACCACAGAGTAGGTTTTTCTAAACATTAATATTAAAATACTTAGGTTTTCAAGTGAAATTATAATTGAGTGGTTGATACACAGCCGTAAAGCCACACTCAATTTGATCAATCTAAATATAAAGCAAATTTTTTCAACTTTTAACTCCAACAAAACAATAAAGTCAACATCCGCCATATTTACTTATAATAATAGTTGAAAAAGCCACTACTGGAGGAGCGACCAGATACCTCCACGTAAATTCAGGAATTTTAGCGGGTATACAACCCATATTACAACGTCAGCCAAGAGGAGTTGCCTACCATTTAGTTCCATAAAAATGAAACTGAATAACGAATTAATACGATCCATATAAAGAAAAAAAGGTTATTGATCAATAAAACATAAATCAGAAAAGTTAATATAAAATTTTGAATAATATATTGTCCTAAACATATTGGGGAGTCAAAAATTTGGTTTTCTTTGATAATTATAGCTAGGGAAATTTAAATAGATTATAGGAATATTTTTGTCCCATTTATAAAATAGGATATATTGTTGTTCTCCATTAAATAAAGAAGGAAAATCATTGCATACTTATTTTGTATGTATATCTGTGAGGAGAAGTCAGATAAAATAAATGAAACTGTTAAAAAACTCATTCATTTAAAATAAACAAAAAATATGACAATAAAAGTTTCTAATAAGAAAATAAGATAATCAAAAGTAGGACTTTGAACCCTAGAATAACAACACCCTGAGATAGAGCTAGCTGAGGCATACAGAAATATAAAAAATGTTCGGGACGCAACAAGTTCGTTATTGTAGTGAAATTTCATAAGAATAATATATCATAGTGATTTAGCCTTATATTAAAAGTTAAAAAACGTTACTTTATTTAATTAGGAACTGTAAAAAATAAGGTAAAGAAGGGCAAGCAAAAACATGACCTCTAACATAAATATTTATACAGTAATTTGGATACAAACTTAACAAAAGAGTTGATAACAGGAAACATACTAAAAAAAAATACACTAGAAAGCGGAACATTAAAATATTTCTGTTTTTCATGCATTGAAGGTGATTGTATGCATGCAGAAGGGGTAGAAGAACCCCAGAACGAAGAGGGTTTCTGCCCCTCACCCAAAATCACGAGGGGTTCTCCTTCCCCTTATCCATGCATAAAACTACCTTCAGAGCATAAAATACAAGAAAAATTTCTTCGGGGCAGACAGGGTTTAAAGGAAGTATTGCTGCAAAATGTGAAAAACGCATCTTTTCAAAGTTCGACTAAACGTTTTTTAGCACTTTCCGCTCAGATTTCCTCCCTGCCCAGCAACCCTATTAATTCTTGGTCACTTAAGTTTCTTAAGGGTTGTTTGCACCAAATTTTCCTTGTGGCTTGTGTATCCAAGGGAGGTTCACAGCATGTTTTTGAAAAAAAATCTAAAAACCCTCCTTGCATTAAACTGTAAATTTACCGAAATTAGATTCCACATTGTCGCCTATAATGTCTTTTTCAGATAATATCGAATACAGCAATAAACTAAATAAATTCACTTGCTGTTTCACTCTTTCTTATTTGTATATTACATATACAAGCAAAAGATAAGTAAGTAGAATAAAGGGGGCCCCTTAATTAACATTGGGGCTACACAAATTTAAAACTAGAGAAGAGTCGTGTCTGTGTGCACACAAAAATTAATAAAATAATTTAGAAAATCTAATAAAAAACAACAGTTTACGATATTATTTTAAATAAACCAATAGGCATACGTTTCGCGGCTATGTGTGTATGAATCTAGGTTTTGTCCAAGACTACACTGAAATACCGTCGACGCCGAAAGCGAGCACCTTTTAAATTAAGCTCGATGGGGTTGGACGCTAAGCAAACGTAGGTATGTCTAATTTTCAGCAGGAATGTATCTGTTTAAAACGTACAATATGACAAATACAGAAAGTGCTATTTACTACACTGACTATAAAAACTAACCTGCAAAATAATCGATAATAGAAAGGATGGATCATCTAATAACTTATCTATCAGTATCATTCTCATTTTCGAGCAGGTTTTGATACTTGCAGAGAACATTGTTGCATGTTAAAATTTAGCGATTTTGAAAGCAAACATTGTCCCGTTATTATAAAAGAAATGGGCCAGGTCTGACATCTACAAAATTGTTAGTTGATTGTACAAATGGGTCCATCTATAACATTTTGTGTTAACTAGAGCGCAGTTGTGACAACATACTACCTGGTTCCGCACCGAGATGGCGTCCCTGTCTACGTTCTGGCTTGTTGCAATAACACTTGTAACTTCCATTGTTTAGATTTTTATAGACAATTTATTTAAGTATCATAGTAGTACAGGTAACATCATATGTCTTTGTCCAATATTGTATATATTGCATTACAGAAGTGACGTCGAAGATTACTTTAATTTCAATTTCGAATAACGTTAATTTTCTTTAATCAAAAGACCTGAAAATTGGTACAGAATCATATTTGTCTATGTTCTTTTAATTTGTTAATTTTCGTCACAATCACTCAAAGAATTTGAGAGATATTGCGTTTTAAAATATATTTTTTTAATTTTTGTTAAGAACAATTGGAAGAAGATTAATAATTAATTAATAAGAAAATTCACTAATAGAGAGGTATCGATGGTGAGACTTTCGGAAAATTCCTTCAAAGAGCGCCAACTAGGGCCCCTGGAGCTCATTTCCATTGTCATCTAAACTGTTATATATATATATATATATATATATATATATATATATATATATATATATATATATATATATATATATATATATGCATGTATGTGTGTGTGTGTGTCTGTGTGTGTGTGTAACATCGATAACTCAAAAAATAATGGTCCGATTTTGGTCAAATTTTGTGAGTACCTTCCTTTTGCAAGTAGCTTGGACAGGTTTCGTTATTCAGGATGGGCTCAGTTTCTCCCGGAAAATTGTGTGTTTTTTTTCCGAAAATGTTGTGTTTCTTTTTTGGAATTTTTTTCTATTGAATTAACAAAGTAATGTCAACCACATTCAGTACGCGGGTTCGTACCAATGGCAGCCAAATTCAGTGTGCGGGTTTGTACCAATAAAAGTAAACTATGTACCAAAATTTAGGTCTGTAAGTTGAAAAATAAAAAAAAGTTATAGACATTTAAAGGAAAAAAGTCTGGAAGCAGCAAGTGCGTTATGGAAGCGAATTTTCATTAAAATGTTTTTAGTAGCAAATATTATAGCCTATATAGTAGAAGCAATGTACCCTATTTTATCACAATTACTTATTGTTTGAAAATGTACAAAAATAAATGAAATGTTTCTGATAAAACTGGTTTCTTAGCCAACAAACCTTAGGTTGATAGTAAATTGAGTTATTGAAAAATGAAAATTCGCTACCAAAACGCACTTCCTGTGTCTCGATTTTTTCTTACAAACATGCATCATATTTCGATAAAAAATACAAAATAGCAATAATATAAGGTTCCTCGAAAAAAATGTTTGTAGGGATCATCAATTCATTTCAAATAGGCCCATTTTCTGATGCTCTGGTATTAGTTTTAGTTACGTTTATGGCTTAATGGTCTATAATTTTCAGATAATTTTCGTAGAATAAATTAGTTACCGAGGAGAACGCGACTTTTAAATTTTGAAAAAATTTCTACAAATGAATGCAAACTAGGCCGCCTAGAACCCATATATCGGGTGAGTTTCAGTTTTTATCTGTTTACATATATACAGGGTGACTGATTTCTATGTTAACGCTCAATATATTTGTTATTATGCAACATACGAGAAAATATTGTATACGTTAATTATTGGGTGTCTTGTACTGCATCTTATAAACAATCACAGACGGGCTCATAAGTCGTTGATGATACAATTTTTTTTTCGAACATCTCTTATATAATTGCATTTTTGCATTTTCCATCGAATTATAATGAATGTTTGTGCGGAAAATAAATTGGATAGCGTTCATCGTTTTCAAGCTATTTCAATTGTTTTGCAAATTTTCACATTTTTAGCACATACCAAAACATATGAAACTCGTCAGTGCGCTATATAGAGCTCTAATTAGAGCGAAACCTGTCTGTGTTTCTAATTATAACGAGTGTAAAATAAATTGAAAGGTACTGATATAACAGGTTCCTTTCTAATAGTTAGTGTGCTACCTGAGTAAGAGCGAATAAGAGGTAAGGACTTCTGGATGATGTGTTCACTCCGCCAGTTCACCGTAAATCTGTGAGCGTACCAAGCACTTCGGTTGCCTTGGCTGAAAACGAAGCCCCTGAGGAATTCTTCTGCCCAACTCATGTTCAGGAACCAGTATTGAAATTCCCCCAGGCAGAGAGAGAGAGAGAGAGAGAGAGAGAGATAGAGAGAGAGAGAGAGATAAAGTACCGTGTGCAGCATCAATGCAGATGCCTATTTCAGTGATAAATAGAAAATCATCCACCTCCCACAGCAATAATACACTGAAGAGTTCAACTTCCAGATATTTAAGGTACACTTCTCGGGCAGTGTCAAATAGGAGATAGTACAATGACTGTATCATATCGCATGCTCTGATTTCTAAGTAGTTTTGTAAATTTTATATGAATGTGTGTGTCAGATTGTGTGGTGTCCTTTTTTGTTCTGTTCAGGTGTAGCTGTTGACTCAAACTTATGTCCATGAGTGTGAGATGCAGGTGTCTAAAAATATTTTTTGCAGTTATAGGATTAACAAGTCCTTTACGTTTTAGCTTATTTTTTTTTAAATTCATTATATTTTCGACATTGTATCTTAACTTATTTTTAGATAATTTAATTTAATTTTTAAGTATTATTTAGGTCTGATTGTTGTGGGGTGTGTGTTGCCCGTTTGCTGGTTAGGGTTGGGATGCTTTGTTTTGTCCGTTTTCCTTATTTGGCTCATTTTTAAAGAACAGTTGCACATTTTATGTCGTTCTGATTTGATATATAAGTGCCTATTCATTGTGTGGGGAATACTATAGTCTTAAGTAATCCTAAATCAGTGAATAATCCGATGGATCAGTACGTAAGTGATTTTCAGGAATTCACTTTCGATCTAAAATCGATGATTTTGAACTCAATAAATACCTAAAGAGATAACATGGACTGGAGAGTGATTGTTAGAAATATCAATGTGGACATGTTAGCGGACAGTGAATGTATTAACGGTCATCTCAACATAATGGGCGAGTCTGGGTTTGTATCTGCAATAAATTGTCATACAGGGGTGCAGAGAAATTCTAAATCGTGAATTGATCACCTTTTTTTTAAACCAAAATGCAAGGCAACATGGTTCAAATCGAGAATAATAGAGACAAGAATATCTGATCAGTATGCTGTTTTTGGTCAGATAAGTGTTGACAGGGGTGAGTGTGATGGGGATAACGTCTTGAAAGGAACTTTTTGGATAGAGCCGCAATAATAAGAGTTATGAAATGCGAAAGTTAGAGTGGGGTTTACAGTGATGATATTGTGGAGGAGGCAACAGATAACTTTATCAAGATAATAATAGTTTGCATAAAGAGGAATAAAAAGAGAGTAAAAATTGAAAACAAAGATCATAAGAGAAAAGACTGGATCACACCAGGATTGTATATTTCCATCAATAATAAAAATAGTATGTACAGAGCATTAGAACGTTTCCCAGATAATGCAGTGCTGAGAGAGAAATATAAAGAGTATCGAAATACATTAAGCAAGGCATTAAGAACTGCAAAAGGGATTTTTCTAGATAAATATCCTGAGGGGTAGAAATAACAGTAAAGGTCTCTGGGATACAATTAATCAGATTACAGGTGGAGAAAAAAAGCCACAGAAACCTGTAGAGGAGAATATAAATGACAATGGCGACACGATTGGGAACAAAGGGGACATATCAAATGTTCTCAACAATTATTATGCGAACATAGGTAAGAAACTGGCGACTAGGTTTGTTTCTGATAGCATGTCTTCCAAGAGGAGCGTTTCCCGAGAAACCGACTCGGCCTATTTGTCTCCTGTAACCGACAGCGAACTTGACAAGTATATTAGGGAACTGAAGGCCCGTAAAGCAGCTGGGTTGGATAACTCAGCTGAAATATTGAAGGAAATTTGCCCCTAGGTTCTGTCTCTGTTGGTTTATCTCATAAACTGGGCTTTTGAATCTGGAATGTGCCCAACAGCGTTTAAAATGGTAATTATTAAACCATTGTATAAATCGGGTCCAACGTCTGAACTTGCTAATTATCGACCAACCAGTTTGATTTCGAATGTTGCAAAATTTTTTGAAAAGGCCCTTAAATCGTGAATGGAGGCATTTCTTGACAAGAACGCTGTTTTATCAAATAAAGGGTTTGGATTCATGGTGGGAAAATCAACGCAGGATGCTATTGCAAGTTTAACCCCGAATGTGTATTCTTCGATAGACTAAAGTTACCGCTGTTTGGGTATATTTATAGTTTTAGAAAAGCCGTTTTACTGTTGATCACAAGCAAATATTGAACAGACTGGAGTGTGTGGGATTCAGAGGTGTTGTGCATAATTTAATGAGAAGTTACCTGACTGATAGGACGCATTGTGTTGAAGTCGGAGGAGAAAGGAGCGACTTAAGAGCGGTTGAATATGGAGTGCCACAGGGGACTGTATTGGTACCTATATTGTTTAACATCTATATTTATGACCTTTCCAATGTCAGGTGTGATGGAGGCATTCAGGGTTTTGCTGATGATACGGTGGTTATATTCAGGGATGCGCCGTGGGCGGAAGTTAAAAAGACAGCAGAAGAGGGCTTTTCCAAAATTAAGTGTCAGTTTGATGACAGATTGTTGACGGTGAACATGAATAAGACGAAATTTATGACATTTTCAGTGTATAATATAAGTCAGCCAGATGTCTTAACACTGAAAGCTAGTGGATTCCAGATTAAGTCTTCTCACTCCTTGCAGTACTTGGGAATCGCGATTGATGAAAATATTCATTGGAAACCTCATATCGATAAAACTGCTGCCAGGCTCAGAAGCATCCTCGGAAAATTTAAGTATTTCAGAGACATTCTGAGTTTGGAACATCTAAATATATTGGACTAATCGCTTGTGGTTCCTCATTTGAAATATGGTATTATTGGCTGGGGCAGTACTGCCAAGACTCACCTGAAAAAATTGAAGGTGCTACAACGTGGGTTCATAAAAATGTTGTACAGGAAGGGCTATACCTAGAATTCTAACGCTTTGTATGATAAATCACAAGTATTGGATTTAGCACAGATATATAGTTTTGAGGTTCGTAGATATGGTCATAAGAATAAATTTCTTGTAGAAATAGCTCATCCACACCATACAAGAAAAAGAGACATAAATGCAAGATAGTGGGACAACGTTAATATATTTTGTTATCAATTCGCCTGTACAACGTCACTCCCCCAGAGACAAAAGATATCTTACTGACGTCTGTGTATGCAAAAACAATCAAGAGATGGATATCGGGAAGCAGGGTGCTTATCAATAACATTATACACCAGCACAATTAGCTTTGTGTGCATCTGCGTGCTTTTCGTTTGCTGTTGTGTGTGTGTGTGTGTGTGTGTGTGTGAGTTGATTGTTAGGTTTGTTTGTTTTGGTGTTGATTTGATTACTTTTGTGTGTTTTTAACTTGAGAATTTTATTTATTTAACCCAGGAGTTTTACTTGTTCTATTTTTTAGTTTTTGACTTGGGAATTGTATTTTAATCTGGATATTTTATTTGTACACTTTTATATTTTATATTTTTACCTTGGGCATTTTACTGTATATTAGGGATTTTATTTATACACTTTTTATGTTTTAACTAAGACATTTTATTTGTAGATTAAGAAGAAATTTTTACAAATTTTTTTGTGTTTTTTCTTTATAGTTTTGTATAAATCTTGCATTTTTGATTATGATAGATGTACTTAATTTTTTACGCTGTAAGATTGTGGAATATGTTATAAAGCTGCAGGTGACGGCTGGTGAGTTTGTCTAAACAAATGTATGGTGCCGTTTCTTGCCCACGCACGTTTTAAATAACTTCAGTGGGATCAATCCTATGTTTGTTGTGTATGAATATTGCCATTGTTGCTGAGTTTTGAACACTTTGTATATTTAATGTTTTCAATAAACATATTATTATTATCATATATTGTCCAGGTATTAGGGAAGAAAGTACCAGGGGTGAAAATTTAGAAAATTTTTGGTTGGTTGTACACAGCCTCTCTTTATACCATTTTGTGTTTATTGGAGCCGGAGTGACAACACACTACCTGCGACCCTGTCGTAAATCTCACAATGTTCTAATTATATCTTGGTAGGTGGGTAAATAGCTTTTAGAGGTTCGTTAGACAGAAACATCAGACCAATT
The DNA here is from genome assembly GCA_964006375.1 of Tillus elongatus. NCBI lineage: Eukaryota > Metazoa > Arthropoda > Insecta > Coleoptera > Cleridae > Tillus > Tillus elongatus. Next base: position 181,421,501 of record OZ023262.1, on the reverse strand, counting down.
TTTTCAGAACAAGTTTATTTCCGGATAATTTTTGTACTTTTTTAAACAATACAGTTATTTTCATCAAATATGGTACATTGTTTCGACTATATAGGTTATACTGGTAACCAATTGGATGCCTGCTTTCATTAAAAAAAGATATATTTGCTATTAAAAACATTTTTTTGAAAATTCACAACCATAACGCACTTGCTGCGTCTAGACCTTTTAACTTATATCCCAAAAAATTTTCAACAATTTTCATGATTACATCATTGACGATGGGTTTTCTTCTGTAAATTGTTTGTTTGACGTTGCCAAAATTTTTAAAATTCTATATTTTCGTCTCACATTGTCCAGCGACGGTTTCTCTCTGGATATCTATCAGCATAGATCTCACTTGTGATCGATAGGAACTTTTTACATTTGCTATATATAATAAACAAATTTAAAAAACCTTCAGGCGTATAATTTAATCGTCTCGGCCTGACTACTGATAACTGTTAATTAGCAAGTAATTAGTTACATTTCTGTAGCACTTGATTATGCTCTGACCTCGTAACCACCTCAGTAGCATTTTTGCTATAAAAATCTGAAAAGTTCAATTATTTTGAAAACGACAGTTTTCGGCCCATATAATCGCATACAAAGTTATCATTATTTTTAAGGATAAATAGGATAATATTAGAAAAATAGGGGGTTTCCTTTGGAAAAAATTACTTTTGGCAGTTTTTTTCAATTTAATTTTTAACCTTTTTTTGACCACCTGTATTAATAATAATCAAAATATCATACGGAGTCTACTAAAACGTGCCTCTTTCTATAAGTAAATTATCCTAGTTAACTAAAAAAAAATTGCACAGAAAATTTGAAATATGTCAAAAGCGATTAGACCTCGGTATAGGTCTTTAGGCATTATAAATAAAATGTATCCGCAATTTGTCGTAGAATCGAAAAATGCCATATAGGTGTTCCATTTGAACACTTGCTTCCGGTACAACTGAAAATACCCCCTGTAAAAATATTTCAGCGGAGTTGTTCCTATTAATATTAGTAGTATCTGACCTAATTTAAAAAGATTTTCAACGGCTACTATTTGAGAAATTGATCGACGCCATTTTCAGTGGGACACATGTAGCGGTATCTGTCCACAAGAAAAGTTTTACATTTATCAGAAAACAACAAACTTATTAAATGAAGGAAATTGTCAGTATTAGTAGCCCTCAGTAAACCAAAATCCTGGTCTCTCACAAGTTTTTGCATGCGTATTTCAAATTGTATTAATATCAGAATCACAAGCATTTGTTTCTTTGGGTAATAAATTGTATAATTAATTGGTTATCATATATAATCACTAATACAATCTGAAATACGCACGATAAAATATCGATGTCAGCATCAGAATATTTGTCCACAACTATAAGTAATGAGTCAATTTTGAGTCAAATAATATTCAACTTAATATTATAAAAAGTAGTATATTGCACTAGTAACGTCGTAATGTCTATGAATTGTGAATATACCATTACATCGTATGTTCAAACAATTGACAGTTCGTCTCTACCAAACCCAAAAATTTTAACTAACTAATGAAAATTTCGAACACAGAAAAAAAAACTTTGTAGATAGTAATACACACACCTCTTACCAAAACCCGGCACTTATGTGTACACTAGAGCTCTAGCGTTTGGCGTTAAGAACTACTTAGTTTTATATTGTTGAAAGCGTGTCACGAGCGTTTTCCCTTCACTAATTTTATATATCTATTCAAGAACCTCAGTGGTCCAGAGGTAAGAACGTTTGCCTCGGAACCGAACGGTACTGGGTTAGATTCCCAGGGTTCCCCTTCCACTTTTTCAGTATATACTGTAGAATTCACACAACCGAGGTTGTGGCTTTGTATTTGAGCAAATTGAATGTTTGCACGTTTCGCCTTTCGGAGAGGGTGTAAAGTCGTCGGTCCAGTGTCCATGCGATGTTGGGCACGTATCCTTATCCTCCTTACAGAAAGACAGAGGTTCTGTTATATTTATAGGGTAGTGAGGTGAAACTGCTACCTGGCGTCGGTGATTGGCTATAGTCGCGGAAATAGACCGACGGTAAAGACAAAAAATATATACATGTATTTAATACTTTCATTTGTAACGTATCCTAAGACTAATCAATTTCTGCAGCCACCGACTGATAAAAATAGTGAGATGGATACATGCAGTTGTTGGTTTTAAAGCAGTTATTCTAAGTAATACATTAGGTGTCAATATAGCCTTCAATTAAAACCTGTGTAGTGACATCAGCTTATGTTTTATGAGAATCATAAAATCTTTTGAAGAATCGTATGTGGATTTTCCGGAGCTTAAATTGTGTAGACAGAGCAAACCTTTTCTTGGAAATATGCTTTAATCAAAATCCTGGTCTGTCAAAAGTTTTGGCATTCGTATTTCAAGTTGCATTAATATCACAAGCACAATCATACGTTTCTATGTGCAATACATTGTATACTTAATTTGCCACAATAAATAAATAAATATATATATATATATATATATATATATATATATATATATATATATATATATATATATATATATATATATATATATATATAACTTTTATAGAGGGTATAGAATGAAACATAGAAAATTCTCTAAACAGTCAAGACGCTCCCGCTAAAAAAAAATTCTTGAATTTTACTTAGAAACATGTTGAAGTAGGACCCAAGCTACAGGGTGGTGTTTAAATTTTCCATTAATCGTGTTTATTTACAGGTGATTACAAAAACGACCTTTTCTGTTTTTGGGTATAACTTTTTTACTCGTCAACTGATTGTCTTAAAGGTAGGTTCATGTTGAAGCCAAACCTTCAAGCAGGAACGCTCAGTAAAAAGAATCGCCGTAGAATGAACGGTTAATAAACAGCGCGGCATCAAAAGTGATCCAAATCCTAATCGTTTTAAAAATGTCCTTTGAGAGTAGAATTGACTGGAAACTAAGTTGCTTATAAAAGAACCATTAATTGTGGGCCACAAAGATTAGATAACGGAAATGGAATAGCCAAGATTGGCAAAAAATTTGTTTTAAATGTTTAATCTAAGAATAGCTTTAGGTCAGCTTTTAAGGAAATGGCGATAAACAAAAACACAAATGGTTAGATTACAGTAAATGTTTTATGGAACGTCTCCGGTCTCTATCCAAAAATAGTACTGCAAATTGAATCATAACTTTCACATAGATGTGATAATTTATTCCCTTCAGAATGACATTCTCATGGAATGAATTTAGGGCCCATGACTTGACCACAAAGAGAATATTTGTACTCCTGTACCTATAACTTTTGAAACGGTATTTTACTCGTTTTATTGAAAAAATGTCAATTTTGACCAAATCACCCCTGTCCCCTGAAGCGATCTTACCCAAAAACAATTCGAAGCGTTTCTTTGTCGATTTCTAACTGGATACCAAATTTTAAGATGATATCTAAATTAGTTCGAAAGTTATTGCGCCTATGAACAGACAGACGTACGTGCCGACAGACCGACCGACCGACAGACCAACGGAGAAAAAAAAATTCGTTCCAGAATCAGTTTTCTATATGTTTTGAGATCTTTTACGCTGTTTTAGCAAAAAAAAAATTTTTGTCAACAATATTCCACTCCCACACATTCAACCCTTAATTGAATTTCAGCACAGAATACCAGATGATTGATGAATTTAAAAGTTTTCTAATAAATAAACCCTATAACGCTATATTCATCGGGTTTTAACGAAAAAATGTCAATTTTCACCAAATCACCTCCCATTCATCCCTCATCGCCCAAAGCGATTTTACCCAAAAACAATCCGAACCGTTCGTTTGTCAAGTGCTAACTGTATACCAAATTTTAAGACGATATCTCAATTCGTTCTAAAGTAAAAAAAAAATTTTTACATTTTTGTCGCCGATGTGTGACTTCCACAAGTGACGATGTGAAAGTAAAACTAGTTTTGAACATACCTTAGCAAATCAGCTACCACATAAATTTTGCACATGCAGAATAATGTCAGCAAAAGACTGACTTTGGGGAAGACAAATTCAACGTTGGAAAGACCGGAGGTAAATATGGAGGGAATAACTTGATTCGCAAAGGCCAATCTTACTCGATTTTTCACTCTGCTTACGAAAAGTAAAGTCATACAATGTTTTACTTCAGATGGAGTCTTTATTGTTGACAAATTGAGCTTAATTATCGCTCATTTGAAGAAATTTTTTCAAAATTCAAAAGTCGGGATCTCCTCATTTATATTTTATATTTTTAGGTGAACTTTATTTTTCTTGAGATTTCTTTGATTTGATTTGATATAGATTTAGGCCTGAATATTTGTATATATTTTGGTCAGCCTCGGTTGAGGAAGAGAAGAGAACTTTGTCAGTTTTTTTTCTTTTCTTTGTCAACTTCTTTGTCAACAATACCTGACCTGACCTGACATCTTCTGCGTAAAGATACCACAAAAGCAGGAATGGAATAAGGTGTAAGGTCAAGGTTTATAGATTAAAGAGGTTGCATGGTAACTCAAAAATACACAAATCTAACTGTTCACCTCCGTGTTATTCAGTGACTAGCGAGTTTTAGATAAGATTAAGATTAGCAGATGAAGGTGGCTGTATCATACCACAATAAAAAGTTTGCAGCCGTTTTAAGGTGATGTCACAGCTCGTGACGTCAGAGCACTGTGGCCTTGTACTATAGGTAGTATTGACTCAGTCTCGTTTTAAATATATTTCTAAAAGATGTTTGACTCCTAACATACTGTCAGTTTAGCCTTGCATGGCCGTTAGGGCTCGTTTTTTATGTTTGACGATAGCTTTTGTTAGACCCTATGAATTCTGTAGTTGCGGTGCAATGCTCGCATGCGAGATCTACCAGAAACATAGTTTCTGACAACCAACTTTTGTCACTCTAGGTCTTAACCCCTCAAGATGCCTCAATAGGGGGCGAAACGCGTAGGGTTATCAATTAAATATATTGTCTGGTAGAAAAGCCTTTTTAATTGCAAATTCCTTAGCCAATACCTAAAATATAACAAATTTCACTTGCAGAAGTCAGAGCAGTAAAAAATCCTAATGTACAGCTTTTACTTACAATACTTTATTAAGAAATTCACAAGTCAATTACATAAGTGACATTTGAAACATTGATGACCCTTTGCAACGGATTCACAGTTAGACAGGTAAGCCGACAATCGTCTAAAATGTGGTCATTTTATCGCAGAGACAAGGACGGACAATATTTAGTCAATTGACATTTTGGTGTATAAACAACAGCAGATACTTTTAGCTGTAAAGTTTACGTAAACTGGGTATCCAGCTTACAATTGCGTGCCTCTGTCTCACTAACCAATTTTCCTCATTGTAGTGCTACCATCTCCCTCGTACGCAACTACAGTCACATACGTTTATCGCATGCATTGCAAGCATTTACCATCGGTATACCTTTTTAATTGTATATCCATGCTATGTGCACAAGTCAGAAAGAAGGCAAACAGATATTGAAAAAGTTACCTGTCACTCCCAACCCATCCGATTCTTTTTTGCTAACCACAGTTTTTTCTGAATTTTATTTACCCAAATGACTGATGTGAAACGCAAAGAGAACTACATTGATGTAGTCATCAATGTAGTTTTCTCTGAGGTAGTACTCAGAGCCTGTGAAAATTCTCTGCTCCTGTAGAAGAAATGTCAGGTTTGAAACCTTGACAGAGGGATTTAAATTGCAACAGACGGTTTATAAACTCGGATAACCAAGCTTGGTCTCAGATAAATGATTTTTTCGTAGAAAAAATGCACTAATGGGGAGATCTCGACTTTTGAAAACATTTCTTCAAATGAGGGCGAACTAGAACTCATATCCGGGGGTCAGTTTCAATTTTATATATATATATATATATATATATATATATATATATATATATATATATATATATATATATATATATATATATATATATATATATATATGTATGTTTGTATGTATGTATGTATCACACCGATAACTCAAAAAAGAATGGACCGATTTTGATTAAGTTTGGCAGGTCCATTCCTTTTATTAATGGTTGGACAAGTCCGTTAGTCAGGAAAATCTTACGTTTTCTTTCGGAAATTTTTTTATCTCCGAAAATAAAAAAGCTCTGGTAACCAAAATTGATAAGTAGGTTAACATTATAGAAGATAAACTATATGTCAAAATTTAGATCTCTAGATTAAAATAGAAAAACAGTTATAAACATTTAATGAACACATTTTTGGTGCCATAACACACTTGCTGCGTCCAGATTTTTTCATAAATAGAGTGGGACATTTTCTGTATTAGTCTGAGACGTTGGTTATCATATTGTAAGCATAACTTGTTTATAGCTGTATAATAACAGTAACAACTTCAGCATGTCATTAGCAAATAAATTTGTTCTACTATGGGAAAGTAATTGGGATAAGCTTAACAATCGTTTACAAACGGCTTTGTTAGTGGATGTATTTTGTGTAGGGGTGAATGAATAGGAGCTCTTGCTCATCACAAATACAAACGCTTACTTGATTGCCTGTAATTTGTGACAGCGTGATACCATCGCGCTTATTCGCCACGATTTATTATACGCACGCATTTGCTGCTGTAGAAAATCCTCTCCTTCCGTTGATTTATATAATTTTATGTTGTACTAAAATATTTGACATTTTGGATCACTAATTAAATGCTACTATATGCTGTGATAATTTAAAAAAGTCTGAACGCAGCAAGTGCGTAGTGGTAACGAGTTTTGAAATTATCTACAAAATATTTTACGAAAATTATATATATATATATATATATATATATATATATATATATATATATATATATATATATATATATATATATATATATATATATATATATATATATATATATTGTGATGAAGTATTATTTTCTATCGGTCTGTGGTACAAAACGCCTAACTACTAAGTAAGTAATTAATTAAATAGAAAGTAAGTAAATACAAACTATATAAATATTTGCTAAAATATTTTCACCATGAAATATTTTAAGGCGATTTATATTTAATTAAACAGGTATTTCATACTTATTATCTTATCCGGATGTGATAAGGTGATAAAATTCCAAGCATGGTAGAGTTTTTGGGCAGGCTGTGAAATTCATATAAAAGGAGAAGCAACAAAAGCAAATACAAACTATATAAATATTTGCTAAAATATTTTCACCATGAAATATTTTAAGGCGATTTATATTTAATTAAACAGGTATTTCATACTTATTATCTTATCCGGATGTGATAAGGTGATAAAATTCCAAGCATGGTAGAGTTTTTGGGCAGGCTGTGAAATTCATATAAAAGGAGAAGCAACAAAAGCAAATACAAACTATATAAATATTTGCTAAAATATTTTCACCATGAAATATTTTAAGGCGATTTATATTTAATTAAACAGGTATTTCATACTTATTATCTTATCCGGATTTGATAAGGTGATAAAATTCCAAGCATGGTAGAGTTTTTGGGCAGGCTGTGAAATTCATATAAAAGGAGAAGCAACACGGGGGACAGGCAGTATTCTATTGTTAATTCAGCTGTTAAGTTATTAAGTCGCCACGAGTCCGCACCGATTCCGTTTCCGTTTGCCGTCCGAGCGCACCTCGTTGGTCGATTTCCGTATCCGAAAATATTGTTATAGGTGAGAATTATCTGTTTTAAGTAATTCATATTTTGTAGCGAATTTTCATACTTTTAAATCATCACGCTTCTCAGTCCAAATCTCCTAATTATTTCTGCTTTTCCTGACCTGCCGCCGTCCCTATAGACAATTCCCGTATGTTAGATTGTCTTGCATTATTTTTATGAGGATGCTGAGGATTCACAGCTCACATAAATAATCTAGATATATTCATCTTGGTTTGATCCCGACAGGGACGCTGAGGATTCACAGCCTATCTAGGTCACTCCAAGTGATACTTTCCTTTCCAATTAGCCTTGTACACTTCATCTGGCTCCCGGCTTTCCGCCCCATACAGTATAAGCTCTTGTGTTATTTTAGTGAGGACGCTGAGGATTCACAGCTCACTAAAGTAATCAAGATGTTTTCGTCCCGATTTGACCCTAGCGGAGATGCTGAGAATTCACAGTCCGCATAGGCCTTCGGGAACTGTCATCCCATCTCTCCCGTCTGCACTTTTTGGTCTCCGCTGTCCCCTGCTTCGACGTAGAAGTTATAGCTAGTAGTCTGATGTTGTCTATCGTTGTGTGTTGCCCGCCTGCCGTATCCTCGCTTGAGTGAAATACCGTCCGTATCATACATATCTTACCGAATCCCTGCGCTTCGTCACGCACCGACCGTTACCGCTTTAGCAAGGGCCACGTACCCGCATTGTTTATTTGTACATATTTTGTAAATATTGTTCTGTATATATATATATATATATATATATATATATATATATATATATATATATATATATATATATATATATATATATATATTGTAAATAGTTTCAAATCTGTAATATTGTTCTGTATATATATATATATATATATATATATATATATATATATATATATATATATATATATATATATATATTGTAAATAGTTTCAAATCTGTAATATAGGGTTGGGTAAATTAAAGACCTTGATTAATTATTATCCAACACCTTAACATACAAAATCTGCTACAACTTTCGTTAAAACAGATCGGATCACGCCGAGTCAGCGATTAAAGCCCGCTCACGCGGAGGTCACTAAATTTAGCCTATATTACCTAAAGGCTACCGAACCCTTCTCCACAGAGTTACCCAGGTACTTTGATCGGTATATCGGTCAGAGTTCAGTGAAGAGGTCGCAGACATCCTCAACAGGGAGTAAACCCTTTAAAAATCTGGCGCCCGAGATCCTTCGATAGTAACCGTCAATCCTGGTCACCGAAAAACGGTCTGCGAGCCGAGGCCTCGTCACAATATATATATATATATATATATATATATATATATATATATATATATATATATATATATATATATATATATATATATATATATATATATATATATATATACAGGATGTCAATTACAAACTACAAACCATTGCACCAGGGTTTGTCCTAGAACTGCTCAGAAATTCTAAAAACGGTAAAACACATTTTGCTTGCGACGGGGCACAGTTTTTTGGCATTTAACCCCTACGGGTTATCACCCCCTTGATTTGAAAGGAAAGAGTGTGGCACTGTTTTGAAAATCTATTTTGATTCTCTATTCAAAGCTGTATTTTTAAAATCTACCAACTGTTTTTTTTTAGATATTTGGTTTAAAAACTTGAGGATAACAACGTTCTTTTATAACCGACAGTATGTATGTATTAAAACTCACCTTGGTAATCCTACAGTTTAGCTCGCCCTGACTGCTAGATTCTTGCAAACACGAACACCTGTGTTAGAATTTACTTCTCTAACGACTTAATGAGGTATTATATAAGTTATTATAATTAAATAAATGCTTTACCGCAGTGAACTTTATATATTTAAGTGTTCTAGGTGACTTCATTACTCCCGTTCAACAAAAACCATTGACGCAACAAGTGAGTAATGGTAAAGAATAAGGCAGCACTTGGAATACATTTAGATTTTGTCTAATTGTTATATATTTTTATGCGTTGATGCATGTGTCGGCAGCAGTGGCCCATGCCGGAGATTTATAGGCCACTATTAAACAGGATAATGACTTTGTAGATAAGTAGTTTACTGTTCATAGACAATTTGGAATTTCTGTTAAAAAGTGGAAAGAACTTCGAGATGAACATCGAAATTTTCCGTTGGGCATGTTGGACCTTGGGCCAATATATATATATATATATATATATATATATATATATATATATATATATATATATATATATATATATATATATATATATATATATATATATATACAATGACGTGGGAGAGAAGGGGACAGGTCCGGACAGTTCAAGTTTGCCGCCAAGAAATGATACTAGAATAACCAATCCCCCAGTAGTTTCATCAGTCTACCATCTTGAAACGTTGACAACAGACAGAGTTTAAATTGAAAATTATAAAAAATACATAATAAATTGTGAAAAACGGACTGTTGGTATAAGATTGAGCTACCTAGTAGTAAGGGCCTACACCACGACTTTTGAAATTCAGGTAAGATTTGATAGTTTCACTAGGAAGAGTGATTATTTTTATGTATATAACCTCAAAAAACTGTTAGTATTTCATGTGCTTGTAAAAGTTAGCGCATTTAAATTCAATTATGTGCAGCTGGGGCACATCCGAACAATTCATGTGGGGCAGGTCCGGACTGTACGAACCTGCCCCATGTTCACTTACCCTGTAATAAATAGATTACATAGGATACGCATTGTTTCCGTTAACTCTGCTATATAATGTAGGATTGAATAGTGGTACTTCTTATCTTGTTAAGTGGATTACAGAAGATTGAGAATGTGATCAGTTCTAAAAATACGAGATAATACAATATAATAGGATACAGTTTTAGTTCATGTAAATCTCATGCAATCTGACTATTTTTATCGGGTTGATATTCATTTTTGTTTGCAAGATGGTACGAACATACAAAAAAACGTTCTATTAGACCAGAAATCCTCAGTGATGTCTTAAGGAATGCTATAAGAAATGTTATCAGCAAAACTATGGCTTTAAGAGCTGCTGCAGTCGCATTCAATATACCAAAATCTACTCTATACGATAGCGTTGCGAAAGTTAAAAAGCGCTTGAATGATAATATCGACGATTCTGGGAACGAAGGTAATGCATCTGAACCTAAGACAGGTGTATCAAAATATGCCACACGGCAAGTATTTTCTAAAAATGAAGAAATTGAATTGGAGTTATATCTCACACAATGTTCAAAAATGTGTTACGGCTTGACATATAAACTCTGTCGTGAATTGGCTTTCGAATATGCCATTAAGTTGGGTAAGAAGGTTCCTGGACATTGGGAGAAGAGCAAAATAGCAGGCATTGATTGGATGCAGTGTTGCATGAAACGCCATCCAAAGCTTTCTAACCGTAAATCTGAAAACATAAGTATAGCAAGAGCTTCGGCTTTCAACAAAGTCAATGTGGAAGAATTTTTTAATAATTATGCAACAGTGCAAGATAAATATAATTTTTCGCCGGATCGTGTTTGGAACACAGATGAAACAGGTGTTACAACAGTTCTCCAAGCACCCAGAATAATAGCAGAAACAGGATCGAAAGCAGTACGACAGTGTGTATCTGCCAAGCGAGGATCTCTAGTCACAATGTGTGGAATAATTTCAGCTGTTGGTGGTACGATTCCCCCGCTCTTCATATTCCCTCGTGTAAGAATGAAGGATCAGTTTTTGTCCGGTGCTGTTCCAGGGGCTGTTGGTTTTGCTGAGAAATCTGGATGGATGTCAGCAAACATATTTCTTAAATTATTAGAGCACATTAAAAATCATACACATTGCAGCTCATCGAATAGGATTCTCCTGCTATTATATAATCATGAGACACATGTGTCTTTAAATGCCATTTTGTATGCCAGAGAACACGGAATTGTGTTGCTATCTTTTCCGCCGCATTGTACTCATAAAAGGCAGCCCCTGGACAAGGCCGTGTTTGGTCTTTTCAAATCTAAATGCAAGGCATCTTTCAATGATTTCATACTATCTAACCCTGGGAAGCAGATTACTATGTATGATGTAGCGAATTTGACAGCTCAGCCATATTTGCAAACTTTCACCCCTGTAACATCATTAGTAGTTTCAAGAGCACTAGATTGTGGCCTATTGACTCGTTAGTCTATAATGACGACGATTTTTGCGCCTAGTTTGCTACAGATCGTCATTGTCCTGGAAACGAGGATAACATGATTCCTGCAAAAATTGTTAATATAAGACTTACTGTTCAACCCGACCTCGATATAGAAGTTTAAAGTTCGTCTAAAAACCACAACGTAGAAGCTATGATCAGAGTTATGCTGAATGAATTGGTAGATGAAGCTGTCAAACCCAGGGATAAAATTACGATACTTTCTGTTGTATCTATTGTAAAACTGTTCGATGTAAAACCGTTACCTAAGGCTTGCCCTAGAAAAACGAATAGAAAATCGAGAGTAGGAAAATCAAGATTATACACTGCTACACCTGAAAAGGAAAAACTAGAGGAAATGGAAAAATCAGACTGTTAAGGTTAAAAAAGACAAACACTTCGAGAAAATTGGTGTCAGAATCTACTTCAAAGAAAACACAAAATAGTGATCAGTTAAAAATAGAAAAGAAGAGAAAGAAGAAGAATAAAGCAGTTTAAGATGACACTTCATCATCAGATTCTGACATAAATTTACCCTTGAATGTCACTGCAACTAAAAAGTTTAGAATTATTTTATAAATTAACTGGAAGTTTTAATTGTAGCAACCCTGTTGACGCCGTCTTGACCTGGGTGCAACTCGATCACCCTTCCTAGTTTCCACCGCAGAGGTGGCAGATTGTCTTCCTTAATTAATACCATTGCACCTTGTTTTAATTCACCTTGCCGGCTACGCCACTTAGTTCTCTGTTGAAGTTCGGAAATATACTCCTTGCTCCATCTGTTCCAGTAATGCTGATTAAACTGCTGAATTTTTTGGTACACAGATAACCTCGACTCAGGAATTTTTGTAACGTTTGGATCAGGAACTGACGTTAAAACTTTTCCTACCAAAAAGTGAGCAGGAGTGAGAGGGTTCAAATCATTTGGGTCTGATGACAGAGGTGACAAAGGTCGGGAATTAAGGACTGCTTCAATTTGTGCAAGCAAACTGTACATTTCTTCAAAAGTTAATATCGCATTACCTACAACCCGTTTTAAATGAGCTTTACAGGAACGTACCCCTGACTCCCATAACCCTCCGAAGTGAGGTGATGATGGCGGTATAAATGCCAATTTATCCCTTCGTTCGCACAAGACGTTATAATATCAACTCTTTTGCAATTTAAAAATTTTGTTAACTCAATCAACTCTGAATTTGCCCCAACAAAATTTGTACCGTTGTCAGAATAAATATGCAACGGTTTGCCTCTTCGAAATGCAAAACGTCTAAGTGACAGGATAAATGATTCAGTCGATAAGCTACTGACCAGTTCAAGGTGCACAGCTTTCGTAACAAAGCACACATATACAAATATAAACCTTTGAGGTCTTGCAACCACGCCCCTTTCGATCTTTAATTATTAATGGACCTGCAAAATCAACCCCTACAGTTTCAAATGGCAATGCAGGTTGTATTCGAGATACTGGTAAATTTCCCATGATTGGGTTAATTATTTTTGGACATACACGAAAACAGTTTATACACTGATGAACGGTCTGTCTGGCAATATTCCTACCTAATGTAGGCCAAAACCGTTCTCTAATAGAAGCTAACAATTGCTGTGGTCCAACGTGCAGTAATCTTTTATGTTCTCTTAAAAAAAATTAATTTTGTTAGTTTGTGATTTCCTGACAATAAAATTGGGTGACACTTATCAAATTTAAAATTAGAGTTACTTAGCCTACCGCCTACTCTTAATATTCCGCTTGAATCTAAAAACGGATTTAAACTCAAAATATTTGATTTCCGTGGAATTTCTTTATTATTTCCTAAAGCTTGCAACTCTAAGGAGAACGATTCCAACTGTGCCCTTTTAATTAAACACATTAGCGCATTATTAATTTCAATGGGCATTAATGGCCCGACTGTTCGATCTACTTTGGAACCAATGCAGTTATTCTTAAATCTAAAGCAACGTGCCACAATTCGTTCTAATTTACTTAAATCGTTATATCTACTAAAATTAAATACATCTATTTCACTATCTTTAAGAATATTAACTAAAACATCAGTTTCCTTTTTCACTTCTGGCAGATCTTACGTTTTTTAAAGTGGGCCAACAAGAATGATTATTCAAAAGCCACGCTGGCCCATGAAACCATATTTTGGAATATAATAAGTCTGAAGGCATCACACCGCGAGATACCAGGTCTGCAGGATTTGATGTTTTCGGAACATGACGCCAAGTATCATTTTCAGTAATCTCTAAAATTTGAGTGATTCTGTTGCAAACAAAGGTTTTTAATTTATTAGTAGGGATTTTTAACCATCCCAACACAATTGTTGAGTCGCACCAAAATGTACAAGACTTAATTTGAATGTTTAATTCTTTTCGTATTTTATCTACTAGCTTGACTACACACAAAGCACCTAAAAGTTCGAGTCTAGGTAATGTTTGTTGTTTAACTGGAGCAACTCTACTTTTAGCACATAACACATTTACAAACACATTACCATCTTTATCAACCGATCGAATATATACACAGCCTCCGTAGGCCTTGATACTGGCATCCGAAAATGCATGAAGTTCAACAGTTAAAGGATCTTTGCATGTAATATGTCTAGATATTTTTAAATTATTTAATAGCGGCAATTGATCGCGAAATTTACACCATTTTGTGTACAACATGTAAGAAACTAATTCATCCCATTCTAGCTTTTCTCTCCAAAGATCCTGTAATATCATTTTTGGAATTATTGTTGTTGCACTTAATAATCCCAGCGGGTCGAATATTTGTGATATTTCAGACAGTATAACCCGTTTTGTAACTACCTTTAAAGCTGAATTTGTAATAGAATACATTAAATTATCAGTTTTATTATTCCAGAATAAACCTAGGGTTTTAGTATTTTCATGCAAACCAAGGTTTAATAAATTTGGATGCTTATCTTCCTCCTCTATACCTTCTAAAATTGTTGGATCAGTAGAAATCCACTTACGTAACAAAAAACAACCTTCTGATAATATATCAGGTAAAAAATTACATACTTCTTTAGCCTGATCAAGATTATTTGTACTAAATAATAAATCGTCTACATAGAAATTTCGTTTTATTATAACTGATAATTCTGGATGTGAATTTTCGATATCAATACCAAGTTGGAAAAGACTTCGAATAGCCAAGAAAGGGCCTGCGGCAGTCCCATATGTAACAGTGTTTAAATTATATTCTTTAATTGGCTGACTAGAGCTTGATCGCCACAAGATTCTTTGAAGTGATCTATCTTCTGGTCTTACAAGCACCATTCTGTACATTTTTTCTATATCGGCAGACACCGCGTAATGTCCTTCCCTAAATCTTATTAAAATAGAAAACAAATCCGGTTGTATTGTAGGGCCTACAATTTGTAAGTCATTTAAGGAATAACCGGAAGTAGTTTTCGCAGACCCGTCAAACACCACCCTTAATTTTGTTGTACAGCTACCTTCCTTAAAAACCCCATGATGCGGTAAATAATAACACATATCAAATGTTTTATTAGTAACTTCAGTCATGTGGTTTAAAGCGATATATTCGTCCATAAACTTTACATAAAGGTCTTTCATAAAATTATTTTTAGATAATTTCCGTTCCAACGCTAAAAATCTTTTTTCTGCTTGGTCACGTGATTCACCTAACTTATCAAGAGATTCTTTCATCGGAAGCGAAACAACAAAATTACCTTGTTTGTTTCGTGTAGTAGTTTCGACATAATAATTCTCACAAGTTGTTTCTTCTGCAGATAGTGCTCTAATATTACTTTCTTGCTCAATTTCCCAAAATCTACTTAACTGTTTTTGTATTTCATCAACTTGAGAAAAGTTACAGTTTATTTGTTTAATAAATTTGCTTGATATGGGGCCTGAGACAATCCAACCTAACCTGCTTTTTTGAAGAATGGGCGAATGTTTTCCTAAGCTAATTTGTCCTACACAGAGCAATTCCCAAAAATGATTAGCCCCAAGTAATATATATATATCTCCCCTGGTTTATGCAAATCCGGATCCGCTAAATTGTGCCCCCCAGGAATTTTCAGATCTTGTAACGTGATTTTATAAGCAGGTAGAGTACTTGTTATTTTTGGTACAACTAAACAATCACTATTAAGCTTAAAATTATTATAACGTGCCTGAATTTCTAAGCTGCACTTTAATTGTACCTTAGATGTAGAGTGCGTAATACCTAGCACAGTAATATCTGTTTGACTAGTTTTTAATTGCAGTTTTTTACACAAGCCTTCAGTAATGAAATTTGACTGCGAACCTGAATCTAAAAGTACGCGAGCAAAGTAATGTGTTCGCTTATCAGCAGTGGCCACTTTGACTGAAGCAGTTGGTAGCAAAACTTGCGTCATATTACATGAAAACGCATTAACTGATTGCATTTCTTTGGTTTCATCGTGTAATAAAATGTTATGCCTTTTCTTACATTGACTGCAACAATATTTTGACGTACAATTGCTAATAAAGTGACCCGATTTCAGACACAAAATACATAATTTTAAATTTTTTTACAGTTTTCTTTCTTTCCAAAGGAGAACGTTTTTTAAATTCATGACATGCCCATATGGCATGTGCTGCTTTACAATAAGTACAATTTAACTGATTTGTTGTTACAAAAGAATTTGCAGTTCTATATTTCTCTTGTTTATTATGTTTTACTTCAATTGTTTCTAACAAGTCAGCCCTATTTTTCAAAAATACCTTTAAACTATCAAATGACGGTAGATCTTCACTTTGTATTGACTGTTCCCATTCACGAAGTGAAATTGCATCTAATTTTGACGTAACTAAATATATTATAAGTGTTTCCCCCAATAATTCAGATGTAGTTAGACCCTTTACAGAACGTAAATGTTTTGATACTGTATCTAACATATGCCTAAGTTTAGAAGATGACTCTTTAGCAACTGATTCTAAGTTAAACAATGATTTTACATGATTGTGAACTAAAACTCTAGTGCTATTATATCTTTGTTTAAGTAAATCCCAAGCCAATGAATAATTTTCTGATGAGAAATCTACAGTTTTAATTATTTGCGCTGCGTCACCGTCTAAACTTGCTCTTAAATAATGAAAGCGTTGAATATTATCTAAGTTTTCATTACTGTCGATTAAACTTATAAACAAGTCTCTAAATTCTAGCCAATGTTCACTTTTTCCTGAGAACTTTGGTAATTGTATAGTGGGAAGCTTTATTGCGCTTTGAACTTGAGTAGATGCAATTGCGTAATTACTCTGCGATAACGCAGGTGACGCTGGCCTGGATTGATTATTCAGTTCTACGCCAGATATTTGTTTTTGCATTTTAGTAATAGAGGACAACATACATTCTGCTCTAGATAGTACCTCGTAATATCTATTTTCAAAGTCATCTCTCTCATCTACATTTAATTCAGCGGATTGCTCCGAATCAATTTCAAATTGAACAGCTTCAAACCGTTCTAATAAATTCTGTGAATCATTCAACCTTTTCTTTAGTGTTGTAATGGAAATATTACTTAGTTCCTCATTAGCATCAACTCTAAGTTGAAGTTCATCTAAAAATTTAGAGAAACTAGTGAGTTTACCCTTTAAAACACTACGTTGCTTTATTAACTGATCCATAATATTATTATTATTTTAAGCTTTAACGTAAGAAAATATCTTAATACTTAGGTAACCCTCTTATGTATGTCAAGCAGTATCTATTATATTTTACTAATAATGAGCAATTTCTTTTAATATTTTTTCTTCTAAATACTTTACCAGAGAAAATTGCTATTAAAATATTCTAAATTAATTCGATACAACTCCTGAAACCATTTGAAACTATTTGAAATAACTTGTACACCTTTAATTTATTTTACCTTGCCTTTTTTAAAATCAAAAATCAAATTATTCGGTCAACACGATACCTAATTCGACTGAAAAATTATCCTGCCACCGTTTTTCAACATAAAATTTCCAACGAAGTTACAGCTATTATAATTAATCAGTAATTATCTATATAATGTATCTTTAATATCAAGTACAGTTTACCAGACAAATCAATTTGCATTAAAGGAATAACTAAATGAAAGGAACTCACCCTTGGCAGGTATTAAATTATTTCCAGGACATCCAGCAACCTTGATTTTCAACTCCATAAACTACTGGACTACCATACCAATTGAATTATAATTTGATAACTATTACACTCCGTAATGTTTTCTTCAATTTCTATTCTTGATCTTGATCCAGCACAACTATCAATATTTATCCGGTTCGTAAGGACCAATGTTTAATACACACCTTCGAATTCAGTGGACTGTATATTTAAAAAGAATGTTTTTGTTTTATTTTTGTTAACGATTGAGACGGAGTGGTATTTATTGGTATTAAATTAATTGCGTTACACGCTGGTTCGGATACAAGACCAAAGAACAAACACTTATTTACTAACGTGGATGAGTCCTTTTATTTTATAAATTAACTGGCACTGACTAGATTTTATATACACTACATTACTAACTGAACTATACTATATTAAATGTACCTAAAGCTAAAACATTTGTGACTGTATCACATGAAAATGCAGTTGTGTTCTTATAGTCTTTAGTTTCTATGCACTATCCCCACGCCACAGCAGATGCAGATGATCACACACGTTACACTTCCCAAAATTGACCACCCTGATACAGGAAATAGACAATTATTCACTACATCTTGAACTGTCTTAAACACTTCGCAAAATTGACCACCCTGATACAGGAAATAGACAATTATTCACTACATCTTGAACTGTCTTAACATCATGGGTTGAAAGAAAGGACATTGTGTCGAAGCTACCAAAACCCATGACAACACCAGGAACTTCACGAATGGCATCATATATTCGATTTGAAGTAAATTTTTTTGGTTATAATGTTAAGTAATGTTGTAAAAAAACATACTTTGTTATTTCTCACCTAATAAATGTTCTTAATAAATGAAGTCCCTGAAAATTTATTTATGTCCGAAACTGACCGGGCCTTGTTCGTGAGTGCCCCAAGTGGGGTACTTCCGGACAATTGTAACTTTAGACGAAATTCCGATTTTGTTAAAAAATAACTTCCATATTCGTTTTTAAATCTTAGCAGAATGTTGGGAAATATCTGTTCTTCATAGTGAATTATCAATTTGCTATTAATTTTACTCTAGGCTGAAATATAATACTTTGAAAAAAGTTGTCCGAACCTGCCCTCTTCTCCTCTACTTGCTGCGTCAGTATTTATTTCATAGTACGTACTGTTATCTTATTCGTTACCATAACACACTTGCTACGCCAGTATTTCCTTCGTAATACATGTTTACATCTTATTTCTTATCACAACACATTTGTTGCATCAGTAGTATTTTAAAATTTAGTTTTCCAATTAAGTCCAGGGCAGTGAAGTCTGAACACAGCAAGCGCGCTGTGGCGGCAAATTTTTTGTATAAATGATCTAATTTTTCGAAAATTATCTTTATAAACAAATAATATATACATATAAATTTGGAACTAACCTCAAATATGATTGAGGTCTCAGTTCTCGCTCAGCTGAAGAAATTCGCAAAAAAAAATTCCACGAAAAGTAAAAAAAATAAAAATTACATCAAATTGTTTACTAAATTTGTCTAAAAAAATTTTACACAAAAACTGGCTAAAAATATTATTTTTACAAAAATTGGTTGAAAAAATCTTCACGTAGGAAGGTTGCTAAAGTATTTTCACGAAAATTCCCCAAGATAATTTTTTTTCAGTTCCGTTCCATTCGGTTCTACTCTGTTCCGTTAGGCTGTAATGTGTTGTGTTGTGTTGTGCTGTGCTGTGTTGTGTTCCATTTCGTTGTTGTCTTGTACTATTTTGTGCTCTGTTCCGTTCCGTTATATTGCGCTCCGTTCAGTTTTTTCCATTCCGTTCCTTTCTGATTCGTTTTATTCCATCCCGTTCCGTTCTGTTCGGTGTTGTTTTATTCCATTTTGTGATCTGTTCTGCTCTGTTCTATTCTGTTTCTTTCTGTTCCTTTCCTTTGTGTTCCGTTCTGTCCCGTTATGTTGTGCCCTTTTCCGTTTTCTTCCGTTCCGTTACATTTTGTCCCTTCTGTTTTGTTCCGTTCCATTCCCATCTACTTCATTTCGTTCATTCCTCATTCAAAATTGCGTGACTAGCGTCTTTTATTAGCAATCTTAAAACTGAGACTAGATTTCAATTTATTACAACCAAACGCCACTTACTTTGAGTTTTCACCTTATTTTCTCTAAAACTCTCCAACTTATGAAATACATAATAAATTGAAAATGAATGTTTAACACCCTGTATCTCTTAGACAAGAAAATTTTTATTGGGGCATATTTAGCTATTCGATATTCCTCGTTAATAACTAACTACATATTCATTCCAAGAATATGTAGTTAATCTATGGCCCAATCATTACGAACGAGCCTTTATATGGGTAGTGAAGTTTTTTAAAAGTCAACGCAAAATAATAATTTAAGAGTGTTAATACAAAAACTCAAAATATATTAAAAACATATTAATGTGCAAATAATGCAGGCCACACCGATAACAAAAACATCAAATTCTGTGAGTACCTTCCTTGTGCAAGTGGCTTGAATAAAATTGGACCACTTTTACCAAAAAAATGTTAGGTTTTCTCATGAAACATTTTTATATCTCAGGAAATAACATGGCTATTGCGACTAAATTTCTAGTTTAGGTTTATATAATAAAATTTAAATCAAATGCCGAAATTTAGATTCATATGTTAAAAGGAAAAGAAGTTGTAAGGATTTAAACATACAAAAATTGGTTGCCACTGGTGATCAGATAAACGCACAAGACCAAAATATTGTTTGTTAAACAAAATATACTGAATAATACAGACAAAGACTTTTTTGCTTGGCCTAAAAATGTCAAGAAATGCGTGAAAAATTACTTTGAAACTTTTTTATTCCAAAAAGTGACGATTTGAAACGTCAGAATTGATGAGTTTGTGACATGATGCATGAGAAAGAATAAATGATAGGTCCTGTATTTCTCTTTCAAGTGTTCATTTAATAAAATATTAGCAAAAAATCCGTTTGAAATAGAAATTATTTAATATGCTGAAACATAAATTTACATGCGAGCTTACAACCTGTTCATTACAACAAATATGTCATGTACTTCATAGCCAAGAGAGAAAATTTAACGATGTTTTGGTTAAACATTTGTTAACAAAATTCGTGAAAAATAATGTTTTCATGAATTTTTATGCAAAAAATCGTTTAAGGAACACTTTCGCGGCCATAAAACATTTTAAAATGTCTTGTCGGGTCCCGTGCTTTTATTTTAAAATTCTGAACATAAACACACTCTAGGTTAGTGATAAGAAATACTTTGTGTTCTTTGCTATAATACCAAAAAACAATATCAGCCACCGATGACCGCTGCGGCCTCACGGGAATCATATTCAGTCATAACAAGGTGCGGTCACCTGAGCGGTCATTTCGACACGTCTTAGCCTGCATTTACCGGTACTGGTACAGTTCAAAAACGAGCTGCAATAATATAATTCGAGTAAGTCTTGAATAGGTGTGTCGGATCAGATGTCAACTTATAACTCATCTCTTCGTAACACAATAAAGTGGTACAGAAACACTGCCCTGGATATAATATTGGGTACTGCCGTGGTCAGTGCACATGTCTTGCACGGGAGAATAAATGGTCAGAATTTGACCATTTCTGAATTCAGGGAGAAAATTATAGGTCTGCTAAAAAATGAACTTCAAGGAATTAGTGCAAATACTGTAACACTAAGTACATCACGTAAAAAGGTCATGAATACACATTCCTTTGCAAAAAATGGACCTGCGGCCAACACGAGACGTTAGAGAAAAGCATGTTACGAAAAAAAGTAATCTTGAAGCTTGACCAAAATAAAGTAAAGAAAATCACAACTTACTGCGTTCAGTGTAATAATCAACTGCATTACTGCTTGGATTGTTTTACGGCTAAACACAAGTAAATTTTTGCACCATTTATTATTTATATTTCTTTTGATATTATGGGTTCTAAAAATTCGGCTGATTTTTAGAACGCATAATATCAAAACCCTATTCAGAACAGAGCGAAAACTGTCAAATCTGATAAAAACTACCAAGAATACGATTCCAAACGAATCCCATGGAGTTTGCGAAATCCGTTGATCCAGGTCTCTTCGAGACCTAGGGTTGAACACACTGAGACCTTGCATATGATCTCCAGCGAGATTTGGGGAGTAGGTAGATAGAGGCCCCGTAATCGAGCTACAATAACCCAACCCACCTTTGTCCATCGCTCTAAGGAGTAGGCAGATTGAGGCCTTAGAGTGTCCTTACATATTTCCTTTACCTCTTGAAAATAGCTCCAACACAGGAGCCCAAACGTCGAGTTTTCATAAATTCTGGACGCGGTTCAACCCGAGAACCAAGTATATCTCACACTAAAGACCGCGGAAAGCTTTTAGAACACACACACACACACACACACACATATATATATATATATATATATATATATATATATATATATATATATATATATATATATATATATATATATATATATATATAAGTGTCCCACGGTTGATGGTACGTTTGACTTATATGAAAAATCAAACACGGGATCGATCTGAAAATTTGGTTAATACTATAATAAAATATGCTCTATCTATCTAAAATATTTTCAATTTCGCAGTGTTGTCGCTTCTACTGCAAAGTCGTAGTAGCTTTGTTATTTTGAATGTTCTTTCTTTGATTTAAATAACTTTTTCCCAATATGTTTCTATCCCTATCGGTGGTGGTTTTCAAGATATTAATTAATTTTCACATTTTTTTAAGCAAACAGTCATGATTAATCCTTAATAAATTTGTATCCCTGCATCCTGTGAAGCTAAAATTGTGGTTGTAGCTTAAGGGTAGTGCAATTATTTTATTTCAATAAAGAAATCGATCCGATATTATACAGGGTGCTTCAAAAGTATTACCTTTTCTGCTACATAGAAAAATTACAAAAAAGTTTTTTTTTTCTTCAAATATATAAATTTAATGAAACATCTCCTGAATTGCCTCAAATAAACCAGCGAAAATTTGTGAGAATACAAAACACATTCGTTGATTATGGTTCAACACTAAAAGCACCTTAGGCGCTACGGAATCCAGTCACCCCGACGAAGACAATGTCATCAACATTCTGACGTATTTTAAATCATATCGGCAGGCTTCCGTCCGGAGTGCACAAGACGATTTAGGTGTGCCACACCATTCTATTCAGATCATTTTCTTCAAGCACAACATGCGTCCATATATGTTTTTTAAAATCTATGATCAACTATTTAATTCGGCAAGACACCTGGACATATTAAGAACGGTTGTCAGTGACTTCTTGGAAGATCTCTCACTAGAAAAATATCGGAATTGTTGTTATCAGTTGGGTGGTGCTCCACCTCATTGCACTCATAAAGTATCTCAGCAGCTCTCCGAAATCTTTGACAATGGTTGGTTTAGAATATTAGGTCCAGGGGATTGGCCTGCGAGATCGCCTGATTTGGCTACACCGTACTTTTATTTTTGGGGTAAAATAAAAGAAACAAAACGACACCAATCAATACCAAGGAGGAATTACGACAACGGGTAGTAAGACATATTCAACAACTGGATCCCAATGAGATAGAGAGCACTACTATCTAGGCCGTAAATCGAAGAAAGTGTTGAGAAGGCAACGGTGAAATTTTTTAAAATTTACTATAAGGGTCATAACTATTTCTTGATCTTGAGGTTTATTTGTTTTTCAGTTTTTTCATTTGACCTACATTATTTTTAAGGTTTATTCATGACTGTTGTGTTTTGTTTGTTTGATGTCATTGTCCATGTAGAATAAATAATGTCAATAAAACTTTTTTTGCACAGTTATGTTCACCCATTTTTAGTCGAATAACTGATCAAAATGCCGAAATGTCTTATGTTAGTTTGATACCATCAGTTTTAGTTGCCATGGAAATTAAATAATGTACTGTATAAAAGTTGAAAACATTTTTTTCAGTAAAATGCCTTTTCCTAGAAAATAATGCTGAAGATTCAGGTATATAAACATGTTATATCATTTATATATATATATATATATATATATATATATATATATATATATATATATATATATATATATATATATATATTGTATAGTATATTTTGTGTACAATGCTACAATGTGTCGTACAAATAAGCTCTTGCTTGTATATGCAATAAACATAATTTTGTTACAGATATGCCTAAGTAATTGCCAAGAGTTCTCTGGAACTATCACTATCAATTTTCTTAAGATTTCAGCTTCCTAAGAATATCCACTTTTCACCAATACTTCCACTAAGTCTCCGTCTTTCAATCTCTATTTTGGTATTTTCTTCTTCGTCTACGGTATGATTATGACCTAAAATTCAATCTTAAATTACTACAGCAAATTTTGACATTTCTACTTGACAACTAAAAAGTAAATTCAGTCACCTTTTAAGTTTTTAGGTAATACACAGATGGTTCCATTTGAAAAAACCGATTTTTTGTCAATTTTCTATGCAGCAGAAAAATTAATACT
Source organism: Tillus elongatus (assembly GCA_964006375.1). NCBI lineage: Eukaryota > Metazoa > Arthropoda > Insecta > Coleoptera > Cleridae > Tillus > Tillus elongatus. Next base: position 181,397,077 of record OZ023262.1, on the reverse strand, counting down.
TTTGAAACAGCTGTATAATATCCGATCTATTTATTTATTGGAATTAAATAACTGTACTGTCCTTAAACTACAACCACAATTTTAGCTTTTAGAAGCACAAAATGTTTAAGGTTTAATCATTACTAGGTTTTGCTTTAAAAAATATGAAAATTAATTAATATTTGGGGAACCATCACCGATAAGTATAGCAACATATTGGAAAAATTTATTGAAAGTAAATAAGGAATTCTAAAAAATATATTATACAGGGTGGTCTATTTAAAATAACAGAGCTATTACGACTTTTCAATAGACGCGGCAACGCCGCGTAATTAAAAATATTTTGGATAGATATGACATACTTGATTATGGTACCAACCAAATTTTCGATCACATGTTTGTTTTTTTTACGTCTAAGGTATCATCGATCGTGGGATACCCTGTATCTATAATTAGAAGGGTGGATAATTTCTCTCAAAATTCACTAGATACCATGACGCACTTGCTGCGTCCAAACTTTCTTTGTACTGGAACTGAGAAAAAGAAACAAAATAGAATGCTAAACATCCTTTTTTGAAATAGTGCTACAATTTTTTGAGTAACATATTTTAAATTATTTGTGAAACAGAAAAGGGGTGCAAAGCATTTGTTGATATATTTTAAAGTTGTGGCTAACAGTTCAAAACTAAAAGCTCCTTGGGCTTTACCGAAGCCAGTCACCCCGACGAAGACAATGTCATCAACATCCTGGCGTATTTTTGAGCATATCGGCAGGCTTCCGTCCGGAGTGCACAAGACGATTTAGGTGTGCCACACCATTCTATTCAGATCATTTTCTTCAAGTACAACATGCGTCCATATATGTTTTTTAATCTATGATAAACAATTTAATTCGGCAAGACACCTGGACATATTATCAGTGACTTCTTGGAAGATCTCTCACTAGAAATATATCGGAATTGTTGTTATCAGTTGGACGGTGCTCCACCTCATTGCACTCATAAAGTATCTCAGCAGCACTCCGAAATCTTTGACAATGGTTGGTTTAGAAGATTAGGTTCAGGAGATTGGCCTGCGATATCGCCTGATTTGGCTACACCTTACTTTTATTTTTGGGGTAAGATAAAATAAACAAAATGACACCAATCAATACCAGGGAGGAATTACGACAACATGTAGTAAGACATATTCATGAACTGGATCCCAATTAGATCGAGAGGACTACTATCTAGGCCGTAAATCTAAGAAATTTGAAGTGTTGAGAAAGCAACGGTGAAATTTTTAACCATTTACTATAACGGTCATAGCTATTTCTTGATCTTGATGTTTATTTATTTTTCAGTTTTTTCATTTGACCTACATTATTTTGTGTTTTGTTTGTTTGATGTCATTGGCCATGTAGAATAAATAATTTCATTAAAACTTCGTTTGCACAGTTATTTTCACCCATTTTTAGTCGAATAACCGATCAAAATGCCAAAATGCCTTGTGTTGGTTTGACACCGTCAGTTTTAGTTGCCATGGAAATTAAAAAGCCTGGACGCAGCAAGTGCGTTATGGTAGTGAATTTTCATAGAAATGATCTGGCACAAAATATTTTATCATAACTTTTTTTTCTTGTAACATAGTAATCTAAATTTTGGTGTATAGTTTACTTTTTATATCGTAAACCTACCTACCAAATTTGGTTATCATAGATTTTTTATTTTTTAAGATAATTTTTTTTTTCAAATGAAAACTCAAAATTTTTTCGGACAACCTCGTCCGATTTTTTGATTAACGAACTTGTCAAAGTCATTTATAAAAGGAAGGTACATGGCAAATTTTATCAAAATCGGCCTATTATTCTTTGAGATAAAATTTTTTTTCGAATGAAAACTCAAAATTTTCCCAGAAAACCTCGTCCGATTTTCCTAACTAACAAACCTGTCAAAGCCATTTACAAGAGAAAGGTACATGCCAAATTTTATTAAAATCGGCTTATTACTTTTTGAGATAAGAATTTTTTTCGAATGAAAACTCAAAATATTCCCGGAAAACCTCGTCCGATTTTCCTGACTAACAAACCTGTCAAAGCCATTTACAAAAGAAAGGTACATGCCAAATTTTATCAAAATCGGCCCATTATTTTTTGAGTTATCGGTGTGATACTCATATATATATATATATATATATATATATATATATATATATATATATATATATATATATATATATATATATATAAATTGAAACTGACCCCGGATATGGGTTCTAGGGGTCCTAGATCGCGCTCATTTGAAGAAATTTTTTCAAAATTCAAAAGTCGAGATCTCCTCATTAGTGAATTTTTTCTAAGAAAATTCACTAATAATGTACTGTATAAAAGTTGAAAACATTTTTTGCAGTAAAATGCCTTTTCCTAGGAAAGGCTGAAGATTCAGGTATATAAACGTGTTATATCATTTAAAAGTAAATTCAGTCACCTTTTAAGTTTTTAGGTAATATACAGGTGGTTCCATTTGAAAAAACAGATTTTTTGTTAATTTTCTATGCAGCAGAAAAGGTAATACTTTTGAAACAGCCTGTATAATATCCGATCTATTTATTTATTGGAATAAAATAACTGTACTATCCTTAAACTACAACCACAATTTTAGCTTTTAGGAGCACAAAATTTTTAAGGTTTAATCATGACTGTGTTTTGCTTCAAAAAATATGAAAATTAATTAATACCTGGGGAACCATCAACGGTAGATATAGTAACATATTGCGAAAAAGTTATTTAAATGAAAGAAGGAATTCTAAAAAAATATATTATACAGGGTGCTCTATTTAAGATAACAGAGCTATTACGACTTTTCAGTAGAAGCGGCAACGCCGTGTAATTACAAATATTTTGGATAGATAGGACCTACTTGATTATGGTAGCAACCAAATTTTCGATCACATGTTTGGTTTTTTACGTCTAAGGTATCATCGATCGTGGGATACCCTGTATGTATAATTAGAAGGGTAGATAATTTCTCTTAAAATTCACTAGGTACCATAACGCACCAGACTTTCTTTGTACTGTAACTGCAATTGGACAAAAAGAAATAAAATAGAATCCTAAACATTCTCTTTTGAAATAGTGCTACAATTTTTTGAGTAACATATTTTAAATTATTTGTGAAACAGAAAAGGGGTGCAAAGCATTTGTTGATATATTTTAAAGTTGTGGCTAACAGCTAATATACATAAGTACATTGTTATAAATTTACAACATATCAAGATTCATTTATTCAGATGGCTGAACGTTGAGAAAAAAAGCATAAACACTTGAAATGTTTTGATATTCATGACTCGTGACTGCGCACTAAATCTTAACTTTTGATTCGTCGATTAGAATGCAAATATGGTAATTGTGGATTCATGTTATTCGTGAACGTGCCTTTGCAGTCGACTAATAAGGCCGGTTATGCATCCCGGGGCATCATCCTCGATACGGGGTAGTTTACCCTCTAGTTATATGGCAATTAACATATCATTTGAGTATTTGTGCTCGTTATCCAGCCCCTCTCCGTCAAGAATAATACACGCTGATTACTATGTAAACCCTCTGCTCGGCGCAAACAGGAAAACCTTTCAATTATGTTTATTTCACCCGGCCACAGCGGCAGCTCTCTGATTTGTTTCAATTACACCTAATACAACCTAAATTATGGGAAGTTATATTTGGATTGTGCGTTTTCGACCTTTGAATTTTAATCAACCTTTTATATGTTCTTGGCCCTTTTGATGAAACGGTTATATTTTTCTGCACAATATGCACCATGTATCCAATAAATGAACATTAATAAAAACATAAAATCTTGCAAGCCGTTGCTCACATCTTGTAAGTACCTGGCATTATTTTTTTCTTTGATGAACCGTTTCCACAATTATAGCTACTAGCGGGAAGAATGATTGCCCTGCAGATAGGACAACCCACATCGAAACAGGGCTGGCAAAGTTGAAACCCCGACGTTAGCCGGTTTGACAAAAAAAGCGCCATCAGGTCTAAGCGCTATTTTGATTATTTTCTTTGAAAAAATTTCAAATGATCAAACAACTCGAATTATTTTAGCCAACAATAAAATAACAGTGGGAATAAACTAGTACATTTCTTTCGATAATTATTAATACACCAGTATTTCAAATATTGATATCCCCTGACAACATAGGTGAAATTTCAATAAACAAAAGATTAGATGTATTTCTACTGATTATTTAGTAAATGTGAATTATCTTTATAACAATTTATATCAATTGTGGCCAAGAGACATATGTCTAAGCCCAGAGGCGTGCACTCGCAAGGTGCGCACCACACACACTATTTATATCTAAGATATACAAATCGGAAACCACCGCAATACACCTCATTTTCCAAATCAGCTATTATTAAAACTCGACGTTTTGGTTCCTGTTTTTGGAGCCATTTTCAAGAGACTACGGAAATATGAATGCAAATGGACTCCAAGGCCTCAATTCGCCCACTCCTTAGAGCAGTGGATAAGGCTAGGTTATGTTCTTGTAGCTCGATTATGAGGTCTCAAGCTCCCTAGATGTCGTTGGAGATCGTCTTTAAGGTCTCAATGTATTCAACCCCAGGCCTGATATATATATATATATATATATATATATATATATATATATATATATATATATATATATATATATATATATATATATATATATATATATATATAACTGGCATTTTATGGGCAATTATGACCAATAAACTGAAAAACTTAAAAAAGTAACTTTGTATTAAAAACTCAATATATTTCTCGCTTCGCTCGAAGTCATCATATATATATATATATATATATATATATATATATATATATATATATATATATATATATATATATGAGACATGCTTGGTTCTCGGGTGTGTTAGTTAGTGTTAGATGTGCAGTATTCTACAAGAGCTAAGGTATCGTGGGAAATTTTGTGTTTATTTTTGAGAATGTCAAGGGTTTCAGATAGAGGTATATTGGTGAATAAGGAAACTATGTCAAAGCTAACTAGGATGTCGTTTTGAGAAATGGTGTTGTTTTGAAGAAGGTCAATGAAATGGGTGAAGTTTACGAAATTCCTTGTTCCGACTGTTCCCGAACTTACGTAGGACAAACAAACAGACGCATCCACAATCGAATATACGAAAACACCCTCGCAGTTAGAAAATCCGACCCCTCATCGGCGCTGGCCATGCATCATATTCATACAGGGCACAAAATAGACTTCGATAATGCCAAAACAATAGCAACGGTTTACAATTTCAAAACGAGAATTATCCGCGAAGCAATCGAGATTGAAAAACGTCCCGATTGTTTAAATAAGAGAGATGATGGTCTTCACCTTCCGACTACTTGGAAACCTATTATATCTTCTTTACCAACACACAAAAAGGAAATAAATTCCACACACAATTTTATTGCATCATTATCTGCCTCAACAAATGCCGGTGACCCTCTTAATCATCCTCTAAACACCGTGACCAAAGCCCCCCACTTAATTGACGGTGACCCCACTACTTTCACTGATGACGCAACAGGTACACGGAACGACATATATAAGACAAGACTTGCCACGAACTGCCAGATCTCTCTGAGGCCTAGGGTTGTACACACTGAGACCTCACAGACGATCTCCGGCGAGATTTGGGGAGTAGGCAGATTGAGGTCCCGTAGTCGAGCTACAACAACCCAACCTACCTTTATCCACCGCTCTAAGGAGTAGGCAGATTGAGGCCTTAGAGTGTCCTTACATATTTCCTTTACCTACCTTTGTCCACCACTCTAAGGAGTAGGCAGATTGAGGCCTTAGAGTGTCCTTACATATTTCCTTTACCCACCTTTGTCCACCACTCTAAGGAGTAGGCTGATTGAGGCCTCAGAGTGTCCTTACATATTTCCTTTACCCACCTTTGTCCACAACTCTAAGGAGTAGGCAGATTGAGGCCTTAGAGTGTCCTTACATAATTCCTTTACCCACCTTTGTCCACCACTCTAAGGAGTAGGCAGATTGAGGCCTTAAAGTGTCCTTACATATTTCCTTTACCCACCTTTGTCCATCACTCTAAGGAGTAGGCAGATTGAGGCCTTAGAGTGTCCTTACATATTTCCTTTACCCACCTTTGTCCACCACTCTAAGGAGTAGGCAGATTGAGGCCTTAGAGTGTCCTTACATAATTCCTTTACCTCTTGAAAATGGCTCCAAAACAGGAGCCGAAACGTCGAGTTTCCATAAATTCTGGACGCGGTTTAACCCGAGAACCAAGCATGTCTCACATTAAAGACCGCGGAAATCTTTCTGAATATAAATATATATATATATATATATATATATATATATATATATATATATATATATATATATATATATATTGCTACGGTATTTTTATTTAGCAATTTTAATTGTAGAGCATGAGAATTCAATAATTTCGAATTTGCGTCTTTATTTAAAAACGCTACCATTGATGAACCTGAAATTATGCCTAAGATTGTTTACTTACCGCTGCATTTTTAAATTTTCTATCATCTCATGGGTAGAGTTCTAAAATTGGGCTAGCATTTCTGCTTGATATATCTTATTTGAACATTTTATTAATCCAGAGTGTTTAGAAATTTCAAAAAAAAATTATGCAATTGAGTTCTTTTGATTTTATTTTTAATTTACAATGAAAATAGCCTTATTTTATCATATTATTATTTGTTTGATTTGGGTCAAAATTCAACAGACTATGTAAGTACAAGCTAGTATGTTTTATTACTCGTTCATTAAATTCAAAAATTTCCACAAAAACATAGCTATATCACGATTATCATCACTTATTGTCGATAAATCATACAAATCAAATTTATTTGAAACAACTTATTAACTAACTATGATCTAGTGATTCGGCCTTTATCTAATATCCTTCTTAGTGAGCTAAAGATACATAAAAATCATCAACGGGACTGAAAATTCTTAAAATCTGAACACAATATAGAAAAAAGTCTGCACATTCATAACGATAAAGTTCCCAAGACGACTTACTGATTGATGTCTAATTGGTTCTTCTATTGGATGTGTACTATTTGTTTTCCATTGGATCTACTGTTTGGATTTTAAAGCTTGCTTGTAATAGTTAATTATTTTCCATTTTATATTGAAATGGAAAGTAACTTTGTGTTAAAAACACAATCTATTTTGGCTTCGCTCGAAGTCATCTTCAGCAGTAAGTACTGCGACCAGGAAAAGCAATGCTAAACATGCCGCGAACAATATCTAAATAAAAAGTTAACGAAACATTATTAATTCTAGGTAAAAACAATTGCTAACAATTTAACGTGAAAAACAGTCAGAGCTAACATCAATTACGGTCAAAAACAGTTAAAATTGCGCTGCAAATTGATTCATAACTTTCACATAGGTGTGATAATTTAGTCGCTTCAGAAAGACATTCCCATGGAACGAATTTAGGGCCCATGATTCCACCACAAAGAAAATATTTGTATTCCTGTACCCATAAACTTTTGAAACCTTATATTACTGGAGTTTTATTGAAAAAATGTCAATTTTCACCAAATCATCTTTTATTTATCCCCTACTCCCTACAGCGATCTTACCCAAAAACAATTCGAAGCGTTCCTTTGTCGGGTGCTAACTGGCTATCAAATTGGAAGATGATATCTCAATTCGTTTGAAAGTTATTGCGCATATTAAAAGATGGACGTACATGCCGACAGATCGACAGACCGACCGACCGACCGGCAGACAAAAAAAATGTTCGTTCCAGAATAAAGTTTTCTATGTGTTCTGAGACCTTTTACGCCGTTTTGGCAAAAAAGAATCGAAATATTTGTCAACAATATTCCACCCCATACATTCAACCCCTAATTTAATTTCAGTACAGAATACCAGATGTTTGATGAAATTAAAAGTTTTCTAATAAATAACCCCAAAACGTTATATTACTCAAGTTTTGGCGAGTAATATTTTTACCCCCTAAAGCGATTTTACCCAAAAACAATCCAAACCGTTAGTTTGTCGGGTGCTGAATGTATACCAAAGTTGAAGACGATATCTCAATTCGTCCTAAAGTTATCGTGGCTACAAACAGACAGACACACAGACCGACAGACAAAAAAATTTTTCGTTTCCAAATGATGTTTTCTATATGTTTGACCCTTTTATGATGTAAGCGAAAACAAATTTTTGTAATCTTTGTCGCCGTCTTGATACTTCCACACGTTGTGACGATGTGCAAGTAATATCATTAAAACCTACGAATGACCTTTATGCCAAAACAGCATTTCATTGCCCTTACAATACTTTTAGTATCAGCACAATAACGTGTAACTGTTCTTATTCTTATATACAGACTGGCCACAACAGCCTTTTGAGGCACTTATCGTAATTTTGTTCAAAATCGCTCAAGGAGATAAATTTTGCTTTCAAGGGGGAGACTTTTAGGCATATTCAATATCGCAACAGCAGCCGTTAACCGGTGGTAAGATCCACCCCTAAAATCTTATATGACAAGAGGGACAAGTAGAACATAATTTTAGAGCTGATATAAATTTATTTTCAACGTTGTCTTATTTTTTTAATTGACTTCTAAATGCGGGTAATTTATTTATTAAAAACTAAAACAAAAAGCTAGGTGTGGTAAATCTGGCGATCGTTCGGGCCGTCCTATGGAACCGCTTTCCCCATCTACCGATTTGAAAATCACTGATGAAGATATTGTCCAACAGGCAAAGCGTGGTGTAAAGGAGCTCCGTCTTGCTGAAATACGAACTGGTCTTCGAGATAATGCTCATCATTCTTGATAATGTCAGTCAACATTGGATCAATGGTGTTTTCCAACAACTCCAAGTATATATCCTGTCAGATTCCCAGGTAAGAAAAAAGGACAAACATAATGGTCATCAGAAATTCCAGCCCAAACATTAAGTTTTCCAAGTGTTGTGTATGATGGGATTATAATCGGCCCAATAGCGATAATTATGACGTTTCGCGGTACCGTTTAGGAAAAACGAACACTGATCCGAATGCATTGTATTAAAAACAAAATTCGGATCATTCACCACTCGCTCGCGTTGCAAAATGACAGACGGCCGTAAAAGAGATCTTCAGTTCGTGTGCAAGGTAGATTATGTATACGTGAATTTGATGGCGCTTCAAAATGTTATGAATGGTAGTTCGCCAAAAACCAGATTTACTTGTCAGTTGCCTCGTATTCGTCCTGGGATTAAAAGCAAGAACCGCCACTTATACCACTTCATTTCTTTCAGCGCTTCGCTTTTTATTACAAACAGACCCGGTCTCTTGAAACTTGATCACTAACTCCAAAACATACTTTCGATTAACATGCACCTCTGGAGTACCGGGCAACTCTCCAGAGTAACCCTCCTTGCACCACACAGAGGGTTCTGATGATGTGGACAGTATTTCCACCACTCTCGTCGGAACAACATGAAAAAGAAATAAAACCAAAACCAATGAGGCTCGAGGAGTAGCTACAGTCTCGTGCCTTGAATATTTCCCGAAAACGGAGACGAGCCAGGGGACGGCAGCGTCCGCGGACTCTGGAGGTCTCACGACCGACGTAGATACGGGGGATCAGGGGGTAACTTCGGGCACGGACCTGTCCCAGGCACCCAAGTTGAAGGCTGTGTCCCACCGGAGGGCGGCGATGTCCGCGGACTGTGGGGGGCCACTCCACCAGTGAGGACCTTACTGCAGGGGTAAAGGGACTGTCACTGCAGCCCAAGCGTCTTTTCGTGGCGCAAAGAAAGAAGCTACGGAGAGCGCAGAAAATGCCGACCGGGGAGTGGACTACTACAGACAGACGTCCTAAAAGGGCCAGGGCCGGACCACCGGCGCAGACTGGCTTGTATAGGGAGGCTGCGGAGGGCCTCGAGATGGCGGTGATTGACAGACGCCATCCTGAGGTTACGCTAGACCAGGGAAAGGCGGACCTGATCCAAGCTGCGGTGGACTCTCTTAGGAAGGGGAGAGCCCGTCGCAGTTCCACCGGGCGTGTCTGGCGGGGGGCATCCTCTGGATAACCTGTTCCGCACCGCAGCCGCTAGACTGGCTGCGGAAGACGATCGGGGCCTCGGTCAGCTTTGGGAGGAGACGGACTTGACAGCCGTCGAGCCCTAGGAACTCTCAAAGAGACGCAAGGTTTTCGTACGGATCTCTGATACCGTCCCGCATGAGACGGTGGTCAGAAGACTGAAGATACAGTACCTTGAACTAGGGACACAACATTGGTCGGTTCTAAGCAGCAAGAAATTAAAAAGGGAATACTAAACTTAATTAATAAGTCTATTCAAGGAAGTATTACTCCTAAAGAGTGAAAGAGATCAAAGGTAGTTCCGGTACCAAAAAAAGCAGTTAATTTAGAGCAGTTAACATGATGCCATTAGCCAAAAAATAATGGAGATGCATATTAAAAAAAAGTTGTTAAATCATATTGATAAAAATAAGATACTGATTGAAAATCAATCTGGATTTAGAGAAAAACATTCGTGTGAAGCTGCATTACAAATTATGGTGTCAAGATGGAAGGAACTACGAGATGATAATAAAATTATCTTGACAGTTTACTTAGATTTTAAAAGACCATTCGAAACGATAAATAGAGAAAGGTTGTTGACTAAACTTGAAGCTTATGGAATAGTGGGACAAGCTAAAGCATGGTTGGCAAACTACTTAACAAACACAGAACAACAAACTAGAATTAATACAAAGTTATCTAATGTAAGAACAGTAAAGCATGGAGTTCTACAAGGAACCGTGCTTGTTGTTGTTCATTTTGTATATTAACGACATAGGAGATAATCTAGATGATGAAACGATAATAAGTTTGTTTGCGGATGACACGGTAATATCTGTATGGGCAGATAGCATAGAGGAAGTCATCGAAAAGATGAAAGGTGAACTGAATAAATTAAAAGAATGGTTTAGACGGAATAGTTTGTTTGTAAACATAGGGAGGTAATAGGGAAAATAAAAAAATACAGCTATTTAATCAGGACTTAGAATATGTATATGAAACCAAATATTTCGGCATAATTATTGATAAGAAGTTAGAATTCAAGAGCCATGTTGAATACTTGACGAATAAATTAGATAAAAAATCAGATATTTCAAAAGAATTGGAAATTATCTGTCTCCCATGACTCGCTTAACAGTGTATAAGAGTATGATAGCCCCACACTTTGAATATTGTCCGACAATATTGATGTATGTTAATGAGACCGATAAAGAAAAACTTCAGGTACTACAGAATAGGACCATGAGAATTATTTTAGGTATTAACAGATATGCTAGAATTAAAGATATGTGGGACACATTGGGATTTATGAGTATTAATCAGAGGCTTGTGTTGTTGAATTTGATTTTTATTTACAAGATAGTGAATAAATTGTTACCGCAATATTTGTGCAATAAAATAAAAAGTGTAAATGATGTACATAGTTATAATAAAAGAAATGTTGAGAACATTTATGTAAATAAGGCTAGGAAACAAAGAACAGAAAATTCATTGTTTTATAAGGGCTTAAATATTTATAATAAGTTATCAATAAATGTAAAGAAAAGCATAAATTTGCAGGTATTTAGAAGAGAAATAGTAGTTTATATTAAAGAAAATTTTTATTAAGGCAAAGAGTATGTAAAGTATATTTTAAAATTGAAAATACTTTTAGGTTTGACGTAGTGATAAGAATATTTGTATAGCTTGGTTGCTAATTATTATTATTATTATTATTATTATTATTATTATTATTATTATTATTATTATTATTATTATTATATATAGATACATAGTGATATTAGCTACGAGGACATCAAAATAAAAAACAGTGGGTATATTTAGATGCTAAATATCATAGTTTCTATTGTATTTGTTGACTCCAGCGTTTGTGGCTTAGGGCGGTTTATTTTTTGAGTTATAGGTGTCGAGATCTCCTCATTAGTGCATTTTTTTAAAGAAAAGTCACTGAAAGGAAGACATTATAGTTGTAAGAACTGAATGCCTATCTAGATGAGTTAGATTACGGAAAGGAAATTTATTGTGAAGAAGGGTATATCATAAACTCAGAAAATCTAAGAGCACTCATTTTTTAGGAAAAAACTTGACAAAGCTCTTAAACAACTTTGACAAAGAAATACTGTTTAATTTACCGCAGTAATTTCAAAGAATTCGGACAAAAAAATGGAAGAAGGGCTTGTTCAACTTATTGCGAAATGTTATAAATCAGTAGAACTGCCCAGTGAGTTCACGAAAATAAAAGCATTACTGTTTCAAAAACGCTGAACATGGAAAAATGTTATCAGTGAAGGTTAATAAGTGTACAGGAGTTATGTGGCAAAGATTCTGGTAACCATCGTAAAAAAATTAAGGGGAAAAATTAAGAGTTGCTTGGAAACATATCAGTTCGGATTTAGTCTGGCTGAAGAACTATGGTAGTGATAGTGATAGCACTTTAAATTATAGGAGGCTTCAGTAATATGAATTGGAAAATCTTGTTTCATATAATGAAGCTAAATTGGATTGGAGACATAGGGGCATCATTCTCATTCTATATAAAAATCAAAGTACAATAGTATATATTTCACTTCTAAATGCCAACCAGCCTGGGATAGACATATTTAAACACTCAATGAAAAGGCTTCTCTTTCAAACAATACAAATTTATTAACTAATAAAACTTATAAAACAATAAAAATTTATTAACTAATAAATTTTTATTGTCTGGAAGAGAAGCTTTTTCATTGAGTGTTTAATTACAATAGTATATATTAACTGATATAAAATTAAAGCTTGAATGAGGAAGTATGTAAAGCAAAATCGTTCATTATTGCCCCGTTTGTTCAATTTATTTATAGAAGATGTAACAGATTGACTCAAGTAAAGGACAGCAACTATCAAAATAAATCGACGACGGTTCCATTGCATAAGATATGCAGATGATATATTGCTCGTAGGAGAGAGGAAAAAAAAGTCACTAAGGCGTGTGATAATGTAAATTGGCTAAGCCAGCCATTAAGAGAATAGGAGCGCTCGAATTGTGCATATGGAGAAAAAAGACAAAGGTACACTGATAGAAACGGGAGAAGTTCTTGGTGGAACAAGTTAAGTGGAGGAAAGCAACATTTATTGGAATATTGGAATATTCGACTGGTCACATGACTTAGGTTACTCTGAAATGATGGAGAGTATGCTGGTTTACAAACTGGAACTCTACACTTCAAGGCATTTAATTTGACTTGTTAGGTTACTTCGTAAGGATAGCAACGGAATGAATTGAACTCCACTTTTCCAGACAAAAAAGTGCATATCCCATCTTTAAATTTTACTTATCTAGGCGAGTAAAATGATACCCCATACATGCCCTCTAAACCAAAACTTGGTTTGCGCCTACGCTAACCTCCATATTTGAATTCTACTCATCAAGACGTGGAAAATGATACACATGTGCCCTCTAAGCGAAAACCTAAAAAAGTTGGTTTGCGCATACGTCAGTCGCCATATTTGAATTCTGCTTACTGAGACGTTTAAAATGATACGCCACGCAGGCCCTGAAAAGTTGGTTGACGCATGCGATAACCACTATATTTAAATTATGCTTACTGAGACGAGTAAAATGATACCCCACACACGCCCTCTAAACCGAAAGCTAAAAAAGTTGGTCTGTGTATCCTGGTCTGGATCTTAATCGAAATCTGACTCTAACCTGGTCACACTTACACACATAAATATTTGAACCACAGAAACACATTAAGTTTTGAACATGTCGTTACATATATGTCTAAAGAGTTGAACCTGTAGCCATACACCAGGCAAACAAACTAACAGCGTACGTACATACGTACATACAACAACCAACACACATACATCAAGATTTGAACTTGTAGACACGCAAACATCAGGATTTGAACCTGTAACGACACATGCACATAAACCATACATCCCTCTAAACCAAAAAAAACTAACAGAGTTCGTATGCTCATCCTGATCTGGATCTAAATGTGAGTCTCTTAATTCAGTGCCTGCATTCTAGCAAATCTGGATCCCGCTGAAGTTTTCATTCATGCAACAAATAATCCACCTGCTGCATGGATTATCAAGCTGGGTGGCAAGGCTTCATCTAGCGCTTGACCATGCCTACTCAGCTGATTGGACGTGTTCCAGTAACAAGTGAGTCCTGTTTGACTCAATGTTTGTATCAAAAACTATTGTTCAAAATTTCTAGAGAAAATTCAGTTCAAGATCAGTCAAGTTCTTTTTATATCTATCAAATAGTGACGTTGTTGTTAGGATTACCTTTACTTGAATGAAATCTTTTAATTTTTTTACTGCAATAAATGTACTATAAATTTGTTTAATTGGTTACGCATTTTTTGTCTTTTAAAATTTGTGTTTGATTATTAATAAATTCTTTAAACCTCAGAGTCAAAATAGTAATATTTTTTAGCAGTTCTAATTAAATATAGACTATCTTTTTAGCAGTTTGAAGTAAGTTAACGAGCATAAGGCTCAGATTTAAAATTTATTTTACAACAGGGCAAGCAACTCTAACAATCTATGCATGTCCATCTGGCCAGAATGAGTAAATTAAAAGATACTAATTAGATTTAAGAACCTCATGTTTATTTACCGATATGATTTTCTCATTTCTTGTAATTTTACTTGCCAATGATTAGGTAATTTAGATTTTACATAGCACTGGAACTATATTAAACCATTTTGTTATTGTTGAATAAACATCTTGTAATGCTCTTTTACTTCTGATTCTTAATTTAACATCAAATTCCTTAATAAGTTCCCAACAAGTTCAACTGTGTTATAAAACCTGACGTTATCTAGATATCTTTATCAACGAACATCTATCGAGTGCCAGAGTCTTGTACTGAAGGTCTTACAAATATGAGCCTTTGACTATCCAAATAGTAAGTATTAGTTCGATTATATTTATAAATTGCCGCAATAATTTAAAAAATATTGTCTTTGCTGATTTATTAAGATTAACCTTGTCTTTGCTATGTTATCTATACAAAAAATTGTCTCATCTCAGTCGGGTTAAATCATTGATAATCTAAATTTGAAGCTTGGATTAATTACTGTAACTGTCGTTGTCTTTTGAATAATCAAGGTAGGATCAAAGCTTACTAATACCTTTTGAAAGTGGTTAGCTTAGCTGTGTTCCTTTCGAATTGGCACTATATATATATATATATATATATATATATATATATATATATATATATATATATATATATATATATATATATATACGCATCACACCCATAACTCAAAAAATAATGGGCCGATTTTTATCAAATTTGGTATGTACCTCTCTTTCGCAAGTGGCTTGGATAGGTTCAATAGCCAGAAAAATTAGCCCAACTTTTCCCGGAAAATTTTTCTTCCGGAAAAAATTATATCTCCGGAAATAACAGAGTAAGGGCACCCAAATTTGGTACACGTGTTTGCATTATAAAAAGTGAAGGATGTACCAAAATTAAGGTCTGTAAGTCAAAAAAAAGTTATAAACATTTGCACAAAAAAATTGAAAGTCTCGATTTGAAACGTCAAAATTGGCAACATTTAGGCAAAGAACCTAAAAAGAAACAAATACGGGTTATGTAAAGAAAATGTTGCAAGAAGAGTGATCTACAAACCCTTAAGTTTCAGTTTCAACCATCATTGACCTTCATTTTACTAAAATATTTCCAGAAAACTAATTTCAAATAGACTCTTTCTCTGATGCCTTGGCAGTAGTTTTAGTTAAGTTTATGGTTTAACGGTCTATAATGTTTAGCTAATTTTCGTAGGAAAAATTCGTGTGTGAGGAAACCGACGACTTTTGAATTTAAATAAGATTTCTTCACATGGCTGCAAACTAGCCCCCCTAGACTCCATATTCGGGTTTAGTTTCAGTTTTTATCTGTTTACATATATACAAGGTGACGCATTTCTACGGTAAAGGTCAATATAAATTTTATTATGCAAGCTATAAGAAAAAATTGTATACTTTAATTATAGGGTGGCTTGAGCTGCATCTTATAACATTATTTTGACAATCACAGGCTCGCCTCTAAATCGTAAGTGATACCTACAATTTTTTTTTTCGAACATTTCTTATATTATTGCATGTTTCAATTTTTCATCGAAATATTTGTAAAAAAAATCGAGCCGCAGTCAGTGCGTAAGTTTTCAATTTACTATTATCCTAAAGTTAGTTGGCTAGGCAAATAGTTTTCTCGGAAACATTTCAAGCTTATTTTCGGATAATTTTTGTACATTCTCAAACAAAAGTTACTTTGATAGAATATGGTACATTGTTTCTACTATATAGGTTATACCGGTGACCAAATTGATGCCTGCTTGCATTAAAAACATATTTGCTATTAAAAATATTTTTATGAAAATTAACTTTCATAATGCACTTGCTGCGTCCAGACTTTTATTCTTGTTGCAGTGGGAATTGTTTTCAGGGGGGCAAGTCCTTTAGCCAGTCCTAAGAGTCAACTGTTTCCATGGAAAATTGCAAATTTTCTTCCCGAAAATGCTATACCTTTGAAACTCGTCAACATATTTTTTCGAAATTTAGGTAGCAAATTTCCACTAAATTACAGATGCAATAAAATTTAATTTTTTCCCGATAAATGTGATCTAAGTTTTTGCGGAATTAAATTTAACAGAATTTAAAAAATAAAGCGAAATATATTCCTTGTTGTTAGAAAAGGACATTACTGTGCAGTACAAAGTTAAATATAAAAAGCCTGGATGCAGCAAGTGCATTATGGTAGTGAATTTTCATAGAAATGATCTGGCATAAAATATTTTATTATAACTTTTTTCTTGTAACATAGAAATCGAAATTTTGGTGTATTGTTTACTTTTTATATCGTTAACCTACATACCAAATTTGGTTATCATATCTTTTTTATTTTTTGAGATAAAAATTTTTTTCTAAAGAAAACTCAAAATTTTCCCGGAAAACCAACCATTTACAAAAGGAAGATACATACCAAATTCTATCAAAATCGGTCGATAATTTTTTGAGTTATCGGTGTGACACACACACACACACACACACACACACTCACACACACATACATACACACACACAAATATATATATATATATATATATATATATATATATATATATATATATATATATATATATATATATATATATATATATATATACAGGCTTGTCCAATTAGCGCGCGTCGGTCCATAGTTACTTGTTGTACTTGAAAAAAGAAATTGTGAATGAAACTTATAACGTGTTATCTTTGCTACAACCCAAAATTATTTTTAAGCATACAGGGTTTACAAAAAAAGTGTAATACTAAAAATTATGTTTTCCTTAAATGAAATACTATAGCTTTTTATGAGGTAAATTAAGCCCCTGTAGGTTCTATATTCAACTAAAAATTTGTAAGATTGTCAAATGCAGTGTTGCCGAGTTATTAATTTTTCTTTACAAATTTAGTAAAAAACATACTTTCTTCAAACTGTTATATCTATGCAACTGTTTGTTAGTGACCCGGAAAATTTTACGTGCAATCTAATATTGGCCTAATTTATCCTAAACTATCTTTACATTTGGATTCGTTTATACAGTGGGTTCAAAATTTCTCTTCAAACATACCTACATTCACCTTCATTTTAATTGAATTTATTAACTGCAACACCCTGTATATTATTTGGCCGTTAAAAAGCCTAAAGTGTGCTCATTCAGAAAATATCATGTTTGCCCTATATATCTCAACCTACTTTTGAGATATTAAGCTTTCCCCAAAAATTTACACAGAACATAAGAAAAATCACAGGCGGCACGGCACAAGCAATCGAAGCAGTTGCTACTCGTTGACATAATAATGTTATTTCTTTTTGTATTGAAAATTTATATAATATTTATTGAAATAATGATAAAATCATTTAGAATAAAAGATTATTAAACGTAACATAATTTAGGTAATAAACAAAAACACAATAACTACTTCATCAAATGTTTAAACACTCTACCACTTTGTTGTAGACACATATTGAACCTGCCTGTTAAAGATTTATTTACATTTCGTAACATCAAGGGAGTAACTGAATCAAATGCTTCTCTAATTCTTTCCCGCATGTTTGCTGCCGTTGTGTGGGGTGTTTTGTAGACCAGATCTTTAATATATCCCCATAAGAAAACATCCAGTTTCGTTAGATCTGGTGACCTTGGAGGCCACGGAATAGCATAGCATCCAGCGTATTTCGGACTCCGATGCTGAAATGTGCAGGCGCCCCATCTAACTGGAACCACATCCTTCTTAACAGATGTAATGGTATATTTTCCAGCAGATTATCAAGATCTTCGTCAAAAAAATTTTGAAAAATATTTCCATTGAGGTGTCCATCAAAAAAATGCGGCCCAATTATTCCTCCTCATACATTTACACTCCACCTATGTTGCTGGTCAACAGTTCTCACAAAATGTGGATTGGCATCAGCGTAGAAGTGTACATTATGTATGTTTACAAGACCACTGTTTTGGAATGTCGCCTCATCGGTGAACAATACATTATTCTAAAATCGTTCCTCTTCTCCAATTCGAGCAAGACTGCAATTACAGAAATGTATCCCATTTTCGAAGTCTTGCCTATTAAGTATTTGAGTGAGTTGCACAACAGATGCGACAACATTAAATTCATTCTCTTCGTTTAGCACTGGCTTGATTCTTTCATGCTTCTCGTACTTAGCTGTCCCCGACCTGTAAAATCTATTCTTTAGTCTTTGAAATGATCTTGCATCTGGATGCCTTCTTTCAGGAAAACTCTCAGTGGACACTCTGGATGCCAGAAGACAATTTTTTAAGCATACTCCAAGGACCATAAATAATTGCATTTAATTGTTTAAACGTGTACTTCATTTTCATTACAAAATATTCCTTATTAAAAAAGAGAATATGCACAAGACGTCGCCAAATGTCACAAGATTATATAAATAATTAGTTACATGTAGTAATTAGTTACATATAAATCATTTCAATTGACTGCTGAATCGTGTACTTCACTTTTGTTACAAAATACCCCTTATCAAAAAAGATAATATGCACAAGATGCCACCAAATGTCACAAGATTGTACAAATAATTAGTTACATTGTTATGTCAATGAGCAGCAATTGCTTGGATTCCTTTGCTGTGATTTTTCTCATTTTCTGTGTAAATTTTTGAAACAAGCTTAATATCTCAGAAGTAGGTTGAGATATACACGCCAAACATAATATTTTCTGAATGAGCACAGTTTAAGCTTTCTAACGGCAAAATAATATACAGGGTGTTGTATTTAAGGAATTCAATTAAAATGAAGGTGAATGTAGGGATGTTTGAAGATACATTTTGAACACCCTCAATGAACGAATCCAAATCTAAAGATAGTTCAGGATGAACTAGGCCCATATTAGATTGCACGTAAACAAATATGGATATGTTATAGAATTTTGTCGTCATTAGTGTTTCTAACCAACAAATTGCTGCATGAGTTACATATTAAATTGATAGAAAAAATTTCGGTGAATTATTTATGAAAAAACAGATACTTAAATTTAATATGTGTGTGTGTGTGTGTCTGTGTGTGTGCGGAGAAAGGGATGGCTTCGGAAGGTTATGCATCATTCACAGACTAAATTTAATATCAATAAGTTTAAACAGGTCAGGTCAAGTCGTGTTATGTACTACAAAGCTTATGAAAACGCACTTGCTGCAATCTTACTTTTAGTGAATTTTCTTTTTTTTTCGGTTATTATTGTTCGCAAATAGCTCTCTGTGCGAAATGATTGATGCGACGACGTAGAAAATCTTGTTATTTATAATAATATTACATCCTTTTCAGCTTCGTCACTAGGCACTATCATAATTCTTGTAAAACCGAAGCACTATCACCATACTGGCTTTATTTTTCTGTTGACGATACCGTGTCGCGTTGTTTTAGTTTATGATGTTGGTTTATGTAGTCTGTTGATTGCAACTGTTATTATGGCTATAATGTAAAAAAGTGTAGACGTAGCAAGTACGTGATGGTAGTGAATTTTCATACAAACGAGCTGGAAGCAAATATTTAAAATTTAGATGCTTATAACTTTTTTCTTGTATCGTCGATATCTAAATTTTGGTACATACTTTAGTTTTCATAACGTACATCTACGCACCAAATTTGGTTACCGTAGTTTTGTTTCTTTCGGAGCTAAAAAAAAATTCCGAAAGAAAACCCAAAACTTACCCAAAAAGTCTGGTTCAATTTTCCCAGCTAACGAGCTTATCCAAGCCACTTACAAAAGGAAGGTCAAATTTCATTAAAATCAGACCATTATTTTACTTCCACATCGTCAATACGTGTGGAAATATGGCATCGGCGACAAAAAGTTGAAAACGTTTTTTTCGCTTAAATGCCGTAAAAAGTATCAAAACCTGTTTCACAGTCATAACACATGATTTGGGAACGAAATTTTTTCATGTTTGTCTGTCTGTCGGTCTGACGGTCTGTCTGTCTGTCGGTCTGACGGTTTGTCGGTCTGTCGCTTTGTATGTTTGGTAGTGAATTTTCATACAAACGAGCTGGCAGCAAATATTTTAAAAAATTACATGCTTATAACTTTTTTCTTGTATCGTCGATATATAAATTTTGGTACATACTTTATTTTTCATAACGTACATCTACGTACCAAATTTGGTTACCGTAGTTTTGTTTCTTTCGGAGCTAAAAAAATATTCCGAAAGAAAACCCAAAACTTACCCAAAAAGTCTGGTCCAATTTTCCCAGCTAACGAGCTTATCCAAGCCACTTACAAAAGGAAGGTCAAATTTCATTAAAATCAGACCATTATTTTACTTCCACATCGTCAATACGTGTGGAAATATGGCATCGGCGACAAAAAGTTGAAAACATTTTTTTCGCTTAAATGCCGTAAAAAGTATCAAAACCTGTTTCACAGTCATAACACATGATTTGGGAACGAAATTTGTTCATGTTTGTCTCTCTGTCGGTCTGACGGTTTGTCGGTCTGTCGTTCTGTATGTTTGTCTGTTTGTAGCCGCGATAACTTTATACCGAATTGGGATGTCGCCTTCAAATATGGTATACAGTTAGCACCCAACAAGTGAACAGTTCGGATTGTTTTTGGGTAAAATCGCTTCAGGGGGTAGGGGATCAATGGGGGATGATTTGGTAAACATTGACATTTTTACGTTAAAACCCGAGTAATATAACGTTTTAGGGTTTGTTTATCAGAAAACATTCAATTTCATCACGCATCTGGTATTTTGTGTTGAAATTAAAGCAGGGGTAGAATGTGTGGGGGTAAAAGATCGGTGTCAGAAATTTTGAATTTTTTTTGTGCTGAAACGGCGTAACAAGTATCAAAACATATAGAAAACTTAATTCTGGAACAAATTTTTGTTTGTTTGTCGGTCTGTCGTTCGCTCGGTCTGTCTGCCTGTACGTCTGTCTGTTAGTAGGCGCAATAACTTTCGAACGAATCGAGATACCTTCAAATTTGTTATCCAGCTAGCACCCGACAGAGGAACGCGTTGAATTGTTTCTGGGTAAGAGCGCTTTAGAAGGTAGGGGATAAATGAGAGGTGATTTGGTGAAAATTGACATTATTTCGTTAAAACTCGAGTAATATAACGTTTCAGAAGTTTATAGGTACAGGAATACAAATATTTTCTTTGTGGTCAAGTCGTGGACTCTAAATTCATTTCACGAGAATGTGTTTCTGGGAAGAGTAGATTATCACAGCTATGTGGCAGTTGTGATTCGATTTGCAGCACTATTTTTAGTTATCCGTGTGATACACACACACACACACACACAGATTACCATATTGTCCTATGATGAAGTTAAAGTGTCATCACTGTATGAGTACTACCAAAATAATGATGAAATTATGGGTCCACATTCTTATTAGCCAGTGAGTGTCTAATAATAATTTTCATTTGGTAGGTAATTTTTTTCTACAAGCTGTTATGATTACTCAATTTTTTTATAGGTGATTATGGCACGAGGACTTTTTGCTAACTTGAAGCAACCTATATATATATATATATATATATATATATATATATATATATATATATATATATATATATATATATATGTATATATATATATATATATATATATATATATATATATATATATATATATACAAACATATAAAAATTAAAATTGACTGATATGGGGTCTAGGGGTTTTTATTTGAACGCGCTTATTTGAACAAATTTTTACCAAATTTCAAAGTAGGGATCTCTCTATTAGTAAATTGTTTCTACGAAAATTCACTAAAAGATTTAAGAGAAGCAACAAATAAAGATGTAGAGAATAGGATGGCATCACTCGTGACGTAGTAGCGTCCTGCAGAGAACGCTAACGAGCGAAAGTGGTGGAAATACACAATGGACGGGCGCCGCATACAAGAAGTCAAGTGTCCTTAAAGGACCATTACAAGGAGGCCGTGGCTAGTAGCAAGGGATCGCGTGTTCATAATGGGCACCCCTAGTTCACTACGTGGAGGGCCATTAGCCCAGCCGACCGAATCGCCTCCAATTCACCGTTTTAATAAGAACTCGCTTATCCTATGATTGTTGTTCAATAGCGATTGGTTTTGTTAATGTTGCTGCAACATAGAGTTGAAAAGATATACACAGACGATGCTTTCTAAGGATTTTCAGTTGAACATTCTACGGAGGGGATGATTGTTATATGTGAATAAAAGACATGATACTGCGATGTATGAGTTTGCAGGCTAAAATAATCTGAAATGTTAAGTATCCTGTGTCTCAGACTTTTAGCTACAACACACTCATTTAACTGTATACGGATATCCTATTTATTTATGCTTTAAAACAATCAGTGTGCGAGTACCTCGCGGTGAAATAATGTGAGTTTGTGGTATTTTACAATTATTTAACATTTTTTCTCTCAGACGCTTTTCCACTAAAATACATGGTGTTGAAGTTCTACAAAAAAAATATAAGATCAGCTAGCGTGAGTCCAAAAAACACACAGTATCAGAGAATGCGTGAATAACTAATAATTTTTTATTCAAGCTAAAAAAACATTATCACTTGTACATACTTTTCAATTTGATTTACTGCCGGGCCTGGAATAAAAAACATTATTATTCCAAAATTATTGGTAAAAACAAGCTTGAGATAAATTACAAGTAGAAATTAAAACATCAAACTGAAAATAATGCTCCAATTGTTGGCCGTTAACTTCTACACATAAGTTGACGCGACGAATAAGAGACTGCCTGGCTCCAAACAGAACTGATAAATCTTGGCGGATAATATCCGAAGCATGGAAAATGCATTCCCATAATTTCTGACTAGTTTCTATAGATGTAGCATAAACCTTGCCTTTCATAAACCACCGGACGTAAAAGTCAATGTTATTAAGATCAGGTAATCTTGGTGGTTATTTTTTGCTGGTGCCACTTCACCACGTCCACCACGTCGTTTTGGTAACTGATTGTTAAAAATTGCCACACCTCTAAAACATAATGCTGTGGTGCACCGCATGCAAAAATTACAATTCTCTCCGCGTAGCGAAACCAAAATCCCCCAGTATAATTGTAGAAGCGTATTTGGAACAAAATCAAATTATGAGGGCCATCCTGACGCTGAGGTACCTTAATTGGTTCTAAGAGGCAATTACCAACAACTCCAACACAGATGTTAATTTTACACTGGTATTGTAAAAGGCTAACACAGGTAGCACGTGGATTTTTGTTTCTCCATTCATGGAGATTGTGTCGGTTTATTGCGCCGTTTTTTGTAAAAAGTACCTCGAGTTACAGCACCCTGTGTAATGCTATACTGATATCTCGTGTCAGTAGAGTAATAGGATCGAAGCAGTCGTTCAACGCGGAAGTACTGAAACCGCTGAATAATCATAGTCATCATAATTATTTAGTTTAAGTTGTTTTATTTTATAATGTTAGCTAAGCATATTTGACTTTATATATACAAGTAAGAGACAATATTATGTTAGAATTTATTACGAGTGTTTCAACATTAAACATCGTGTATTTCTCCTTTGTTTTAAAATTATAATTAAACTTGTTGTAATTTCGAAATAAAGTTTTTTTGTTTTGAAGTGCCAAAAGGGCACTATCCAAACTGGCGCAGTCGTTAGTATAGGTTTAAGTGTATTTTTGACAAAAATCGCAAAGGTACACGTCGATTTTTATCGTTAAAAACCTGTAACCTACAAAATTTAAAGCGACAAACATCGTCAACAAGGAAGGACATCATCGCCAACCTCAACAGCAGAAGCCACCACTAGCATAAGACAACACAGCCACAAAAGGAAGGACATCATCGCCAACCTCGAAGGGCCAAGTCAAGTATACATAGAAGTGACCAAAAATCGTCAGCGAAGAAGGACAACATTGCCGACTTCATAATTAAGCATATGGAAAAATTATTGTGAGTAATTTTCATTATCCTTTATATATATTTATCCCATAAATTTTATAATTGTGTATGTCTGACTCAGATAAAATTTTTAAGAATATTTCTAGACAAAATATTATTAAACCAGCCAAATTAGTGTTAAATTTAGAGAATAATTTTACGTTGGAAAATACAAATATTAAAATGACTGAACAAAACGTTACTGCACAAACCAAAATTGAATCTTATCATATTAATGCAATTCCCAGTTATGACGGGGATCAAGCCACTTTGGCATTATTTATTGGAGCTTGTGAAAATTTCTTATCATCTTTTGTTGATACACAAAATTTAAATAATGACCGAAATAATTGGATACTTAGAATAATAGTTAATAAACTAGAGGGAAGAGCAAAATCTTTAATCGCTAGTAGAGAAGATGCCACAAATTGGCCCCGTATAAAACTTCTCTTACAACAATATTTTTCAGACCAGAGAGATGAAGATTGTTTAGCTAGAGACTTAATGTTACTTAAACCGAATCAAAATGAAACGCCCTATCAATTTGGTGTGCGAATACAAGATGCTAGAAGTTTGCTACAAAGTAAATTAAGATTAACTATTGATGATAACAATATTCGTTTAGTAAAAAATGAAATTTATGACAAAATGGCCTTGCAGACCTTTTTACATGGACTGCACGGACAATTAGGACTTGCAATTAGATTACAAAAACATATACATTTGGAGCAAGCTATGGCATTAGTCGTAGAGGAAGAAAATTTCCAATATGGCGAAAAACAGATGAAATATATGCATACTAACACCCCTAATAAAAACAGTAATAGTAACAATTTCCAAAATAAACCATTCCAAAATAGTTTTACTTCTCAAAATCTAGGTAATTTTCATAAACCATTTTCTAGTAATCAACCATTTAATCAAAGACCATCTAATTCACAATTTTCAAGAAATAATTTTCCACAACTAAATCCTTTTGAGAGAAAACAAAACATTCAACAACAGAGACCTCATTACCAACCTGCTTCACAAAATTTCGCAAGAAATTCTAATAGAAATGTTTTCCGACCCAACCCTAATTTCGTTCCGACTTACAAGCCTACCCCTATGGAAACGTCGACCAGAAATCATAGACCGACAAATAACATACCTAATACACAAAACAGACGATATACGAGTGAGGAACTTTATCATCACGAAGTACAATCTGACAGACCTATACAAAACAATGACTACAACGACACAAATTTTAGTCAAGGAAATTATGAATATAATGAAACAAATTCTGAATATTATGAACCTGATAACTTTTCAGAACCTTACCCTGAAAATTATTATGAACCTAGAGATAATTTTAATGATTATACCGAACATGAAGAAAATTTTCATTCGAGCCTGAATTTAGATCAGAACAGATAATACAGGTTAATTTAGATAATTGCCCAAAACTACCCTATGTAATCGTGCCTGGTATAAATTTAAAATTCATGTTGGACAGTGGTAGTACGAAATCTTTATTGTGCCCATCTGTAGCTTATACTTATTACAAAAATTTTATAGAAAATGAATATTTTCAAATCAAATCCGTCCATCAGACAAGTACACATAACGAAATTGCAAAAATTCCCTTACCATTAATGTTCAACACAGGAAAAGCAAAATATAAATTTTACATTTTTAATATTAGTAGCCAATATCATGGTCTGATTGGCTCTGACTTATTACAAAGGTTAGGAGCCAGAATAGATTTTAAAAATAGAAAATTAATTACAGATAAAGCAGTAATTCCACTTTATTTGCCGTCTGAACAACATAATACTTATAAAAGAACGTATCAAAATTTTAAAATCGAAATAGAAGCAAGAACAGAGAAAATTATTAAAATTCCAGTTTCTTGTTCCACAAATACTGGAGTTTTATCGAAAAAAACATTGCGACCTGGAGTAGAAATACCAGAGTCATTAGTTAACGTAGATCAGGGTTTTTCATATGTGAGTGTCTTGAATAGTACAGATAAACATGTACAAGTAATATTAAACTCGCCATTGAAACTTGACCCAATTACGGAAACAGAATTAAATTTCACTGAACACATTGACGAACACATGGACGTAGATTTCTCAGGGATAGAATTAGAATATCTTCAAAATCAAAATTTAGAAAAACTTAGACTTGATCATTTAAATATTGAAGAAAAAACAGCAATTGAAGCTTTATGTAGGGAATATAAAGATATATTTTATTGTGAAGGAGTCCCTCTCACATTTTCACATCAAATAAAACATCATATTAGATTATCTGACCCAGACCCAGTTTATGTAAGACCGTATCGCTTACCCCATGTTCAACAACAAGAAGTTAAACGACAAGTAGACGACTTACTAAAACAAGGTATAATTCGACCATCCTGTTCCCCATGGTCCAACCCTGTATTAGTGATTCCAAAAAAAAAGGACAGCAGTGGTAAACAGAAATTTCGTATGGTAATAGATTATCGTAAATTAAATGCCAAAACTATCCCGGACAAATATCCTCTTCCTAATATTTCCGACATCTTAGACAAACTTGGACGAAGCCAATATTACACCACTCTTGACTTAGCTTCTGGTTACCATCAAATTGAAATGGCACCAGAAGATATTGAAAAAACTGCCTTCTCCACTCAGTTCGGCCATTTTGAGTACATGCGCTTACCTTTTGGAGTAATCAATGGGCCACCCTGTTTTGAGCGCCTAATGCAAAATATTCTGAGGGGTATACAAAACGAAAAATGTTTTTCCTATCTAGATGACATCATAGTATTTTCAACTTCCCTTCAGGAACATATTGAAAGACTAAAAGACGTATTTGAAAGATTAAGACAGGCCAACCTAAAAATTCAGCTCGATAAAAGCGAATTTCTAAAGAAGGAAGTAATGTATCTTGGGCATATAATCACAGATCGGGGGGTGAAACCTAATCCAGATAATATTAAGGCCATAAAACAGTATCCACTTCCCAAGACCCGTAAAGAAATCAAAGGCTTTTTAGGTCTTGTAGGGTATTATCGAAAATTTATACGCGATTTTGGAAAATTGACTAAACCACTAACTAAATGCCTTAAGAAAAATGCCAATATAAATCATGACAAAGATTTCCTTGAGTCTTTTGAAACTTGTAAAAACATTTTGATGAATGACCCTATTTTACAATATCCCGACTTTACAAAACCTTTTATTTTAACGACAGACGCTTCAAATGTAGCTTTAGGGGCAGTGTTATCGCAAGGACTTTTAGGTAGTGATAAACCAATAAGTTATGCATCTCGCACCCTAAATAATAGTGAACAAAAATATTCGACTATAGAAAAAGAGCTTTTAGCTATAGTTTGGGCGACTAAATATTTTAGGCCATATTTATACGGACGTAAATTTTACATTTACACCGATCATAGACCATTAGTTTGGTTAATGAAATTAAAAGAACCAAATTCAAAATTAACTAGGTGGAGACTAAAATTGGAAGAGTACGACTATGAAATTATATATAAAAAAGGAAAATATAATACAAACGCTGACGCATTATCTCGCATACAGGTAAATGCTCTAGATGATGAGATTTCATCTACGTTTAATAATGTAGACAGTAATGAGAGACGTTTACAGGACTTTGACCGTGAACTAAATACACCTCCTTTAAGTATGATATTACCACAGCCGACAAATGAAAATATACCACCTATGACTCCACCGGAAATGTCTTTTATCCCAATCGAAATTCCTAATAGTCCAAATTCAGAAGATATTCCTTTAAGTGAACTAAGACGTAATTTACTCGCACAAAAACCAACTGAAAACTCGGACGAAAGTGATCACTCTCAAGTCAATGTTGAACCGAAAAAAAGTATACAAATATCTGAAAATCCCATAGAAAAACAACCGAATCAATATTATATTGCCCCAGTAAATTATAACCCTAGACCAGTAAAACAGGTAAAAATTTATAATCAAACCAAATACTTAGTGCAAATTCCTCGACAAAATAATAGAGACCATATTGTTAAATTTTTACGAGATTATACCGTTTCAAATAAACGTTATTATTTTAATTTTGAAACCGATCAATTATATAAGGACTTTAGTAATATTTACACTGAACTATTTAATGATAATGGCCCTGAAATAATAAGCTGTCCGAAACGTAGAATTCCTTTGGCCGACACAGCTGATATTCTAGAAGTAATACAAAGTTATCACACCTCTAAAACTAATCATCGTGGTATTAATGAGACATTTAAAGAAATAGCTAATAAATATTATTTTTTACACATGAAAGAAAAAGTTACTGAATTTATAAATAATTGTGAAATATGTAAAAGAGCAAAATATGACCGTAACCCACCTAATATACTTTTAATGCTTACAGAAACTCCAAGTAGACCTTTCCAAATTTTACATATAGATACATTTATAATTGAAAATCAAATTTATTTAACTTTAATTGATTCATTTTCCAAATTAGGACAAGCAGTAGCTATTAGTAGTAAAAATCCGATAGAAACCTGTAATGCTTTAATTCAGTATTTTTCTTACTACGGAACACCCGAGCAAATAGTAAGTGACAATGGTTTAGAGCTATGCTCAGAAACTGTTAAACAATTATTTAATTTGCACAAGATAAAAGTTCATTTCACCACCCCCAGAAATCCAAATTCTAACGGTCTCATAGAACGCTTGCATTCAACTTTATTAGAACACATACGCATATTACGTCAAATTTATCCAAAAGACCCGATAACAAAAATTATGTGTTATGCGATTATGGCATACAATCACTCAATTCATTCAGCCACAAATTTTACCCCTTTTGATATTGTCTTAGGTCATACTTCTAGTAAAGATGTGTATGATATAAACGATCAACAAAAACTCTTGCAAGAATACCTATTACAACATAAAAATAAACTAAATTTAATGTACGAAAAAATAAAAGAGAATTTAGAAAAAAATAAATTAAGAGTTGTGTCCGGCAGAAATTCCAAAGATGATACCGCTTTATTTGATAAGGAAACGCATGTCTATACTAAAGTAGATAAACGAAATAAAAATAATCCAAAATTCGAAGGTCCATTTGAATTGATAAAAGTTACAGATAAAAATGTTGCATTAATTAGAAAAAATAAACAAATAGCTAAACGACACCTACGAAATCTAAAACGACCTAATGTTTCAGGTCAATCCTCTTCCTCACCCATGTCCTTGGACAGGTAGAGTTTAACAGACTGAATGACAACCCTGGACTGCTACCCTATGCAAAACGCAATCGATAAATGGACATTGATTAGAACGATTGAACTACAACCACTTTTACAAGACTTTAACTTTTTACAAAACACATCCTATCACCTGAACATCTCTATACAAAACTCCCCTTATAATGAATCCTATTATGAAGAACTACGAAATTCTCAAAATGTGTTATTCCATGAAATAAGTGAAACTAACAAAATTTTCAAACAAATTATACCATCAAGTTTAAATCGAAAAAGAGAGGTTTAATAAACGGACTCGGAACAGTAATTAAGTCAATCACAGGAAATTTAGATGATAATGATGCTAAACGTTATGACTCAACAATTTTAGAGCTAACTAGTAACCAAAATAAATTAGAAATAATTCAAAAAAATCAAATGTCACTAACAGAAACCGCTATTACCAAATTTAATCAAACAGTTTACATTTTGACTAACAATCAAAAAAAGATAGCAGACCGTATTGAATTTCTAACGAAAAATTTTGAAGCTGAAGACTTAAGACAGGATTACATGGACATAGTAATCATAGCTCAAATGCTCTTTGTTCAGTTAATTACCGAAATAGCGGGAATTAAAAATATTTTGGAGACTTTAGTTAATGCAATAACGTTTGCTAAATTAAAGACAATGCATCCCTCTATTTTAGAAACAGATGATTTATTGATAGAGCTTAATAAAATTCAAAGACATAAAGTAAATTTGCCATATAAGGTAAATATAGATAATATGGCCCTTTATGAAGAAATAATTACTATTAAAAGCTATTACAAAACCACTCAGTTAACATTCATTTTAGATGTACCTTTGGTTGAGTCAGCATATTACGATTACTATCATTTATATGCCTTTCCCATCCGTAATAGTTTGACCCACACATTCCTAACATTAATTCCCCATTCAAAATACCTTTCCTTGAATGATGAAAATTACAAACTCCATGATGGACCATGTCGAGAGGTCCGACCAACTGAATTCCTGTGTCAAGCTCAAACAATGAATCACATCAGTCCAAACAGCCCTTGTGAAATACAATTAATAAAGTTCTCCACCCAGTATAACAATTGTGAGCATCACCAAATGTTAATAGAAGATGTGAAGATTCAGAAGATCAGCGAAAGTAAATGGATTATCATCTCTCCAGTAGAAAATATAGTCAACTACAGATGCAGCGATGACCGTAAAATCATGGCCATAGATGGTAGTTATCTGGTAAAAATAGAAGAAGGCTGTGAGGTAAAAATCAAAGGACAAACAGTAAGTTCTCATCAATCTGAAATTAAAAAACTTTTCTATGTACCGTTACCCGAACTCAAATTTAGTGAACTGTCCATGAACTCAAAACTTAACATTGTGCCTTTACATCTAGAATCTATAAATTTAGATGAATTGAATTTAGTGAAATCCCAACTACAGCATCAGAAGGAGTTACTACAAACAATAAGTGTTCCTGTAATTCATACTTCGATTAGTGTTTTTACTTTAACTGTTTGTGTTCTTTTATTAACAGTAGCATGTTTCTGTTTTTGGAAATTTAAAGACAGAATAACCAGTTCCGCCGTCCAGTCCGAAATCGTCAACGAACTTAAGAAGACCCACGAAGTTTCCCTGGAGGACATCAATTTCAAGATTTAGGTACCCTAAATCTCATCTGGCAAGGGAGGAGTTACAGCACCCTGTATAATGCTATACTGATATCTCGTGTCAGTAGAGTAATAGGATCGAAGCAGTCGTTCAACGCGGAAGTACTGAAACCGCTGAATAATCATAGTCATCATAATTATTTAGTTTAAGTTGTTTTATTTTATAATGTTAGCTAAGCATATTTGACTTTATATATACAAGTAAGAGACAATATTATGTTAGAATTTATTACGAGTGTTTCAACATTAAACATCGTGTATTTCTCCTTTGTTTTAAAATTATAATTAAACTTGTTGTAATTTCGAAATAAAGTTTTTTTGTTTTGAAGTGCCAAAAGGGCACTATCCAAACTCTCGTCAGTCATTATTATCGTATTTACAAAATTGTTAGCTTCGTTTTGTCTTAATTTTTGCAAATCTCAAAAACTTAGTTTTAGATTAATTGAGTCAAAGTAGATTCGAATCTAACCATGATATGGTTTTTGAAAGTCCTGCTGATACAGCTCCCAGTACTTGGTCCCATGAATTATGAAAGAAAATTACCGTGGCATCATCCGCATAGCATGCCATTTTTCCTCCAGTGTCTACTTTCATTAGGTCATTAATGTAGATCAGAAACAGAATGGTGCCTAAAACTGTTTCTCGGGGGACTTCAGTTTCAACGCCACTAACACTGTCACCTATGCGGACTTTTTGTTTTCTATCATAAAGATATGATTTAAATAAGTTGAGAGCAATAATAACTGCTCTATATGGCTACACCGGTTACTGAATGCTAATGCATCTTTGTTTTGTTTTTGTTTTTAAATAACATTATTTGAATTGATCTGCTATGTTTACGTTATCACAATTGGAATTATCCGTAGAATTAGGTAATTCGTGATTATTATCACTGATACTTATTTGCCTTAAGCTATATTCTAAGTTTAATAAATCTGCTATTTCATCGTTTGAGTCGGGCATACACTTATTATTAATACAACAATGGAAAAAATGGTTTAAAAAATGGGAAGTAGCAACAACTTACATAACAATTACTACTACTGCTTTCATTGGACTGCTTGGCTTTGTTTCTGTACTGATTGGTTCTTACTTTGGAAAGCTTTGTTGTTTGTCCGATTCTTAGTGGTCGATACGCTTAAAAATCAATATCCGTTAGATTTTTTAACCGATACAAACGACTGCGCCACTTCACTTTACGGTTACGACGTTAAGCTTCTTTAAACAATATTTATGGAACTATTACACAACTAACATATAATATACAAAAATAAAATAACAAGATATCAACGTGAGTGTGATACTAATAAAATACAATATACTGCAGCACGCGATGTGCAATTATTATTAAGATAGGAACAATAATGAAGGCGAGTTGTCTATTTATAAATTTTCACCTTGGGAGTGGCTCTATTGTCTTTAGAGGTGACATACATTCTGCTGACTCAGCTTCTCACACTTCATGGTGTAGTTTCCCAAGGTGCGTTCTGATCCGATAACTCTGGTCTCTGCATACTTGGGTTGCTACATTGTTTTAATAGTGGCTCGTTGTTATGGGTCCATTTATGTAACGGAAACAAGCGCTTTTACAGTACAATAGGACAGCCACTCTTTAAAATTATTTGAATTATAAAAAAGTAGAAGCCCAGTACAAGAAAAAAATTAAACAAATGAGCAAAAAAGCATGGAAACATTTTGTTAACTCACTAAATAAAAATACGCCGATATCTGACACCAGGCATAGACAAAATTACTTATAACATTATCAGCCATACGGCAAAAGAGCTAAAAGAAGCATTATTAGAGGTATATAATAACTGGTTGTCCGGAGGTAAACACATCGAAGAGCTAAAGACGGTGGTTATACGTCTCATCCGAAAATACAAATAGAGGCCATAATCAGCTACGGGATATAGATATAGCTCACTGTTGCCATGCGATACAAAATTATTGGGGAGAATGATCAAACATAGCCTGTAGTGGTTTTGCGAGCACAATAATATTCTCCCTGATAAACAATATGGATTTAGAAGAGGATTGGGGACAATTGATGCAGTAGGTTAATTAATCACGGATATTTAATGCATATTTGACAGCAATAAGTACTTTATGTATGTGCCTATTCGTCAACATCCAAAGTGCATATGACTTGATAAATTCACAACTCGTGGTGCAAGACCTTATACAAATAGGTATACCGCGAATTGTGCAGTCAGTATAGTTCAAATATTCTACAACAGAAAAGTGTACATCAGCGACAACAAAAATATTTTACATGGACCCAGAATCACACATCAAGGTCTTCCACAGGGATCATCCCTCAGTCCGATATTATTCAACATCTATACACAAAGCTTCCATAAAATGTGGAGTCCTAAAATAACGTGTCTGCAATATACTGATGATCTATGCATGTGTGTCGAAAAAGACTCATACTAATAATGCATCCAGGCCTTAAGACATAGCGTCTTCGAATTAAAAATGTGGACTGAATAGAGAGAATTCACGTTAAGTGAGGAAAAAACCGCGGCCATGTTCTTTACACGGCACCGAATACAAGTTCCAAACAGTATCCAAACCAGTACCTACTGTATTAAAACGGCGAACACATACAAGTACTTTGACATTCATTTGGACTACAAATTGTCATGGACAACACATATAAATAACATAAAAACTAAAAGTGAACGCGGAATTAACATAACCGTAATCCATAGAAGACAGGGAGCAGACACTCCAACCTCTCTTCTTTTTTATCGAGCATATATTAGATCTATATTAGATTATGGATGTATTGTTATGGCTCAGCATCAAAAGCCAACATTAAAATCGTTGAAACCATCTCGTTGAAATCCTCGCGAATTTGTATTGGAGCCCTCATATCCACACCAACACCAATTATATTTGCAGAATTTCACATTCGAATCCAAGCCTTAGCAGATAAATGGATAAGGTATCCTAACAATTGTTTTAATTGTCTTTAGAAATCTTGGACAGTCCATATTGGAAAATAAAAAGCAGTCCACCGCTAGCAGAAGCCTTCTTCAACACGAGAGACCTCGAAAATCAATACTTCATATGTGCCAAACAGCCAGCAATATTTAATACAAATACTTAATACATAATAACCTATTTTTCTGTTACAATACCGCATTATACTGAACCTGAAAATATATCCAGAAAATAGTATTAAACATTTTAGATAAACATACAAAAATATTTACGAATGGAGGAAAAAACAACAAAGGCACAGGATGTGGCTTTTACAAGGAGACAATATAATCTGCCGCCCTATACAAACTCAATTCGTATGCTACGATATATACAGCAGAATTATATGCATTTAAAAAGGCGATGGAGTGGTACGAAAGTCAGCATCTTAAAAATAAAAGTCTGGACGCAGCAAGTGCGTTATAGAAGTAAGTTTTCATAAAAATGTTTTTAATAGCAAATATGTCTCGCTAATGCAAGCAGGCATCAATCTGGTTACTGGTATAGCCTATATAGTAGACACACTGCACCATATTTCATTAAAATTACTTATTGTTTGAAAATGTACACAAATTTTCCGACAATAAACTTAAAATGTTTCCGAGAAAACTGGTTTCCTAGCCAACAAACCTTAGTAGTTAATGGCAAATTGGGTTATTGAAATTTGAAGGATTTAACGAAAATTCACTGCCAAAACGCACTTACTGCGTCTCGGTTTTTTTTCTTACAAACATGCTTCCTCTTTTGATAAAAATGCAAAAATGTAATAATATAAGGGTGTTCGAAAAAAACAATTGTAGGGACCACCCTGCGATTGTCAATTTATAATATGCAGCTTAAGACACCCTATATAATTAACGTATACAATTTTTTCTAGTATTTTGTATAATAACAATTATATTCAGCTCTACCATAGAGATGCGTCACCCTGTATATATGTAAATAGATAAAAACTGAATGTAAACCCGGATATGGATTCTAGGGGGCCTAGTTTGAGCTCATTTGGAGAAATCTTTTTAAAATTCAACTGTTGCGGCCTCCTCAATAACGAATTTTTCTACGAAAATTAGCTAAAAATTATAGATCGTTAAACCATAAACCTAACTAAACCTACAGCTAAAGTATCATTTAACTAAACCTACAGCCAAAGCATCAGAGAAGGGGTCTGTTTGAACTTAATTTTCTGTGAATATTTTAGTAAAATGAAAGAATGACGGTTGAAGCTGAAAATTAAGGGTATGCAGAATACCCTTCTTGCAACATTTTCTTTACATAATTCGTGTTTGTTTCAAGTTTTTTGCCTAAATATTGCGAATTTTGACGTTTCAAATCGCGACTTTGTCGTTTTGAGAACTTCAATTTTTTTTAATTTTCCTTTTGTAAGTGGCTTAGACAATTTCGTAAGCCAGGAAAATCGGACTAGGTTTTCCGGAAAAATTTTTAGTTTTCTTTCAAAAAAAAAAAAAAAAATTATCTGAAAAAATAAAAAAGCTAGAGTAACCAAATTTGGTAGGTAGGTTTATGATATAAAAACTAACTACACATCGAAATTTAGATTTCTATCTTGCAATAAAAAAAGTTATAAGAAAATATTTGGTGACAGAACATTTCTATGAAAATTCACTACCATAACGCACTTACTGAGTCCAGACCTTTTTAAGGTTGAGTTGGAACTTAAAAACACTTTTAGGCCTTTTGTATCATGGATCATTGTATAATTTTTGTATGTATACCTCCATTTCCCCACATTTAATGTCTTTTATTACGTATTTCTCCATATTACCCTACTACTCACTTAAATGTATCATTTTCGGCAATGCTAAGTAGATAGAAAAAAGACGCAGCAAGTGCTGGGTGGTAGTTAATTTTCATAAAAAGGTTTTTAGTAGCAAATATGTTATTTTTTACTGAAAACAAGCATGAAATTTGTTATAACCTATATATTATAAATAATACCATAATTCATCTAAATAAATTTATTGTTTGAAAAAGTACAAAAATTTTCCTAAAATAAACTTATATGTTCCTGAAAAAAACTGGTCCGATTTTCCGGGCCAACGAACATCTTCAAGGTATTTACCCACCTTCTAAGATATAATTATTCAAAAAAAAGCTTTACATGAAATTTACAAAAAAATGTTCATGAAAATTTGCAGTTTTTTCACGAAAATATTTTTTTACAATAATTTGTTTTGAATTACCAAAATTATTATGAATTACCAAAATTTCACGAATATCTTACAAACAATGAATTCTATAGAAACACAAAAAAGTTTCTGCAACGACTGACTGTTTTTTTACAACAATATTTGCTAAAGCAATATATAAAATTCAACATATATACCTAGTCTTTAATTAGGACTGAAAAAAGAAAATGTAGTTTTTTAGTTTTCACGGAAATTTTAACCAGTGAAAGTAAAGAAAAATATACCTAGGCAGAAAAAATACTCATATTTTTACGTCACAATCCGTCAGAAATAAGAACATTCCTTAAGTCTGCTACTTTAAAGTTTCATTCGACATTTGTGAACACAATTTATCCAGGTACCTAGAGATTAAGAAATCGTAAACGTAGATAATCCTATTAAATTAATTATATCTTACCGTTTTGTACCAAAGTTGATTTAAATATTTAAATATTTATCTCCAATAATTCGTTAAATGATCACATTATCTGATCGAATCATGGCATGCGATTGTAAATGTAGCTAAATATTTCCAAAACTAGTCTGTAGGTATAGGGAGTGTTCTACTAAACTTAAAGCAAAGGGCACGCCCTTTATTTCTGAAACACAAAATACAGGCTTTAAAAAAAGTTCGGGGCGCGGCAAGTGCATTATGGTATGGAATTTTCATAAGAATGATATATAATATATTATTAATTTAGCATTATATTAAAAGTTATAAAAACATTACTTTATTTAATTAGGAACAGTAAAAAATAAGGTAAAGAAGGGAAAGCAAAAACATGATCTCTAGCATAAATATTTATGCATTAATTTGGATACAAAACTCAAACAAGGAAATTAATATATAGGAAATGTACTCAACAAAAAATACACTAGAAAGCTGAACATAAAAAATTCCTATGGTTCATGTATTGAGGTAATTGTATGCATGCAGTAGGGGAAGAAGAAATCCCAGGACGAAGAGGGTTTCTGATCCCTCACCCAAAAATACGGTAGGCTGTCCTTCCCCTTGTGTATGCATACAACCACCTTCAAAGCATAAAGCACAAGAAAATATCTTGGGAGCAACCCGCAAGAAAGTAACGGAAACTGGGGTGTGGTAAACAGGTTTTAAAGGAGGTATTGCTGGAAAATGTGAAAAACGTATCTTTTCAAAGTCCGACTAAGTGTCTTTCTGGCATTTTCGTTCATATTTCCTCCCCGCCCAGTACCCCTGTTTATTATTGGTCTCTTAACTCTCTTGGGGGTTGTTTGCAATAAATTTATCTCGTGTCTTGTGCATCCAAGAGGGGTTCTAAGCATGTTTCTGAAAAAAAATCTAAAAACCCTCCGTGCAGTAAGCTGCAAATTTACCTAAATTACATTCCAGTTCGTTGCCTATGTCTTTTTCAGATAATATAGGATACAGCACTAAATTAAATAGATTCACTTTTTTTTACATTACATATATAGCCAGAAGAGAAGCATAATGAGGGGGGGGGGGGCTTAATTAACTTTGTGGCGACAATCAAAAAGTAGAGAAGTTAGAGCATGTTAACAATCATAACTTGATTTCATTATCATGTCATAGTAGTATTCTGATCATAAAAAATTACTTCTAACTGTATGCACACAAAAATTAGTAAAATACATTTATAAAATATAATAAACACATTCGTAATTTGTTAACAGGTTTTGAGATGTGATGTAACCTCAAACTCACTGTACCGCAGGATTAGCATAATATTATTATGTTGCGACTATATTCTCTTTATCTTGACATTTGTATTCAAAATTGTATTATGCGCATGCACAAGCCTTGCTTTTGTGTATAATACGATGTATAATTTATTTTCAAATAATAGATAACTATAGCACTCACCCCATTTTGCATGCGCGTAGCATTGCAAAAATAGGTAGCCGCATTATCATATCTCTCTAGTAATTGTATCATCTATAAAACCTAAATTTGGGGCAACAATCCCAATTTCTTCTTCTTCTTTGTTTATGGCGTCTATTTCTACTCATCGTCGATTGTCAATGTCAAATTGGAAATTTAGGTTAGTAGAAACAGACGCCATAAAGAAAGAAGGAGAAGAGTAAGAAGAAGAAGAGGAATAACAACGTTGTGGGGTAGAATAAATTTGGATTGGGGCGATAAAAAAAAATCTCGGGACGCAGCAAGTGCGTTATGGTAGTGAATTTTCATTGAAATGATCTGGCACAAAATATTTTATTATAACTTTTTTTTCTTGTAACATAGAAATTTAAATTTTGGTGTATAGTTTACTTTTTATATCGTAAACCTACCTGTCAAATTTGGTTATCATAGATTTTTTATTTTTTAAGATAAAATTTTTTTTCAAATGAAAACTCAAAATTTTTTCAGAAAACCTCGTCCGATTTTTCTGATTAACGAACTTATCAAAGCCATTTACAAAAGGAAGGTACATGCCAAATTTTATCAAAATCGGCCAATTATTCTTTGAGATAAAAATTTTTTTCGAATGAAAACTCAAAATTTTCCCGGAAAACCTCGTCCGATTTTCCTGACTAACGAACTTATCCAAGCCATTTACAAAAGAAAGGTACATGCCAAATTTTATCCAAATCTGCCTATTATTTTTTGAGTTATCGGTGTGATACATATATATATATATATATATATATATATATATATATATATATATATATATATATATATATATATATATATATATATATATATATATATATATATATATATATATATATATATAAATTGAAACTGACACCGGATATGGGTTCTAGGGGTCCTAGTTCGCGCTCATCTGCAAAAATTTTTTCAAAATTCAAAAGTCGGGATCTCCCCATTAGTGAATTTTTTCTACGAAAATTCACTAAAAATCATGAGAAATGGGTAATTATAAATTTGCAGGTATTAAATTCAAGTATGGATTCCGGTATTTTTTATTAACTGATAAAATTTAATTTTATAAAATGTTTTCTTTTTTATCAGAAGTTGTAAAAATTTGAGATGTTTTTAGATAAAAGCTTTAACAATGTGAAATTTCTGAATATCTGACAACTCCGTAAGAAATAACTACATTTTGACATATTGCAATGATTGTTACTTACATTGTTTAGATCTGTATCTACGATTTATGCAAATAGTATAACAATACAGGTAATATCATCTGTCTTTGTCCAAGATTGTAGATATTGCATTACAGAATTTGAAGTGATGTCGACGATTATTCTAATATTAATTTCGATTAACTTAATCTTATTTTTTGATCAAAAGACTTGAAATTTGGTACACAACCACGTCTACCTATGTTCTTTTAACTTGTAATTTTCGTTTCAATCACTTAAACAATTTGAACGATATTGCGTTTAAAAAAATATTTTTTAATTTTTTGTTAAGAAAAATTAAGCATTAAGATCTGATAAACAACTCATCCAAGTCATAAACAAAATGAGGGTAATTCCCAAATTTGGTCCAAATCAGTCTTGTGGATACATATATCATATTATATATATATATATATATATATATATATATATATATATATATATATATATATATATATATATATATATATATAATATTTGCTTGCTGTACTCTTTGTGATTCTTTATTGGTACACGTGGACTGCAGTTCCGAACCATCCCGGTTCATCATCAGCACCCTACTGACTGTGATCGCTCCTGTGTGGTATACGTCTGAGATTGTACGTGGAGCCTGCGCGTTGAGCTTCTACTGCTCCGTTTACTGTTATATGATTGGTTGTGCCTTCAGACTGTGTCGTGTGTATCGTTCTCCTGTATTGATCACTGTGGTTTGATAATTTGTCTATTTGTAAGGCCTTTATTGAGTTTTGTTTAAATGTTTGTACTTAAATTTGTTCTGGCATTAACTGTTTCTTATTGTTTGATTGTTGAATGTAGTATTGTTCCCAGATTTCCATTTCACAAATCACAAAGAGTACAGCAAGCAAATAGAGTGTATATTTAAAAGTGATTACAGTGTAGTGCAACATTCCAATATATATATATATATATATATATATATATATATATATATATATATATATATATATATATATATATATATATAAACTGTTTAACTGAATATGGGTTCCGGTATTTTTTATTAACTGATAAAATTAAATTTTATAATATGTTTTCTTTATTATCAGAAGTTGTGAAAATTTGAAATGTTTATACATGAAAGCTTTAACTACGTAAAATTTCTGAAGATTCGACAACCCCGGTAAGAAATAACTACATTTTGACATCTAGCAATGGTTGTTACTTACATTGTTTAGATCTGTATCTACGATTTATGCAAATAGAGTAACAATACAGGTAATATCATCTGTCTTTGTCCAAGATTGTAGATATTGCATTACAGAATTTGAAGTGATGTCGACGATTATTTTAATATTAATTTCGATTAACTTAATCTAGTATTGTTCCCAGATTTCCATTTCTCAAATCACAAAGAGTACAGCAGGGGGCCCTAATTCGCGATTATTTGAAGAAATCTTCCGAAAGTCTTACCATATACACGTATCTATTGGTAAATTGTCTTAATGAAAATTCACTAAAATTGAGTCACTGCAGATTCCATTTTTTTCAAATCCAGTCACTGTTTGCGAACGCCCTGTATATGTCATCTCGATTTTTTCGAGGAATAATATGAACGAAAATCTTTCTTTCATGAGACTCTGTTATTTATTTGTAAAAACGCTGTATCATAATTTTTGATATGTGGCAAAAATGTGAAAAGTTGCAAAAGAATTGAAATAACTCGAAAACGATGAACGCTATAATCTTTTTTTCTCAAAGACATGCATTGAAATTCGATAAAAAAATATGCAATGAAATAAGGGCTGCTTAAAAAAGGATAATTTGTATCACCGGGGCTTTGTATCACATGGGCTACACTCTGATTGTCAAAATAATCTTGTAAGATGCAGCTCAAGACACCCTATAAATGAACCTAAACATCTTTTTCGCATCTTGTATAATAACAGATATATTGAGCTTTACGGTAAAAAGGTTTCACTCTCTCTCTCTATATATATATATATATGTATATGTATATATATATATATATATATATATATATATATATATATATATATATATATATATATATATATATATATATATATATATATATATATATATATTAACAGATGAAACTAAAACTAACCACGTATATGGGTTCTAAGAGGCCTAGTTCCTGCTCATTAGAAGAAATTAATTAAAAAGTCGCGGCCTCGTAAAGAGCGCCTTTTTTCTATATACACTATTAAACGATAAACTCTATAACTAAAACTACTGCCAAAGAATCAAAGAAAGGGTCTATTTGAAATGAATTTTCTGAAAATATTTTACTAAAATGAGGGAAAATGACGGTT
Source organism: Tillus elongatus (assembly GCA_964006375.1). Taxonomy (NCBI): domain Eukaryota; kingdom Metazoa; phylum Arthropoda; class Insecta; order Coleoptera; family Cleridae; genus Tillus; species Tillus elongatus. The sequence continues at coordinate 181,355,109 of OZ023262.1, read as the reverse complement.
GATGCCAAAACTTATGAGTTTGTTAAACACTCTTTTTGCGACATTTTCTCCACATAACTTGTATTCGTTTCAGGTTCTTTGCGTACATGTTACCAATTTTGACGTTTCAAATCGCTACTTTGACGTTTTACCTCTTTTTCAAATATCTAACTTTTTTGTCTTTACACTTACAAATCTAAATTTTGGTACATAGTTTACTTTTTATGATATAAATCCGCGTTGTCCTAACTTTGTTATTTCAGGAGATATAAACATTTTCCGAAAGAAAACAAAGTTTTCCGGGCAAAACTGGGAAGATTGCTTGGCTAACAAACTTATCCAAGCCACTTGCCAAAGGAAGGTACTCAGGAAATTTGATCAAAATTGGTCCATAATTTATTGGTGTGATACATATATAGGTGTATATATATATATATATATATATATATATATATATATATATATATATATATATATATATATATATATATATATATATATATATATATATATATATATATATATATATATATATATATATAAACTAGGGTGCCTATTTCGCGCTCATTTGAAAAAAAATTTTCAAAATTAAAAAGTCGAGATCTCCTCAGTAGTGAATTTTTTAAAGAAAATTCACTAAAAGAATATTAGTTACAATTTCTCAAATGCGAGCTTATCTTTATTCCAGTTTAAATTTCTTTTTATATACAACACAAGGCAGTTTGTTACCAATTAAAGCGTAATTGACCGGAACAGCCACCCTATGCACAATATAGCCAATTATGTATGTACTTACAAACTAGCATATTTTTCCCCTTCAACACTTATCTGTATACGTGTATACAGTATGTCCCACCGTGAGCAGTCGCGATAGCTATATAGAAAAGTATATTTTATTATTGTTAATGTTATTATTATTAATGTATTTGAAAACTGATATGCAATGTGTTGATACAAGTGAGAACACCTGGTAGATTCACAAATGAATTTCGATGTTTTTCAATCCATAAATGGATGGATTTATAAATGAGATAGCTGTACTCAAAACGTAGTGTCTTAGAAATACAGAAATATAGTCTGTTTAAAAAGTTTACCTTTAATTTAGATAACTTGGAATATGAAAAATGGTACAATTTTCAGAGGAAGATGTTTGTAATCATGACCGCGAAGGTAATTAGAAAAATTTATATAGAAAATAATACATTTAAACAACTGGTAAAATGTCAAATTAAAAACGAAAAACTAGTTCCCCCGAAAATATACCTCGTAAAAAAATTTTCTTCTCAGCCGTTTAATAAAAATAAGATCGACCTCTTAAACAACTGGCTGAAAATCGATTTACAGTCACAAAAGGAGGATATAGTAGAAGTTATTGCTTGTACTGAAACAGGAATTAAAAATTTACCTAAATCTTCAAAAAACTTTATTCAAGAAGCATGTAAACATATCATTTCAACAAACTTAAAAGAAAATATGTTCCCTAAAAACAGAAATTTTAATCAAATAAAAATATTTAGACGATTACGCGAGAGAGATTGTTTGTATGTTAAAGCAAACAAAGGTTGTGATTTTGGACAAAAACCATTATATAGAGATAATGACGCAATAGACAGGGCCGTATAATAAACTAAAGAAAAACCCTCTACCAAAAATGACATCGGATGTTACAAATACTTTAAAAAGTTGTTACAACCTTATATATATGCAAATTCAAAAGTCCTGAAAAATATTGTCTCCCAAAAAAATCCGTAAGCCGGGAAATTCGATGAGAGCTATTGTTTCGGCTAAAGATTCTCCGACATACAATTAAGCCAAGTGGTTGACAAATAAGTTTAAAGGCTTGTCCGTCAAACAAAAAGTTTTTCAGTATCCAATTCACTTGAATGTATTAATAATATCAAAGATTGGTTGAAGGCGAGTTTTGATTTCATTCGAACCTCTTTGTTTTCCAGCGTCCCCACGCAATAGGCAACCACTTATCGGATCTACAATGTAAAAGTGAGTATTTCCCAGAGTATGTTTTCGTTATGTGGATGATCTTTTCGCAGTGTTCAACACAGAAATTTGCAAGATAGGCGATGTTATTGTCAAATTTAACAGTGAATTTGAATCTATAAAATTTACCCACGAATCAGAAATTACCAATAAACCTCCCTATCTAGACGTATTAATTATCAAAAATAAAGACACTTTACAATTTGATGTCCATAGGAAGGAAATATCACTTTCTAGTAAATAGGTTAATGCATTTTCCTTTAAGTAAAAATAGATATTACAAATAATTAAGGATACTAAAAACGTGGCTGAATATAACCGATACACTGCTGACCTAATGGAGAAATTAATTAACAAACAGAAAACAAAGAAAATCAACAACCCTTATAAAAGAATAAGCGGAAAAAACTTTGTTTGTCTACTATTTGAACTGCGAATCATGAGTGGTCTAATTAGCACTTTTAAGGATGCGAATTTGCAACTAAAATTTGTAGCACAATATACTTTAAAAAAATTCTAGACAAAGAGTGTACCGCTAAAATATCGGGTATCTATGAAATATGTTGTAAAGATTGTGATCTTAAATACATCGGGAAAGCTTAAAGATGTATTGCAATTAGATTTAAAAAACATTGAGCACAACTAAGATGCGGTACTATAGATAGATTATGCGTGGGCGACATATTTGGGATAATGGTCACCACGCAAAGAGGACATAGAACTAATATAAATTAAACAACCAGGACAACTAAACGCTTTCAAATATATATATATATATATATATATATATATATATATATATATATATATATATATATATATATATATATATATATATATATATATATATATATATATATATATATATATATATTACTAAATATAGTAATAATAAAAGCCGTATGAACCGGGAACCGCCGCCTGTGTGCAGTTCATTGATTAACCATTTCACGAGAGATAGCGTGGGAATGTAACAGAATCGAATAGAGGGTATTTTCGGTAAATGAGCAGTGAAAGTTTGTTTGACTAACCTCAAGCGTCTAGGCCAAGGACCTGCACATAGTATAAACACAGTTGTAGTCGCTAAACGTTTAGAATTCCTCATCATCGGATGACGTTTACTTGATTAATGAAACGATCGTCAGGTCAGGTCAGGTCAGGTTTCAAAATAGGTGGTGGTAATTTGGGTTATACAAGTACACGTATTAGTGTTAATCACAGGTTCCAATCTTCAGTTAGTCAATAACTTGAAATTTTCATCATTTTTCAGTCCAACTTACATTTTCCGCCACACCATCACTTCTACA